>OX336420.1:43001196-43485368 GCA_946903255.1 Schistosoma spindalis | reverse complement strand
CGGCAGATGTTGAGCACAGCGGTCCCACACGTGATCTGGTCCGGATGCTTGACCGAGCGCCTTCAGCTAGATGAGTCCATTAAAACTGTGGTCAGCATCCAATGCCGAAAACATACAGAGCTATTTGATTTTGGGGAATTATTTACCGCTACAGATCACTTCCCCCCTAGTGTGGTAGTGACGACCCTAAGACGTGGCCAGCCAGAAGTTTAAACCCAACGAGTTTTCCGTTGGTAAACACTCTTCTGACAGCTCGCTAGGTTTAGCAGCGTCTGGTCGTCTTTCCTTACTATAATGGACCATGATGTACAATATAGTAAGAAAATGTACAATGCAGACTTTCGTTTCTCGCAACTTCATTGTTCTTTTCATCGTCTTTTCCAGTCGTCCTGGAAGAGAAAAGAAAAATATGTAAGTGCATGTCGGAATACACTCGTACGCGCGTGAAAACACAAAACGGGCGAAGGAAAAGGAAAACAAACTCATGCTCACGTAATAGCGTAAAAAAGGATTTTTATAATATCGTTATTTTATTGTTTTTTTCTTTTTTGGAATAAAAAAATAATAAAAAATATATAAGCGTATTAAGTTTGGGTTTTTTTTAAAAAATATTATATATAGTACCAGGGAAAATCGAGAGGATATAAAATGTTAACTTGTATCTTACGTGCAGTAATCGTTCAAGTGTTCTGGAAATCTAACTCTTCTTCCAGAACGCGTTGTTTTGAGTTTATTTTCGGATACTGTCGAAGTATCAACGTGTGTTTCTGCTGTCGATTGAGGTATTATAAGGGCAGGAGTTGTTTCGTACGATTGTATTGAAGGAAAATCGACGTGGATAGGATTTCCTTCTAAATACGCTGCTTTGAGGCGATCGATACTGATGCTTTCGTTGGTTCCGTTCTTATCGATTATATAGTACTTAGATTCGCGTTGACCAATTTTGAAGGGTCCTTCGTATGCTGATTCGAGAGGTCGTCGATGTGAGTCTCGACGTACGAAAACGTGTGTACTATATCGTAAGTCAGGTTGAACGAAAACATCAGTTGATTGCAGTCGAATGGAAACAGGTTTAACTGAACGCATTGCGTTTGTAAGCCTGTTCGCGTAGTAGGTTAGATCCATGTTCAATGAAGAGGATGGAGGATTCACGAACTCTCCTGGAAGTCGAAGTGTCGTACCATAAACGAATTGAGATGCAGTGTATCCAATGTCAGATTTCACTGTATTGCGTATGCCTAGTAAGACGAGCGGAAGAGCGTCAGTCCACTGAAAAATGTTTGAGGCTGATAGTGACGCTTTTAGTTGTCGGTGAAAACGTTCTACTAACCCGTTTGCTTGTGGGTGGTAGGCCATCGTTCGAAAGCGAGTGATTCCTAGTTTCATGGTCAGACAACGAAACAGTTCAGATTCAAACTGACGTCCACAATCTGTAATAATGGTTGTTGGGCACCCAAAATTTGCTACCCACCTCTCGACGAAGGCGCATGCCACTGTTTCAGCAGTAATATCTTTGATGGGTACTGCTTCTGGCCATCGAGTAAAACGGTCTACGAATGTTAAAAGATAAGAATATTCATTCGAATCTGGTAAAGGTCCTACCAAATCCAAATGAACATGGTCGAAGTGAGCATCGGGAGTTTAAAACGAGCCTAGGGGACATTTGTTATGTCTAACAACCTTAGATTTCTGGCAGCTTACACAGGAGCGTGCCCACTCCCCCACGTCTTTATTCATGCCAGGCCAGCAAAACCGTTCTGCTATAAGCTTGATGGTTGCACGAACACCTGGATGAGAAAGTCTGTGCAACGTATCGAAGACGTTGCGTTGATATTGTTTCGGCAGGATTGGGCGATCCCTACCTGTAGATATGTCACAAAGCAAGGTTCCCTTACCTGTTCCCATCTGTTTAATGCGCAGTTTAAGTGTTGTTGAGGCCAACTCGTGCTGAAGATCACTGTCTTCTCTTTGAAGCTGGACGAGTTTTAAAAGTTCGATTCCTTGGAAACTGTTCAAGGAATTTATGCGAGACAAGGCGTCTGCGACTACATTGTTTGCTCCAGAAATGTGTCGAATATCTGAAGTAAACTGCGAAATGTAGTCCAGTTGTCGAGACTCACGTGGTGAGTACTTGTCCGAAGAAGAGCTTAAGGAGAAGTTAAGTGGTTTACGGTCGGTAAAAATGGTAAATTCACGGCCACCGATGTAGTGTTGAAAATGCCGGACAGCACAATACATAGCTAGGAGTTCCCTACCGAATGTGCTGTACCTCGATTCAGTGTCTAACAACCGTCTAGAGAAAAATGCCAAAGGTTACCAGGAGTGGTTAACCCATAGCTGAGTCGGATGCGTCTACTACGATGCTAATGGGCACTTTGGGGTCCTGATGAGCAAGCATTGCTGCTCGGGCGATATGTTCCTTAACCGTGGAGAATGCTTTTCGGGTAGTGTCATCTAGATTAATGGATTTCGCATTTCCACGAAGTTGGTCGGTAAGGGGTTTCATAAGTAACGCGCATTTCGGTATGAATCGTCTATAAAAACTTACCAAACCGTTAAACATGCGCAATTGCTTGATGGTGGTCGGTTCTGGGTAATCCAGAATGGCCGCCACTTTTGTTCTAAGGGGTCGAATGCCATGCGCATCTATAGTGTGTCCTAAGAAGTCTAAGGATTTGGTTCCGATTTGGCGTTTCTGAATGTTTACGGTAATGCCATGTTTTTGTAGTCGGTCGAAAACAAGGTCCAGATGCTGGAGATGTGATTCTCTGTCCGGACTTGCTATTAGACAGTCATCAACGTATGCATGTACGAAGTTGAGACCTCAAAAAACGTCATCTATGAACCTCTAGAAAGTCTGTGCCGCGTTTCTCAGAAAGGCATTCGCAAAAATTCATAGAGTCCGAAGGGCATTATAATAGCGGTTTTTGGAATGTCTTCAGTGGCCATAGAAATTTGGTTATAAGCTTTTACCAAGTCAATTTTTGAAAAGACAGTTGCACCTTTCAAGGTAGCTGTCAAATCGTGAATATGGGGCAACGGGTAACGATCGGGAATGGTTTTTGCATTCAATCTCCGATAGTCATCAGTTGGACGCCAATCGTTGCTGTCCTTTTTAGGGACCATGTGCAACGGAGATCCCCATGGGCTATTTGACGGTCGTATGATTCCTAAGTTTATCATATGGTCGAATTCGTTTTTCGCCAACCTTAAGTTTTCGGGGGCCAGTCGGCGTGCTTTCGAGAAGACAGGTGGTCCTGTAGTCGGGATGTGATAAGTAACATTGCTGGTTACACACGGCAATTTCGGTTGCGATTGGTAAATGCCAGAATATTTATCGAGTAGTGGTTGGTGGAAGGAGTCTATAGTGTGCTTAATAGTGACTGGGGATAACCTGCAATCAGAAAAAGAAGTCAGGCAAACAGATAAATTAGTGCATCCGTCTACTAGCCTCCGTTTGGCTGGAACACATGTTCCTGTAGGTTCTACCATGCCAGGTAGGTCAATTGAAGAACGGTAAGACTAAAAGCAGCAACTCAAGATCTGAGGGCAAAGTCGTACTGCTGACTGTACAGAGGTGTGATAGCAGTAAGGTGTTTCTCATGCACAACTAGCATCTGCAGCGATGCTACCTTCTCGCAAGGAAGGGTGGTGTTAGAAAACGTTGATCCTAAAAATGGCACACCACGGATTTCCGTCTCCGGCGGTAAGGCCCTTTGAAGAACGGAGCTAACACATTAAAAACCTCCCACAAAAAAACCGTGTGCGACCGGCCTCAAGCAGTTGTCACTTGGGCTCTGCGGTCAGGCTCCCAGGTCTTTAAGACCAACACTAATCCGATTTTCTTTTCAGGTTCCTCAAGAAATACCCTTTCACGGTGTGGGCAACCGGGAAGTGACATCAGCCCTCATACCCGTAACAACACACGAGGCCAAGATGGTCACATTCAAATCCTTCCTACACCTCCTAATAACTCCCTTATTTCTACGACCAACCCTTCTCACGTCCCTTTATCACCTGGCACCGCTAGTGCAAACGATTCGAGTACGCGGAACGTTATTCCTGGTCTCTCGAAACCACGCTCCAAATTACACGTAGGAGCCTTCAACGTCCGAACACTGTGCCAAATAGGACAACAGGCTTCTTTAGCTAGGACTTTAGAATCTCGCTCCATCTATGTGTGCTGCGTCTCCGAAACGCGCACACAGGATCCTAGTAGTCTCATTCGTTTGACCTCACCATGTCAAAGTAACGAACCAACTCTCTTAGACTGGATCACAGTAGACAGTCGTTTGTGTGCTGTCCGACTAAACGGAACAGTAAGGACTGTGAAAGATAGGGACACTCGTCGTTGCCTCTTCGTCGTCTCCGCCTATTTTCCCACTGACTGCAGCTCAGATGATGTAAACGATGAGTTTTACGGAAAGCTTTCCGACCTTCTCCGAAACGCTAGGCGTTCAGATGTAGTAATAGTGGCTGGTGACTTTAATGCTCAAGTAGGTAAACTAAGCGAAAAGGAAAGACACCTGGGTGGATCTTATGATGTCGCGGCCCAAAGAACAGATAACGGCGACCGTCTGTTGCATCTTTGCTCAGATAACCGCCTGTTCCTTGCACACACTAACTTTAAGCATAAGGAAAAACATCTTTTGACATGACGACACTCTAATTCGTCTCAACGCTGGACCCAAATAGATCACATCGTTATCAGCCAACGATGGAGGGGCTCGATAGAAGACTGTTGCTCATTCTGGAGCACATGCTTAGACTCAGATCATGCTTTAGTGCGAGCGCGTATTTGTCTGCGTCTTACTGGACGTAGGAAAGACGCTGCAAGGAAACATCTCACGGCCCTACACAATGATAGTCTGATGTCTGATGCATGGATTAACAGTAATATTCCCGACCTAAGTTTATCTTTTGATAACTATTTTCTATATAGAAGTGATAGATTGAAAGCACGAGGCGAAGGATAATAATAATTTATATTCTGAAAAAATGATAATTACAGAATTTACGCCAGTTTACAGGCATGATCAATTTGGTATAAATAATATCATTATATGTACAGAACAAACGTGTGATAGGAGTTTTAAGGTTACTAGTTCAGTAATTGTTTAGGTATTACAGCGATCCAATGCATCAGCCGGGTACATTTAATATTTCTTAACTGGACAGCCTGTTGATATATGAACGATGTCAGTCAGTCAGTAACAACGTGGAACTTCGTACGTACGTACATCAGTACGAGTTGCTATACCACATTAGCACAGTAATTCAGTTATCGATTCAAATCCCATAGTGGTAGAGGTACTGAAAGTATAAGTAGAGATAGGGGACATGAAGCTTTGATGATGTTATTAAAAGAGTATAGTCCAGTGGAATATATTTGGAAAGAAAATAAAGGACAAGAAGATTAGAGTTCGAGAGAACACAAAGAGTGGATGCACCTGCGCCATTGCAAACGATTTTGAGCCATGTCATTCAAGGTCTCTAACCATCGGTTGCTATCGTCTCGCGGTCCCCAACCAGGTAGTCTACATCTACCAACATGACAGTCCACTTGTCAGTGACTTCATGGATTTGTGCCATGTTTTGGTCTGGCCGCCCCTAGCTTTCTTCCAACCTACTCCCACACCATAAAACATCGCACGTCGGGGCAGTTGGTGGTCAGGCATGCGCAACACATGTCCCAGCCATCTCAACTGATTAAGTTTCACTACTACCTCAATCGGTTTGCCACCCTTACCTAGTACCCGTTTCATAACAACTGCATTACTTACTCGGTGGTCCCAGGATATACGAGCGATGTTTCGAAGACACCTATGATCAAATACTAGTAACCTACGAATATCCTCTACTCTTACTGGCCATGTTTCACTGCCATGAAGTAGGACGGAACGAACTGCTGCGCAGTAAACACGTCCTTTGGTTGATAGACGGATATCTAGCCTACGCCACAAATGACGCAAGTTGGCAAAAGCTAGTCGATCCTTCTGTATCCATGCTGAGATTTCGTCACACACCAGACCACAAGGGCTGATGAGACTTTCGAGATAAGTGAAGCGGTCGACACGCTCAACTACTTCACTCCCTATCACTAGTTCGGGTGTCGGTGCAACCCAATCCTGAAGCAACATTTTGCACTTCGAGAGAGAGAGAGAATCGCATGCCGAACATGCCTGCATTGTTGCTTGGTGTGGTCAGCAGACTCTGCATGCTGTCAGCGTCTTCACTAAATAGAACTATGTCATCGGCATATTCTAAGTCAACAAGTGGATCTCCCGGTAGAAGTTCAACCCCTGGAAATTTAGATGAGGAAAGTGTCATCTCTAAAAGCACGTCAACAACAAAGATTAACAAGAGTGGAGAGAGTGGACAGCCCTGACAAACACCACTTGAGGTAATCAATTCTGATGACGGTTCGCCATAAGCTCTTACTCGACCAGTTGTGCTCGAGTAGAGAGCCTTTATAAGGTTGATGTACTTCTTTGGTACTCCTTTCAGTGACAAACACTGTCATAGAACCTCACGATCAACACAGTCGAATGCCGCCTTAAGGTCGAGAAATACTACGATTGTCGGGCGTCTGAATGTGTGTCTACGTTCTAGGACCTGATGTAGTGTGAATATCTGATCTATACAACCACGTCCAGGTCGAAAACCAGCCTGGTTTTCTCAACTCCGCTCTTCACGAGCTTTAGTTAGGCGTCGAAGTATTATTGAAGCTAATATTTTAGACACTATATTAGTCAAACCAATTCAACTGTGATTGTCACAAGAAGACTTTTGTCCTTTCTTATAGACTGGCACAATCAGTGATTGAGACCAGTCAGATGGGATTAAGTCCAGTTGCCAGATTCTACCTAAGACCTCAGTTAATCTCACTGCTAATACTGGACTGCCATCCTTAAAAACCTCAGGGGTAAACCTGTCAGGGCTTACTGCTCTCCCACGTTTCAGATATCCTATAGCTTTTTCAACTTCCTAAAGAGTCAGGGGACTTACATCAACTTGCCATTCAGGTAGACTGGAGATCGTGAGAAACCGAAGTGTGGCTGAAGGCCAGTTTAACAGATTCCTAGTGTTCTGCCCATCAATCCAATCTCCTGGATTGATAATGTATAATATGTCCATCTTTTTCTGAGATAGTTTCGCTAACAGTTGGGTTCCTAATACCGGTTTCCTTAACAAGTATGAACAGTTGTCTGCCATTACCTCTTGCCGCTGCATTTTCCATCTCGCTTGCTTTCGCTACTAACCACTCTTCACGATCATTGCGTAGGCTTCTAGTCAGCTTACGCTTGAGCTGACTCCGCTCTTCGTTATGTTCAGAGCCAGATGGAATGAGTTTTTGAGCATCTATCAGTGCGGTAGACGCTGCTAAGAGCCAGTGTTTCTCCCTAGCCTTATGGTTTACCGTACTTGCAGACATCACTGCTGTTTCTACAGCTTTTCGGATATCATTCCACGATGCCTCAGAGTGAGCATCACTTACATGGCTGTCTAACTGTTTTTCTAGATATTCCTGAAATATACTCTAAGCTTGACTATCATTAGGTAGGACCGTGAGATGTTTCCTTGCAGCGTCTTTCCTACGTCCAGTAAGACGCAGACAAATACGCGCTCGCACTAAAGCATGATCTGAGTCTAAGCATGTGCTCCAGAATGAGCAACAGTCTTCTATCGAGCCCCTCCATCGTTGGCTGATAACGATGTGATCTATTTGGGTCCAGCGTTGAGACGAATTAGAGTGTCGTCATGTCAAAAGATGTTTTTCCTTATGCTTAAAGTTAGTGTGTGCAAGGAACAGGCGGTTATCTGAGCAAAGATGCAACAGACGGTCGCCGTTATCTGTTCTTTGGGCCGCGACATCATAAGATCCACCCAGGTGTCTTTCCTTTTCGCTTAGTTTACCTACTTGAGCATTAAAGTCACCAGCCACTATTACTACATCTGAACGCCTAGCGTTTCGGAGAAGGTCGGAAAGCTTTCCGTAAAACTCATCGTTTACATCATCTGAGCTGCAGTCAGTGGGAAAATAGGCGGAGACGACGAAGAGGCAACGACGAGTGTCCCTATCTTTCACAGTCCTTACTGTTCCGTTTAGTCGGACAGCACACAAACGACTGTCTACTGTGATCCAGTCTAAGAGAGTTGGTTCGTTACTTTGACATGGTGAGGTCAAACGAATGAGACTACTAGGATCCTGTGTGCGCGTTTCGGAGACGCAGCACACATAGATGGAGCGAGATTCTAAAGTCCTAGCTAAAGAAGCCTGTTGTCCTATTTGGCACAGTGTTCGGACGTTGAAGGCTCCTACGTGTAATTTGGAGCGTGGTTTCGAGAGACCAGGAATAACGTTCCGCGTACTCGAATCGTTTGCACTAGCGGTGCCAGGTGATAAAGGGACGTGAGAAGGGTTGGTCGTAGAAATAAGGGAGTTATTAGGAGGTGTAGGAAGGATTTGAATGTGACCATCTTGGCCTCGTGTGTTGTTACGGGTATGAGGGCTGATGTCACTTCCCGGTTGCCCACACCGTGAAAGGGTATTTCTTGAGGAACCTGAAAAGAAAATCGGATTAGTGTTGGTCTTAAAGACCTGGGAGCCTGACCGCAGAGCCCAAGTGACAACTGCTTGAGGCCGGTCGCACACGGTTTTTTTGTGGGAGGTTTTTAATGTGTTAGCTCCGTTCTTCAAAGGGCCTTACCGCCGGAGACGGAAATCCGTGGTGTGCCATTTTTAGGATCAACGTTTTCTAACACCACCCTTCCTTGCGAGAAGGTAGCATCGCTGCAGATGCTAGTTGTGCATGAGAAACACCTTACTGCTATCACACCTCTGTACAGTCAGCAGTACGACTTTGCCCTCAGATCTTGAGTTGCTGCTTTTAGTCTTACCGTTCTTCAATTGACCTACCTGGCATGGTAGAACCTACAGGAACATGTGTTCCAGCCAAACGGAGGCTAGTAGACGGATACACTAATTTATCTGTTTGCCTGACTTCTTTTTCTGATTGCAGGTTATCCCCAGTCACTATTAAGCACACTATAGACTCCTTCCACCAACCACTACTCGATAAATATTCTGGCATTTACCAATCGCAACCGAAATTGCCGTGTGTAACCAGCAATGTTACTTATCACATCCCGACTACAGGACCACCTGTCTTCTCGAAAGCACGCCGACTGGCCCCCGAAAACTTAAGGTTGGCGAAAAACGAATTCGACCATATGATAAACTTAGGAATCATACGACCGTCAAATAGCCCATGGGGATCTCCGTTGCACATGGTCCCTAAAAAGGACAGCAACGATTGGCGTCCAACTGATGACTATCGGAGATTGAATGCAAAAACCATTCCCGATCGTTACCCGTTGCCCCATATTCACGATTTGACAGCTACCTTGAAAGGTGCAACTGTCTTTTCAAAAATTGACTTGGTAAAAGCTTATAACCAAATTTCTATGGCCACTGAAGACATTCCAAAAACCGCTATTATAATGCCCTTCGGACTCTATGAATTTTTGCGAATGCCTTTCTGAGAAACGCGGCACAGACTTTCTAGAGGTTCATAGATGACGTTTTTTGAGGTCTCAACTTCGTACATGCATACGTTGATGACTGTCTAATAGCAAGTCCGGACAGAGAATCACATCTCCAGCATCTGGACCTTGTTTTCGACCGACTACAAAAACATGGCATTACCGTAAACATTCAGAAACGCCAAATCGGAACCAAATCCTTAGACTTCTTAGGACACACTATAGATGCGCATGGCATTCGACCCCTTAGAACAAAAGTGGCGGCCATTCTGGATTACCCAGAACCGACCACCATCAAGCAATTGCGCATGTTTAACGGTTTGGTAAGTTTTTATAGACGATTCATACCGAAATGCGCGTTACTTATGAAACCCCTTACCGACCAACTTCGTGGAAATGCGAAATCCATTAATCTAGATGACACTACCCGAAAAGCATTCTCCACGGTTAAGGAACATATCGCCCGAGCAGCAATGCTTGCTCATCAGGACCCCAAAGTGCCCATTAGCATCGTAGTAGACGCATCCGACTCAGCTATGGGTTAACCACTCCTGGTAACCTTTGGCATTTTTCTCTAGACGGTTGTTAGACACTGAATCGAGGTACAGCACATTCGGTAGGGAACTCCTAGCTATGTATTGTGCTGTCCGGCATTTTCAACACTACATCGGTGGCCGTGAATTTACCATTTTTACCGACCGTAAACCACTTAACTTCTCCTTAAGCTCTTCTTCGGACAAGTACTCACCACGTGAGTCTCGACAACTGGACTACATTTCGCAGTTTACTTCAGATATTCGACACATTTCTGGAGCAAACAATGTAGTCGCAGACGCCTTGTCTCGCATAAATTCCTTGAACAGTTTCCAAGGAATCGAACTTTTAAAACTCGTCCAGCTTCAAAGAGAAGACAGTGATCTTCAGCACGAGTTGGCCTCAACAACACTTAAACTGCGCATTAAACAGATGGGAACAGGTAAGGGAACCTTGCTTTGTGACATATCTACAGGTAGGGATCGCCCAATCCTGCCGAAACAATATCAACGCAACGTCTTCGATACGTTGCACAGACTTTCTCATCCAGGTGTTCGTGCAATCATCAAGCTTATAGCAGAACGGTTTTGCTGGCCTGGCATGAATAAAGACGTGGGGGAGTGGGCACGCTCCTGTGTAAGCTGCCAGAAATCTAAGGTTGTTAGACATAACAAATGTCCCCTAGGCTCGTTTTAAACTCCCGATGCTCACTTCGACCATGTTCATTTGGATTTGGTAGGACCTTTACCAGATTCGAATGAATATTCTTATCTTTTAACATTCGTAGACCGTTTTACTCGATGGCCAGAAGCAGTACCCATCAAAGATATTACTGCTGAAACAGTGGCATGCGCCTTCGTCGAGAGGTGGGTAGCAAATTTTGGGTGCCCAACAACCATTATTACAGATTGTGGACGTCAGTTTGAATCTGAACTGTTTCGTTGTCTGACCATGAAACTAGGAATCACTCGCTTTCGAACGATGGCCTACCACCCACAAGCAAACGGGTTAGTAGAACGTTTTCACCGACAACTAAAAGCGTCACTATCAGCCTCAAACATTTTTCAGTGGACTGACGCTCTTCCGCTCGTCTTACTAGGCATACGCAATACAGTGAAATCTGACATTGGATACACTGCATCTCAATTCGTTTATGGTACGACACTTCGACTTCCAGGAGAGTTCGTGAATCCTCCATCCTCTTCATTGAACATGGATCTAACCTACTACGCGAACAGGCTTACAAACGCAATGCGTTCAGTTAAACCTGTTTCCATTCGACTGCAATCAACTGATGTTTTCGTTCAACCTGACTTACGATATAGTACACACGTTTTCGTACGTCGAGACTCACATCGACGACCTCTCGAATCAGCATACGAAGGACCCTTCAAAATTGGTCAACGCGAATCTAAGTACTATATAATCGATAAGAACGGAACCAACGAAAGCATCAGTATCGATCGCCTCAAAGCAGCGTATTTAGAAGGAAATCCTATCCACGTCGATTTTCCTTCAATACAATCGTACGAAACAACTCCTGCCCTTATAATACCTCAATCGACAGCAGAAACACACGTTGATACTTCGACAGTATCCGAAAATAAACTCAAAACAACGCGTTCTGGAAGAAGAGTTAGATTTCCAGAACACTTGAACGATTACTGCACGTAAGATACAAGTTAACATTTTATATCCTCTCGATTTTCCCTGGTACTATATATAATATTTTTTAAAAAAAACCCAAACTTAATACGCTTATATATTTTTTATTATTTTTTTATTCCAAAAAAGAAAAAAACAATAAAATAACGATATTATAAAAATCCTTTTTTACGCTATTACGTGAGCATGAGTTTGTTTTCCTTTTCCTTCGCCCGTTTTGTGTTTTCACGCGCGTACGAGTGTATTCCGACATGCACTTACATATTTTTCTTTTCTCTTCCAGGACGACTGGAAAAGACGATGAAAAGAACAATGAAGTTGCGAGAAACGAAAGTCTGCATTGTACATTTTCTTACTATATTGTACATCATGGTCCATTATAGTAAGGAAAGACGACCAGACGCTGCTAAACCTAGCGAGCTGTCAGAAGAGTGTTTACCAACGGAAAACTCGTTGGGTTTAAACTTCTGGCTGGCCACGTCTTAGGGTCGTCACTACCACACTAGGGGGGAAGTGATCTGTAGCGGTAAATAATTCCCCAAAATCAAATAGCTCTGTATGTTTTCGGCATTGGATGCTGACCACAGTTTTAATGGACTCATCTAGCTGAAGGCGCTCGGTCAAGCATCCGGACCAGATCACGTGTGGGAACGCTGTGCTCAACATCTGCCGCAATCGCTAGCCAGATTAGTGCAAACGATCCTCGATATATTGATAGCTTATCAAATATATCTTCGATCTCCCCACTTCTGTCTTTTGATTTTACTTGGTGGGTGCGCTTCGTATTAGAAGGTGTTACTGGTTAAAGCGTTGTCAAACTCCAAATACCTGTGGCATCTTCAATACATTTAAATTACGAGACATATAGTTTGCCGTTTCCTATTATGCATTGTTTATTAATCAAGGCCTAATGCTCCTGACCCTCACTTTCAGTTCCCGAATCTCTCTACTGGTTAAATATACATTATTCTTCCTAAGTGTCATGTCTTTTTCTTTTTCTATTGCAGGTAGACAGATAACTCAGCAATCTTATGGATGCTGATTTACAAAGTCCGATCATACAAAGCTCAAAATTGATCATAAAATCTTGTGAGTTGCTCTGTGTTTTATTTTCCTCACCATAAAAATTTTACAATTTTATACTCTTTTATATCATTTGGTTTGCTATTAGTCCTACTATCCTTAAACCACATATAATGTAACCTGTTTTTTTTATCTTTCACCATTAGTTATCTTCATGGCAGTGTGATATACTAAATGGACATCTAACCCATAATACGAACGCTTTAACTATCTGATTTGCTTGTAACATGGAACTAGTAGAGACAGTGTATTCCAACCATGAGCTTTGATTAAAGCAGTATGCATACTTACCACAAACGTAAGAGAGCCTAACATCACAAAAGGAGGGAGAGTGGCGTTACTGACCAGAAAACATGATGGTGGGGAGAAGACTTCAATCCACACATGTCTGTAGGGCAGAAAATTTTGTCAAATTAAGGATCCTTATGGTCTAGTGAAATGTCACGAACTAATGGTATTGATGCTGATTTATCATGCAAAATGCCTCATTAAATCGTGTTTAGAACGTTAAATTGGTTTCAATTCCTAGCCAGTAATCTTATTACAAGCAAACTAAACAATTCGATGAAAAAAATGAAACCTACTGAAGATCCTATCAAATCTAAAAAAGGCTCCAATAGCGTCGACAAAAAAGGGAGACAACCATTTGTGTATCATAACTCTGTCTTCAGCACTATATTTTATAACTACATATTCTCATACTCTCAGTTTCTTTCCGAACCATCTCCATTTTTCAGTTGATTATCCACACATACCTTGTTTACACTTATTTTTTTAACTTAAGTAGGATGCTCCTGCCTAATAACTACCTTAATAAAATAGAATCAGACTGAGTGGTCATACATTAGCTATTTCTTCATCAACATTGTCTGCTCTGCTTCTCTTCCTTTTTCGTTTTTCTTTCTTTCTTCTTGCTCCATTTTTCAGCCTCCTTGGGATACGGAACGGGTGACCTCGTCCTGAACCATCTCTTAAGCCTCAAATATTCCAAAGGGATATAAGATTGCAATTTCTGGAAGCCCCCAACTGCACATGAATCTATTATCGACCATCAGTTGCACGTCGCAACGCAACTTTCATGAAGCGCGCCAACTGTGATACTGACTAATGCCATCTACATTCTTATCCTATAAATTATCGATCCAGCTGAGTAATTCACCACAGTTGGAAACTGTATCATTTGTAACAATTTGATCTAGCCTGTAAACTGGCATGCCTCATGTAACAAAATGTTATTTGAGAATAAATTATTATTATTATTATTACTAGCAACGACGGCGGAAAACACCTGCAAGAGAAGGAAATATGTAACAGCTTTATGATACAACAAACAAACTATCACTGAAACATGGTAAATCAGAGAGACCAGTCAGGGTCAAGTGATGTAGCGTTTGTGTGAATAACTCAATCAGAGAAAATGGTATGCCTAATATCAAAATTGAAATTTTACATTTATTAAAAGCACAAACAATTGTTTATGACAAAATTGCTCAAACATATATTCTGAGCTAAATTGTGTGACCTGTCACAAGATCGTTATCCCTAAGTGATTGTATATATTCAGATGTTTCAGTGGTGTTTTAATTTTAGATCTATTAACTAAATTTAAACATAAAATTGCACATTCACTGAAAGCACTAACACTATTTGCACACTTGTGTATTTACATGCATAATTCGTATTAAACACCTTGTAGTCAACCACATGAAATCAAACTATAAATTGTAGTAACTGTGCATTGTAACAATTTTTAGTATTGTTGAATATTGTAGGATATGAGATTGTCAATCCCACTGAACGCGTTTATATTAGCATAATACTGCCAAAGAACAATTGAAAATTCCCTTTGTTTAAAGCAACAAATGGCACTTTCAATTATCAACTTGAACTGGGCTTTATAATTACTTTCTTAGTGCTTATAAGGTTTTTGACTGAATAACTGACTAATACATTCAGTCAGCAAACGTATTCTGACAGGAATGTCAGTATTGGTTTCGGAGTGTATTTTCATTTCTTATAAATCTATAACACTGAGAACAATCTTGCGAAAATAACCTACGACAGAGAATCCTAAGTCGTTTTTATGCATCACTTCAATAAATGTAATAGTAAATGTAGATGGTATACCAATAACAATCTCGTCCGGAACAATAGACTCTAAGCTTCTTTTAAACGATTCTTCAAGATCTGTTATCGAAAATGAAAATAAAGATTTTTATTATTCTAACTTTAACACGAACGAAAAACAGGAGAATGATATGCACCATTATAATGGAAAAACACTCACATCACTGTGTTTCAGGTGTTTTGATGAATAAAATCACATATCAATTGGATTTGAGCAAACACTTATGTAAATGAAAAGTGCTTAGGTTCAGATTTGCTCGGATTTATACGTGATACCATCAAGTGTTGATTAGGAAATGTGAATAACAGAGGAGTGTATTGCCGTCAATGACAAACGTTTGGTCCTTGAAACACATGAACCTAATGTTAACAGTGAATTTTGTCTATCACGCTGAACTCTCCAATATTTTATTTGTCAATTTTTTTAGGCTATCAAATGTCGGACATCTGTGTAATTATTCGGTTTTGCTAGATTTCGATCAGAGTTTCTTACGCAATTTACTCGTTGGGATTGGTTGTATATGGAATCCATGAAGATTAATCAGTGATTCAACAAAGTTAGCCAAATTACTATGGATCTGCCAGTATTCAACAACTAAAATTGTACTATTAGGAGTGATTAGAATAGTGATTGTATGTTGATTAAGGATAACGCGCGAACAATTCGAGAGAGTTAACATTCTCATTTATATGTTCATGAATCGAACTGATCATCCAAGGAGATGAATTCAAGTGATGACATGCCGTTATTACATGATTCAATGTATATCGTGAACTTTGTCAAGCATTTCGGACCACATTATTTTCAGGAGATATTACTTGGTCAGTAACTTTCAGTAGCAAGATGCTCAACATTAAAAAAATTTAACCAAGATAAAAAGACCAAGTCGACATATGCGGAAATTCATTATGGGTTACATTATCTCCATTTGAGTCAGCAGACTAATTGAACTATTTTCTTGCGATTTTTCTCTGAATGTACGGCGATTATAATAAACATTTCATAGATCGGCTTGAAGTTTATTTTGATCAAATAAACGCAACATTTGATAACGACGCGAATTTGATGAAAGCTATATCCCGAGACTTACTTTGAATATCTTTGAACACCTGTGTACCCTCAAGTCGATAACCTGTGAAGTAAAAATAGATTCAGCTTATTGACTGATACCTAAAACGACTATATACTCAATTTTTCGAATTATAACGTGCAATATTCGCAACATTCAGTGTCAGGACAGGTTATACACTCAAGGACACCATTTTCACCCTGTGAGCTACTAGATAGAGAGCGCTCCTAATTCAGTGTGACATCTGCTCAGAATAAAATCCGTCTTGTTCATAGTGCGATGATTTGCTCAACATAACAACGATTTCGTTTAAATGTAACGTTTACTTTGTATGATGTTTTTTGTATTAATTTATTTGGAACCCTATTCAGCATGATATACAGCATGCATTTTTGTAATAATTCTGTGTATTTCTCTTGTGCAGAATCTTTGTTAACTACTCATCATAGCAATGTATAATCAATCGTTAGATTGTGTACTTTAGACTGAAGTCCATGGATGAGTTGAAATTTTACCTGCATGTATTACTCTTTTTATTTGAATATTTGAATACTACAGTGGCTTTCCTGGTGCAAGTACTCAGTTGTCCATCAATTTTCAGCACTAAACTTCATGGTTGTGTTGATACAGAAAGGACTGCGGTATCGAAAGTTTATAAACTCGTACTCTTTTGAAACGATATCTGATTATCTATAACGTTTATGTATACAGACAAAATATGTGCAGTCGTAGATTCCTGACGGATTTGAAAATGATGCTGCAAAACAAGATTATATATTTTGTGTGTGTATTTTCTGTGTGTTTCAGTGACCTGTTTCCTATATATACTAGTGATTTACATTTGCGACATAGTATTGTAAAATGCTCACTGAAATGGTCCCGTAGTTATTTCATTGTGTTTTGTTGAAACGGTTTAATGTTATGATAAAATACACTTACTCGAAATGATTTGACGTGTCCATTTAAAATACGATAATCTTTCTTGTTTCAAGCATTCTGAATGGAAAAGTGGTAGACGTCTAAGATTGGAATCATTTCACTTTTAACTAACAAACAATGCTCATATTGATCCAGTGTCTAGTGTCCCAAAGCAATTTGTACTCAAGCATTTGAATATCTACTACATTATTTACCTGTGTTGACTAAGGATCTTTTATTCTTGTCACGAGCGTAAAGTAAGTGTCCAAGATCTATAAGTATTCAAATAAATCGTAATGAAAGTCAGTCTCTATGGACTTGGGTATTTACTTCTGTTTATGTTAAATATCATCAATCAGATTTATATTGTAAGTCTTAGTGAATTGTCAGATTGTTAGCTATGAAGTATCTAATTGTTGTAACGAGAAATTAAACATTCATCTCTAGCGTGGTGTCAAGTTGAGCTTGACAATGAACACCGCTACAAGACTACGTGCCAATTAACCAATAAGGTCCCCGTGAGCCAATATCAGAATACAGATGATAGCTGTAGTCGAGATGTATTTGTTGACGATCTAGTGGTATCGAAAGAATATCAAGATCGTGCCAAAGGAGTACAAGCGTGGTTACTGAGCGTAACCGAATTCGTACAAGTTCAAAGTCAACGGGAGAGTAAGTGTAATGGCTGTCATTAGTATAGTTAATCAAACGAGCACAGTAAAACAGTCACTGGTAGAGTTAGTTATAATAATAATTGTTTTCATAGAACCAATCTCATTCTGTTGACAAAAGTAGGTCACTACAGGAGCCCCCCGCTAGAAAGGGTGTACACTTTCTTTAGTTAGCAGTTTGATCCGTTGGACTGATCGGCAAAAGTGCGGTTGTACGACGGTAGAATCGGTGAAACAAGAAGCGATCCTTGATCCTCGATTTGCCAACGAAAGTCTTTTGCGTAGAACTGTTCCAGGAGAATTGTGCTGTATTTGTTGCTCGAGTTAGCATACCACACTAAAGTGGTTTGTATACAGGATCCAAAGATTGCGTTCGTAGGGATGCGAACCAGAAAAACGCTGCAGACGTAGGACGAAACCACGTTGAGCCAAGAAACCAGAAGCGACCATAACGACGAAGTGTGTGCCAGGCGAATTCGAGACCAGATAATCGACTGAGTGCGTTGACTAGAGCGTGGGTTATTAGGCCAGCTTTCGCCAAGGTTGACTGAAGTCGACGTCGCCAAACGGGCGATGATTGGAGGCGTGGGCTCAGGATACAAAAACACTCAAAAAAAGAAAAGTGTAGCATGCGTGTATTATAGGAATTGTCCTACACCGCATCCAATGTTGACAGTGCGGTTAGTCGCGAAAGCGTACGGGTAAGCGTGCTCGGCGACCGGAACGTGAGACAGTAGTCTCGTTCGTACTTCGTGAGCCTGCGATCTCATCCGAGCTCAAGGGCGGCGTGGTCTGCTGATCTGGACGTGAGACGGAAGCCTCGTCCGCAGGTGGTGCAGATGACGCGTGCTGTTGACCGGGACGTGAGAAAGAGATCTCTGATATATCTAGCGTGGGATCCGAGGTAGACGTAGAGATCCCGCTAGAAGGTTTGATAGGTCTAGCGTTGAGTCTCAAGTTATCGGGTAGGGCACTGTCATCGACGTGTGCTGCTTTGAGACGATCAATGCTGACGATCTCGACGCGGCCATGTCGATCAACCTTGAAGGTCTATTCGTGACGAGAGATCACGTGAAACGGGCCTTCTTAAGGCTGTTGCAAAGGTTTGCGTACCGAATCTACTCGTATGAAAACATGTGAACAGGTAGATAACTCTCGAGGGAGAGAGATCTGTCGATGTTGTATTCGAGTTGACACCGGAGACAGTGTTTGCATAAACGCAGACGGTCGATGGACGTAGTCTGATTTACCGAAATCATTACTGCTCCGTGGTGTGAAGAATTCCCCAGGCAGACGCAATGTCGTGCCGTATACAAGTTCAGCGGCGGAACATTGGATATATGCCTTCAAACTCGTTCTGATACCTAAGAGAACGAGCGGTAAGGTTTCGTACCAATTGTCGTTTTTGTGTGCTCGAAGAGCACTTTTGAGTTGGCGATGAAACCGTTCGACTAAACCATTCGATGCTTGATGGTAGGCGGTAGTGCGTATGCGTTCCGTACCAAGCAGCCGGGTCAGTGAGGAAAATAATGCGGACTCAAATTGTTGTCCTCGGTCAGTCGTGACAGTCGAGGGACAACCGTACAGTGCTATCCATCGTTCTACGAAGCGGTGAGCAACTGTCTCCGCCGTGATGGGAATAGCTTCGGGCCATCTTGTAAAACGGTCGATGCACGTGAGTATGTTAGCATACCCATGCGATGGTGGCAATGGTCCTAAAATGTCTATATGAACGTGATCAAAGCGAGCATCAGGCGTAGCGAACGTGTCGATGGGGGCAGCTTCGTGCCTGTGCACTTTTGATCGTTGACACTGTAAGCATTGCTTTACCCACATACGAACATCTTTATTCATGGACGGCCAGACGTATCGTGCAGCGATGAGACGTCATGTGGCTGCGATACCTGGATGAGACAATCCATGAAGGGCATCGAAGACGAGACGGCGATAGGCAGAGGGTACGTTGGGTCGAGGAAGAACGGTAGAAGTATCACATAGGATAGTAACTGAGCTAGTAGCTGGGGGTACTTTCTGAGACTGAAGGGACGAAGATTGTGGTGCTTCTGTACAGACAGGATCGTTTGCTTGTGCGGCGGCCATAGCAGGAAGATCGAGCACCGGTAAGGTAACTGCATTCGTCTGGATACGTGATAGAGCATCGGCAACAAAGTTCGACTCGCCTTTAATGTGACGAAGGT
This sequence comes from Schistosoma spindalis, assembly GCA_946903255.1. Taxonomy (NCBI): domain Eukaryota; kingdom Metazoa; phylum Platyhelminthes; class Trematoda; order Strigeidida; family Schistosomatidae; genus Schistosoma; species Schistosoma spindalis. Next base: position 43,465,556 of record OX336420.1, on the reverse strand, counting down.
CTGTCGTGAACTGGGAGATATAGTCCAAATGTCTGCACTCTCGTGATGAGTAGCGGTCAGACTTGGTATGCAGGGCATACGTTAAAGGCTTATGGTCGGTGAATAAGATGAATTGGCGTCCTTCTATTGCGTGCCTGAAATGTTTGATGGCACAGTAGGCTGCTAGCAGTTCATGACCAAAAGTGCTATATCTCGTCTCGTGGGAGTAAGGCGTCGTGAGAAAACTTCAAGCCGTTGCCAACTACCGGCGATATTCTGTTGCATAACGGCTCCTATAGCAAAATCTGATGCATCAACCGCTATACTAAGCGTGGCTGATGGGTCAGGATGAGCAAGAAGTGTAAATTCAACGAGAGCCGTTTTGATCTCTGAGAATGCAGTACGTGCGGTATCGTTCAATTCTAATTTGCGTGGATTACACGTAGTAAATCGGTTAATAGTCGTAATCGTTCTGCCGCGTGAGGGATGAAACGTCGGTAGAAGTTAACCAAACCGAGAAAAGCCTTCAGTTCCCTGATTAAGGACGGCACATTGTACTCCTTGATTGCTTGAACTTTGTCCTCGCAAGACAGAATACCCTCTTGTCTGATGATGTGACCCAGAAATATTATTTCTGATTTACCCGATTCACATTTCTGTGGGTTGACAACTATTCCATTATCCGAGAGGCGTTGGAATAATAGCGTAAAATGCTGATAATGTTCCTCTACGTTTGATGATGCGATCAGCAGGTCATCAATATAATAAAAATAATAATAATATATTTCTTCATGAGCAGGTACACGCCATTTTTACAGGCATGATCTACAAATTATAACATTTGGTGGAGCATAGCATGCTTCCTATCTTATTAAGTTTATAGTTGTTATAAAGTAGTCTCGTAGAGCGCTTGTTATAAACCATGGCCTTGAGCTGACGCATACGTCAAGTTTGTTCCAGACGTTAGAAGTTCCATAGCTGTGCCCTCGGAGCAATATTCTGAAGAAAATAAAAAAGAGAAACAGCAGAGCAACAAGGCACTTGGATATGGACTCCAAACGTTGCTTAACATTACGTAGTAGAACAGACATAAGTATAATAAATTAGATTAAATTCATATTATCTCATGTTAGAGTGAAATAAAGTCAGAGGCTCCATTCAAGAGAATGTAGTAGTAAAGAACAATGAATTTTGATGTTTAACAAGTTGGAGTGAGCTTGTAGTGGCATTGGGCCCTACCACGAGACAATATGAGAAATAGACATTAAACATTTAACGCGGAGAAATACAGAAGAATGGAGAAGGCGGAATAATAAATTGAAAGTGTCCGAGTTCATCGGATGGCATGGCTCGTCCTTGCAGGCGTGGTCCCAGCTGAATGTTATCTTGTATCTTCTATTCATATTAAATATATTCTATCTCTAGCCTAAGCTTGTTCTCTATCACGTATTGGTAATTGTTACAGTGCAATGAGTTGCTGTAGACGATGATGTAACTTCCACGTAAGATCTTATAGATTAGGCAGTTACATCATGATAAATCTACAATATTACGATTAGGTCTATTATTAGAGCAGTGCTAATATCATAGTAGACCATAATTCTACATTGGTGAGCCCGACTTAAGAAACGCAACCTCTTATTCTTCATTCATATTTCCATGGAAAGTTAAAGTGCTTTAACTTTTTCGATGGATATTTACTTATGTAAGCCCATTATTCTAATAGTCCTCTGATTAATGCTCATATGTATTATCTTAACGCTATATTGATTATTACTCGTAACTTACTAGCTTAATCAATAATAAAAACTGGTCATCTACATTAACTAATTAGCTTTTGATGGTTCGTTAACAAGCTTTAGTAGTATTTACATGCTTCAGCGAAACAAACTTGTTTTAACATCAAGCTCTAGCAAATATGACCTGTAAATAACCGAAATATATATTGGCTAACAATGAAATCAAGGACTAAATAGTTATCTGGATCTGGTTCTTAGTGTTCTTTCACTTAACACATTCTATTTTTAAACTACAAACTATCCTGCAATATCTTTTCTTCCGACCACTGCCTGCCTAATTTCCAATTGCTGAGTTCCATGGCCAAACAGGGTGCAAATGCCAGAAATTTCGGTGAGTTTGAACTATAGATTTCCTGCAATCTTAGGTCTCGTTTAGACTGTTCGTCAGACAATGCTACATATTTGGCTTAAATTAATTTTGGACTTACACAAATCCAGTTTTCAATGCTGGGTTAATCCAAGAATTTAGTCGATAGTATCTCGTGTATAGTCCAGATTCGAATTACTGTCCAATTCAAATCATCATTACTTGGAAGCGAAAACCACCCAGGCGAGTTTTACTTTTTCCCTTTCCTGGTTCATTTATTATGATTTAAGTACTTCTTAACTTAGAATTTTTCTGTTAGACTGGTTTTGTATATTTCATACGAGCCACTCCCAGGACTAAGTAGAAATATTTGATACTTTTATACCACAACATTCTACTAAGAAAACATGCTGTTTAAAGGCATTTCTTATGTTTAGTTCCCTTTGCACACATTTATAAATATCTCTAGGTTAACTACAGCGACGTCTTATGTAAAGTTCATAACTCATCATATTCCTAACTGAAATTCCATAAGTCGTCTCGATTTAGAAAAATATTTTTCATTTTGGCCCTGTTTATTATTTTTAATTTGCCATATATTTCAACAACCTTCATGGTAATCTGGCTCGTACTTGCATTGTATTATATCTCTATGCCTCTTAAATTTGAAAATCATATGAATCGCCTTTAACATTTTCAATAAACCCATCATAGACATTACTGCTATACGTATTTAGGTTTACGAATTGGTCAAGTGTATTAGTAGCCTAAAAAGGCGAACATATAAGGGATAATAAAGTCACCAAATCTATGTATTATCATACTGCACTAATTTAATAACTAAATTCTCATGTTGTTCGACAAACAAATATCTAAAATTAAATCTCCGAAGCCTATTATTAAAATTAACATTATGTACACGAATATATTTAAATTACCATTAGTAATATAAACAGGTAACTCGGATTCGTTCACGCTACGAATTTCTGATAATTTTGAATCACACAAAGCAACAGCATCTATTTTTCACTGGATTATCCTCAATCAACACTATAATTATTTTAACATAATGGTTTCAGGATATCGTCATAAAGCATTGTCATGACTTGACAATCACGTAATATGATTGATAAAATTGACGAAACTATTGACAAATCGGTCAGCAAATTGACTTATAATTAACATTAAGTAGTGTTGTTTTTCTTTTCATTCACTACGGATGATTACAGTATGTTTATCAGTTGCTCATTCAGTAAATATCTCAAAACCTTGTCAGTCTAATTGGAGGTTTAGCGACACAATCATGCATGCAAACAATCAGTATAAGCAGTCGAGCAAATCTCCTGCAAACTGAAAACATAAATGTCGAATTTACCCCAACATTGACTAAAATTCAAGCCATTATCATAGACATAAGTTGGGAATGTACTCCCCTTGGTTACAACTTACGTTCTCCCTGGTAATCCCATGAGCATCACTCACTGTTAATCATCTTGTAAAAACTTATTTAGACGAATACATCTTGCAGCACCACATCACCTAAAAATGTGGCACATAGGCCTAACTGATTTCAATAACTTATAATCGCTATATCTCAATGAAATAGCATTCCGTCTTATACTAAACTGGCACTTGCAACTAACTTGTGTGTACCATCAGCCGATAGGTATGAATATAAATAAATAGTCTATGGCAAATCAGAACATTGAGTCTAGAGCATATCTTTAACGGATACACTCATGTTTAACGAATCGCTCTTATCTATCTGTCCAAAATCCACATAGTTATTACTTTTCACGTATTTAAATATTTTTGATAACAATTCATATGTATTAGTTGTATTACTAACTTCTATCACGGTCAAGTAAAAATGAGGTCGTGAAAATCTCCCCATATCTAAATAAACCGTACCAAACTAACTGGAACACTAGTTGGAATTCTTCTCCGCGCTTATACTTTTGTTCTTTCAGTTAGCCTACTAATACAGATGCAATTAGAAATCAACGCATGGACAACTTACCGGCACATACGTTATTTGATTTCATAATTTAGACCAAATATAATACCACTTTTAACATTTCCACAATATTGATTGTTTTTAATATTTCTAAACAGGAAATGTTATTAACCTACGGCTATTACTAACTATCTTACGGCGACTTATTAAAATATCCCTATACGGAGTCATTTCATTATAATTATAATCCCGCTTTGTTTAGCTCAAATAATCTCCGCCCAAATTTTCATTTTAAGCGTGTTAAGCCTTAAACCAGACACTTTAAAATTATTACGTGTGTTTCCCGACCAGATGCTGCCGCCTTCTTTTTTGATTTATCTTTCAGTTCATCAATACCCAGATGATTCTTATTATTCTTGCTAACCTCCGGCGCAAGACAATCCCGCACAACTTGGTATCGAATCAACGTCACGTTGATTCTGGTGGGAGAGTAGTGTAGTGGCATTGGGCCCTACCACGAGACAATATGAGAAATAGACATTAAACATTTAACGCGGAGAAATACAGAAGAATGGAGAAGGCGGGAATAATAAATTGAAAGTGTCCGAGTTCATCGGATGGCATGGCTCGTCCTTGCAGGCGTGGTCCCAGCTGAATGTTATCTTGTATCTTCTATTCATATTAAATATATTCTATCTCTAGCCTAAGCTTGTTCTCTATCACGTATTGGTAATTGTTACAGTGCAATGAGTTGCTGTAGACGATGATGTAACTTCCACGTAAGATCTTATAGATTAGGCAGTTACATCATGATAAATCTACAATATTACGATTAGGTCTATTATTAGAGCAGTGCTAATATCATAGTAGACCATAATTCTACAAGCTAATATGAAGGAAGGGAAGTTAAGGTTGTTACAGGGAAAGTTGTTTATTAGAAGGGTGTGTGCATATAGAGGGTGAAGTGTTGAAAATATAGACTTGAACAAAATTCAAGTCTCGTACTATGCTATCGATAAACCTTTGGAAAGTTTGAGCAGCATTCCGTAATCCAAATGTCATTCGTAGGAACTCAAACAGACCGAAAAGAGTCGTGATAGCGGTTTTCTCAATGTCTTCAAGAGCGACTGGGATCTGGTGATATGCTCGTATCAGATCGATTTTAGAAAAGATAGTCGTGCCCTTGAGCGATGCCGTGATGTCGTGTATGTGGGGGATGGGGTAACTATCAAAGCGCGTAACTACGTTTAATGCTCGGTAGTCGCCGCATGGTCTCCAACTAACCCCATCCTTTTTGCGCACCATGTGTAAAGGAGAGGCCCAAGGTTTGTGAGAAGGACGAATAATAGCAGTAGATAGTAAATTGTCAAACTCACGTTTAGCGATGGCTAATTTGTCCGGTGCCAGTCGGCGTGGTCTTACCGTGACTGGTGGTCCGCGGGTGACTATGTGGTGCACCACACGATTGGTCACCGATGAAATCTCCTCGAGTGGTTGAGTTATTCTGGGGAATTTCTCGAATAAAGCGTGGAATTTATTGTCACGCGAATAAAAAGTGCCGAGGATTCGGTACGCGTACATCGGAGTCTAATATATTAATACTATTCTTATCGTTATCCGTCATGTCGAGTATATTATATATTAAAAATTAATATGAAAATATATGACAGACGTGGAGAGAAAAACAATAGACTCACCGAATTGCCTTCTTTGGAAAATTTGACCTAGGTTGAGAGGTGTTCCCAGATTCGGCTCACCAATTGTAGCGTGGTGTCGATTTGAGCTTGACAATGAACACCGCTACAAGACTACGTGCCAATTAACCAATAAGGTCCCCGTGAGCCAATATCAGAATACAGATGATAGCTGTAGTCGAGATGTATTTGTTGACGATCTAGTGGTATCGAAAGAATATCAAGATCGTGCCAAAGGAGTACAAGCGTGGTTACTGAGCGTAACCGAATTCGTACAAGTTCAAAGTCAACGGGAGAGTAAGTGTAATGGCTGTCATTAGTATAGTTAATCAAACGAGCACAGTAAAACAGTCACTGGTAGAGTTAGTTATAATAATAATTGTTTTCATAGAACCAATCTCATACTGTTGACAAAAGTAGGTCACTACACATCTACCAATTTCAAAATCGAATATTTTAACTCTTTATTAGTAAGTGGTTCACACTGTTTTGACGTAAATGTATATGTCTTGTTCCCATTTCATACTCGGTTTCAGCTTTGCTCTGATGAATTCACTGACAAATCTGATCAGATCATAAACAAGACAAAAACAACCATCATGAAGTGAAACTAGGAAGTCCTCATCTGTAGATGACGCTTGGTGCTCTCACGAATTTGTGGAAATAAACACACTGTTTTAAAGGTGGTAAAATGTCGTCCGCTTAAAATTGTATAAATAAAGAGTGAGTCCACTTATATATTAACCACAAAGACACAACATACAGTGTTGACGTTGCGTATCAACATGGGCTTCGCGATATTGATTTAACTGCTGTTTTACCGATTCTAGAAAAGAAGGTATTGAAAAGAAGAAGAAGAAGATAACAACGAACGTTTAGTTACAGTGAACAGATACTATGTTTTGTACATAAATAAACGCTACGTAATATCCTTTCATTTCAATGTCAGAGATATCACGTAGAAATTTGTGAGGTGGCTTTGGAATGCGTTTTGTTGTTATATTCTGAAGGTAACGTGTTAAAATATCACGATCAGTATTTGATGTGACTGAATGGAACTGAGACTGGTATTACATATATTGAACATGTAAACTAAGGTGTTTTGAATGTGAATTGTCTTATCAGGTCATATAGTTAGGTGGGTTCTGTGAGATGTTCATTGTATGAGTATTACAGAGTGTTCTAAGCCAGACCTCCTTTTTCCAGTATTTACTATGTGCATTAATGAACAAACATTAGATTTTAACATGATGTAGTTTATTTACGAGCACATACGTCAATGTATGCTGTAACTTCTACCAGTAAACCGCAATTGATGATAATTAGTTGGTTTTCCCGTTCAACACACTCAAAATCATGTGTCAAATACCTGTCAGCATTAATTTCCTTGTTGTATAAAAACTCAGGCCAGTCCTATATGATATGCTGATTCACCATGAAGCCATGTGTAATGTTGACCTGTTTACAAAACCGATAATGTAATTGTAGGACACTCATACAATGCTCAAAAACAAAAAATGTTATACCAAACAATCGCTCCTAGTAACTTCATCATCAGGCTCAACGGTTGTGAGTTCATAATTATTGTATTACAACGATCGAAATAGAGCACTCTGAAGAACTGGTAGTTTGTCAAAACAGATGAAAACAGAGAAAAAATAAATTCAATTGCTTTTAATACTCACCATATAATTTGTCGATTTTCGCTACATCTGAAATCGAATAGTGGCATTTTAAAAGGATGTGGTACGTTTGACAGCAAAAGTCAGTGAAGTCATTTAATAACAAATTAACTAAGGAAACATTGTATTTTTGACGCTGGGAAAGTGGGGCAAGAGTTACACTTCTATCTGCATACGAGACATTAGATAAAATTTTTAGTGTTTATCAACTCGAGAGAAGTCACTGAATAGCGGATAATAACACAGATTACACTTCATCATCACAATATCTTCCACACGTTTTCAGTTTCACTAATGTGAAAACAACTGGGTGTTACCTTCTAACGGTTATGAGGTTGAGGAGTATACGAATTTTAAGAATTCTATCTAATACCGACCGTCACAGAATTTGCGACCACGACGGGACGAATGCAGCACAGTTTTGTACGATTCTATCGAAATATAAAAATCCACCTAATTCATGTCGATACGCATTATTTCTGTGGATTACAATTACTATTTTAGATTATTATTATCGTATTTTTATTACATGATAAATATTTCATAAACATTGTTGCAGATATTTTGTTAATATTGATGACCATAATTGACGACATGTACACAACCGTTATACTGCTACGTGTTAATACGTCTATTCTGTGTTATGACATTTTATCATTTGTTATTAGCATTATAACTGTCTATCCAATTTCTTTTCCTTTCTACGTAAGTTAGTTTATTTGTGTACTGATCATTGTGTATAAACATGTCTTCAGATAACAACAAAATAAGCCTTCCACAAACGCCATCCTTGCAGTACCTTAATCTTACTATTCTTCCTTTTAGGGTCACCGATCCACAACTTTGGTTTATTAGGTTTAAACATTATGTTTGAGCTAAGCACACCCACTTACAACAAGACACATTCGGCCGCTCAAGCTCACTAATTCCGGATGAAGTAGCGGACGAGGGGTTTTAGCCGAACCGTATGCAGAAAAGCCATACGACGTATTAAAGGATGATGAGAGAAATCCGTTTTGTTAACCGACCGATAGGACGCCTAGCAGCTCCTTAGTCAAGTGCAAATAGGAGACATGACTCTATCACGGCCAAGAAATTACATGAGCAGCATTTTAGACGACAGGAGAGTAGGCAGAAACATATTTCATCATTTGTGGCTTCCTCAACTCTCTCCTAGTGAGCAGCAGATCCTCGCAGTTGAGGATGGCAATACCAACCTACACAACATCGCTTAACTGGCTGATAGGATAAATAAGATAATGAAACACACGATTCCGCAAACGCGTAACACCACAGTAGACGATAGAATCGATAAGTTACAAACGGAGGTTATTACTTTATTCCACAAACTGACGAAACTGAATCAAGAGAACAGATCAAGGAGATTGTCACGAAGTAGATCTAGAGAAAGTAACCGATCACGCTCTAGGAGACGCTCAGCTTCTACAATGTGTTGGTACCATCAGACGTACGGCAACAGAACTTGGAAATGTAGATCACAAAGTCGATTCAAACGAATAAACAACAAAACGGCTACGCTGATTGTCAGTAATGATCGCCACAGCCGACATAGCTCCTAGAAGTAGTCGTTCCCTACAAAACCGGCACATGCACTTTACAACCTTTCTAAAAACGTAGAAACGGGACAGGATACAAATTAGGATCATTGGACATCGATCGATTTTAAGTTTATTGTGAAGTGTCAACATGACCTTTATTCAGCAATTAAGATGATTATGCTACTTAGGTTAAAATCAATACTTGAAACATTACAAAATGTGAATTTACTTACGGGAAGATACGAACCAACAGTGTATTAATAGAAGAATTGATTCTGTTCTCATTTATAGTGATTGAAGTCAAAAGAATCAAAATTTCTATGGGTTTTTATAACTTATTTTGTACCACATTTCTATACAAAACGTCTGATGAAATTCCAAAATGTCACCCACCGACAAATATTTGTAAGATAATAATTTCACAATGACATTATAATATGGAACGACTAATTAATAAATAATGAACGAAGAATAACAACAATAACTCGATCTCAGTCATGAAAGAAACGGTCGATAATATCTGGGACCTCAAATTGGCAAAAAATTTGTGGGTCGACTATCTTTTAACAACATGATTCACATTTATTATTTGAGTTGAGGTAATTCAAGTCTTTATAATTCACTGATGTTACTGACAACCCAGTTCGCATCATTGGCAAAGCATTTGAAATTATTTTTCCTGCTTACTGAATGGGGCCACTAGAACGCAATGTACGTGTAGAAGACATAAGAGAGTTATTTACAAAGACAACATTCCAATTAAGTTGTGCTTCTCTTAAAGAAATCTTCACAGAATAAAGCTCATTTTTTATATTCCGCTATCATTTGTGAAATTTCTGATCTTTAATCAAAAGAACGTTTCAATTAGTCGTGAAAATTAATTAGTCGTTCCATATTATAATGTCATTGTGAAATTATTATCTTACAAATATTTGTCGGTGGGTGACATTTTGGAATTTCATCAGACGTTTTGTATAGAAATGTGGTACAAAATAAGTTATAAAAACCCATAGAAATTTTGATTCTTTTGACTTCAATCACTATAAATGAGAACAGAATCAATTCTTCTATTAATACACTGTTGGTTCGTATCTTCCCGTAAGTAAATTCACATTTTGTAATGTTTCAAGTATTGATTTTAACCTAAGTAGCATAATCATCTTAATTGCTGAATAAAGGTCATGTTGACACTTCACAATAAACTTAAAATCGATCGATGTCCAATGATCCTAATTTGTATCCTGTCCCGTTTCTACGTTTTTAGAAAGGTTATAAAGTGCATGTGCCGGTTTTGTAGGGAACGACTACTTCTAGGAGCTATGTCGGCTGTGGCGATCATTACTGACAATCAGCGTAGCCGTTTTGTTGTTTATTCGTTTGAATCGACTTTGTGATCTACATTTCCAAGTTCTGTTGCCGTACGTCTGATGGTACCAACACATTGTAGAAGCTGAGCGTCTCCTAGAGCGTGATCGGTTACTTTCTCTAGATCTACTTTGTGACAATCTCCTTGATCTGTTCTCTTGATTCAGTTTCGTCAGTTTGTGGAATAAAGTAATAACCTCCCTTTGTAACTTATCGATTCTATCGTCTACTGTGGTGTTACGCGTTTGCGGAATCGTGTGTTTCATTATCTTATTTATCCTATCAGCCAGTTAAGCGATGTTGTGTAGGTTGGTATTGCCATCCTCAACTGCGAGGATCTGCTGCTCACTAGGAGAGAGTTGAGGAAGCCACAAATGATGAAATATGTTTCTGCCTACTCTCCTGTCGTCTAAAATGCTGCTCATGTAATTTCTTGGCCGTGATAGAGTCATGTCTCCTATTTGCACTTGACTAAGGAGCTGCTAGGCGTCCTATCGGTCGGTTAACAAAACGGATTTCTCTCATCATCCTTTAATACGTCGTATGGCTTTTCTGCATACGGTTCGGCTAAAACCCCTCGTCCGCTACTTCATCCGGAATTAGTGAGCTTGAGCGGCCGAATGTGTCTTGTTGTAAGTGGGTGTGCTTAGCTCAAACATAATGTTTAAACCTAATAAACCAAAGTTGTGGATCGGTGACCCTAAAAGGAAGAATAGTAAGATTAAGGTACTGCAAGGATGGCGTTTGTGGAAGGCTTATTTTGTTGTTATCTGAAGACATGTTTATACACAATGATCAGTACACAAATAAACTAACTTGCGTAGAAAGGAAAAGAAATTGGATAGACAGTTATAATGCTAATAACAAATGATAAAATGTCATAACACAGAATAGACGTATTAACACGTAGCAGTATAACGGTTGTGTACATGTCGTCAATTATGGTCATCAATATTAACAAAATATCTGCAACAATGTTTATGAAATATTTATCATGTAATAAAAATACGATAATAATAATCTAAAATAGTAATTGTAATCCACAGAAATAATGCGTATCGACATGAATTAGGTGGATTTTTATATTTCGATAGAATCGTACAAAACTGTGCTGCATTCGTCCCGTCGTGGTCGCAAATTCTGTGACGGTCGGTATTAGATAGAATTCTTAAAATTCGTATACTCCTCAACCTCATAACCGTTAGAAGATAACACCCAGTTGTTTTCACATTAGTGAAACTGAAAACGTGTGGAAGATATTGTGATGATGAAGTGTAATCTGTGTTATTATCCGCTATTCAGTGACTTCTCTCGAGTTGATAAACACTAAAAATTTTATCTAATGTCTCGTATGCAGATAGAAGTGTAACTCTTGCCCCACTTTCCCAGCGTCAAAAATACAATGTTTCCTTAGTTAATTTGTTATTAAATGACTTCACTGACTTTTGCTGTCAAACGTACCACATCCTTTTAAAATGCCACTATTCGATTTCAGATGTAGCGAAAATCGACAAATTATATGGTGAGTATTAAAAGCAATTGAATTTATTTTTTCTCTGTTTTCATCTGTTTTGACAAACTACCAGTTCTTCAGAGTGCTCTATTTCGATCGTTGTAATACAATAATTATGAACTCACAACCGTTGAGCCTGATGATGAAGTTACTAGGAGCGATTGTTTGGTATAACATTTTTTGTTTTTGAGCATTGTATGAGTGTCCTACAATTACATTATCGGTTTTGTAAACAGGTCAACATTACACATGGCTTCATGGTGAATCAGCATATCATATAGGACTGGCCTGAGTTTTTATACAACAAGGAAATTAATGCTGACAGGTATTTGACACATGATTTTGAGTGTGTTGAACGGGAAAACCAACTAATTATCATCAATTGCGGTTTACTGGTAGAAGTTACAGCATACATTGACGTATGTGCTCGTAAATAAACTACATCATGTTAAAATCTAATGTTTGTTCATTAATGCACATAGTAAATACTGGAAAAAGGAGGTCTGGCTTAGAACACTCTGTAATACTCATACAATGAACATCTCACAGAACCCACCTAACTATATGACCTGATAAGACAATTCACATTCAAAACACCTTAGTTTACATGTTCAATATATGTAATACCAGTCTCAGTTCCATTCAGTCACATCAAATACTGATCGTGATATTTTAACACGTTACCTTCAGAATATAACAACAAAACGCATTCCAAAGCCACCTCACAAATTTCTACGTGATATCTCTGACATTGAAATGAAAGGATATTACGTAGCGTTTATTTATGTACAAAACATAGTATCTGTTCACTGTAACTAAACGTTCGTTGTTATCTTCTTCTTCTTCTTTTCAATACCTTCTTTTCTAGAATCGGTAAAACAGCAGTTAAATCAATATCGCGAAGCCCATGTTGATACGCAACGTCAACACTGTATGTTGTGTCTTTGTGGTTAATATATAAGTGGACTCACTCTTTATTTATACAATTTTAAGCGGACGACATTTTACCACCTTTAAAACAGTGTGTTTATTTCCACAAATTCGTGAGAGCACCAAGCGTCATCTACAGATGAGGACTTCCTAGTTTCACTTCATGATGGTTGTTTTTGTCTTGTTTATGATCTGATCAGATTTGTCAGTGAATTCATCAGAGCAAAGCTGAAACAGAGTATGAAATAGGAACAAGACATATACATTTACGTCAAAACAGTGTGAACCACTTACTAATAAAGAGTTAAAATATTCGATTTTAAAATTAGTAGATAAATGTTTAATTTCTCGTTACAACAAATAGATACTTCATAGCTAACCATCTGACAATTCACTAAGACTTACAATATAAATCTGATTGATGATATTTAACATAAACAGAAGTAAATATCCAAGTCCATAGAGACTGACTTTCATTACGATTTATTTGAATACTTATAGATCTTGGACACTTACTTTACGCTCGTGACAAGAATAAAAGATCCTTAGTCAACACAGGTAAATAATGTAGTAGATATTCAAATGCTTGAGTACAAATTGCTTTGGGACACTAGACACTGGATCAATATGAGCATTGTTTGTTAGTTAAAAGTGAAATGATTCCAATCTTAGACGTCTACCACTTTTCCATTCAGAATGCTTGAAACAAGAAAGATTATCGTATTTTAAATGGACACGTCAAATCATTTCGAGTAAGTGTATTTTATCATAACATTAAACCGTTTCAACAAAACACAATGAAATAACTACGGGACCATTTCAGTGAGCATTTTACAATACTATGTCACAAATGTAAATCACTAGTATATATAGGAAACAGGTCACTGAAACACACAGAAAATACACACACAAAATATATAATCTTGTTTTGCAGCATCATTTTCAAATCCGTCAGGAATCTACGACTGCACATATTTTGTCTGTATACATAAACGTTATAGATAATCAGATATCGTTTCAAAAGAGTACGAGTTTATAAACTTTCGATACCGCAGTCCTTTCTGTATCAACACAACCATGAAGTTTAGTGCTGAAAATTGATGGACAACTGAGTACTTGCACCAGGAAAGCCACTGTAGTATTCAAATATTCAAATAAAAAGAGTAATACATGCAGGTAAAATTTCAACTCATCCATGGACTTCAGTCTAAAGTACACAATCTAACGATTGATTATACATTGCTATGATGAGTAGTTAACAAAGATTCTGCACAAGAGAAATACACAGAATTATTACAAAAATGTATGCTGTATATCATGCTGAATAGGGTTCCAAATAAATTAATACAAAAAACATCATACAAAGTAAACGTTACATTTAAACGAAATCGTTGTTATGTTGAGCAAATCATCGCACTATGAACAAGACGGATTTTATTCTGAGCAGATGTCACACTGAATTAGGAGCGCTCTCTATCTAGTAGCTCACAGGGTGAAAATGGTGTCCTTGAGTGTATAACCTGTCCTGACACTGAATGTTGCGAATATTGCACGTTATAATTCGAAAAATTGAGTATATAGTCGTTTTAGGTATCAGTCAATAAGCTGAATCTATTTTTACTTCACAGGTTATCGACTTGAGGGTACACAGGTGTTCAAAGATATTCAAAGTAAGTCTCGTGATATAGCTTTCATCAAATTTGCGTCGTCATCAAATGTTGCGTTTATTCGATCAAAATAAACTTCAAGCCGATCTATGAAGTGTTTATTATAATCGCCGTACATTCACAGAAAAATCACAAGAAAATAGTTCAATTAGTCTGCTGACTCAAATGGAGATAATGTAACCCATAATGAATTTCCGCATATGTCGACTTGATCTTTTTATCTTGGTTAAATTTTTTTAATGTTGAGCATCTTGCTACTGAAAGTTACTGACCAAGTAATATCTCCTGAAAATAATGTGGTCCGAAATGCTTGACAAAGTTCACGATATACATTGAATCATGTAATAACGGCATGTCATCACTTGAATTCATCTCCTTGGATGATCAGTTCGATTCATGAACATATAAATGAGAATGTTAATTCGCTCGAATTGTTCGCGCGTTATCCTCAATCAACATACAATCACTATTCTAATCACTCCTAATAGTACAATTTTAGTTGTTGAATACTGGCAGATCCATAGTAATTTAGCTAACTTTGTTGAATCACTGATTAATCTTCATGGATTCCATATACAACCAATCCCAACGAGTAAATTGCGTAAGAAACTCTGATCGAAATCTAGCAAAACCGAATAATTACACAGATGTCCGACGTTTGATAGCCTAAAAAAATTGACAAATAAAATATTGGAGAGTTCAGCGTGATAGACAAAATTCACTGTTAACATTAGGTTAATGTATTTCAAGGACCAAACGTTTGTCATTGACGGCAATACACTCCTCTGTTATTCACATCTCCTAATCAACACTTGATGGTATCACGTATAAATCCGAGCAAATCTGAACCTAAGCACTTTTCATTTACATAAGTGTTTGCTCAAATCCAATTGATATGTGATTTTATTCATCAAAACACCTGAAACACAGTGATGTGAGTGTTTTTCCATTATAATGGTGCATATCATTCTCCTGTTTTTCGTTCGTGTTAAAGTTAGAATAATAAAAATCTCTATTTTCATTTTCGATAACAGATCTTGAAGAATCGTTTAAAAGAAGCTTAGAGTCTATTGTTCCAGACGAGATTGTTATTGGTATACCATCTATATTTACTATTACATTTATTGAAGTGATGCATAAAAACGACTTAGGATTCTCTGTCGTAGGTTATTTTCGCAAGATTGTTCTCAGTGTTATAGATTTATAAGAAATGAAAATACACTCCGAAACCAATACTGACATTCCTGTCCGAATACGTTTGCTGACTGAATGTAGTAGTCAGTTATTCAGTCAAAAACCTTATAAGCACTAAGAAAGTAATTATAAAGCCCAATTCAAGTTGATAATTGAAAGTGCCATTTATTGCTTTAAACAAAGGGAATCGTCAATTGTTCTTTGACAGTATTATGCTAATATAAACGCGTTCAGTGGGATTGACAATCTCATATCCTACAATACTCAACAATACTAAAAATTGTTACAATGCACAGTTACTACAATTTATAGTTTGATTTCATGTGGTTGACTACAAGGTGTTTAATACGAATTATGCATGTGAATACACAAGTGTGCAAATAGTGTTAGTGCTTTCAGTGAATGTGCAATTTTTTGTTTGAAATCGCGCCAAACATCTAAAATTTATGACAACCTCGGGATAATGATTCGTAGGCACTGGTTTCTACTAAGTGGGAAACCAAAGCTACAGAAATCTTCTTCAACAGAACATTTCATTGGACATGGTTTGATACAACCCTTATATCGTGAGCACTCTATTAACGTGTTGAACTATGTCATAAACTGGTAAGTTACCATGTATATAAATTATTCGTATTATTGACAAAGTAAAATATATGTCCAAGACAGATATTTCTGAACCTCCAAGGAATGTTTTCAATGTTAATATATATTCAGCGTTTTTGTGGTTTGTAGATCTTGGTAGATTGCCATCATCTATTTCCAAAAAGTGGGAAATCAGGGAGAAACTCGTTGATGCAGAAAGTTAGTGATTTATCAAATTTAACGTTTACTGCAATTTATCAGTAGGTCATATTTCAGCCACCATATATTGACTCACTAATTTATGAAAGTTAAATTTGTTGAGTAAACAATCACTAACATTCAACAGTTGCATGACAACTCTCCGTTTAATTGAAATGAACGCTTCCAACTTGCTGGCAATACGATGCGTGAAGATGATGAACAAGCTGAGAATGTTTTACAATTTTATCCAAAGATTTACTGTAATCAGATACTTAGTTTGTATGTGCTACCTGCTCATATTTAGCTTATTAGAAACTACTATCAGTTGACCAAATGAAACTGAAATATCACAAACTATTCTATATTCACAGGGCGGACATAAAGCAAATATCACATCACCTGATAAATTTAGCAGTCGGATAATTTTATTTTAGTATTCCACAGAATCGCCAATCAATATTCCATTTTTGTTGGATTTGTGTGGTCGTTTATGTATACTGTTGAGTTACTAATGTATGTCTCAAAAGTGAATTAAATTAATTGACGCTTCGTTCATAAGTACATTTCAGTATTACGCAGAATCTCCAACCACTATTCCATTATTATTTACTTTTTGCGAGGCTTTTTGAGAAAGTTAAAATCTTTTTGAGAATTCAATATATCAGCCTAAAACATGAATTGAAACAATTGAAATTTCGTTTGTACTTACATCGCGCAAACATGATCAAGATTCATAAATCGTGAAAATACTACAAGGTACACAATTGTAAACTAGTCTCCAAGGCTTCTGACCATCTCGCTATATATTACCCATCATTAACCAGGGTTTTAAAAGAACCTGGACTACGTTGACCGTGATGAGAAGAAGTTGCTCTATTTGATTCAATAACATATCAGAAACTGCAAAATTTGTGAATCGCTGCATTGTTAGAGACAATGATGATGATCATAACTAGGTATTTATCGATTTCTTGTTCAATTCAAAGTATATTTTGCAGGACACTTGAGACAACTGGATATCCACAGTCGCTTGGCTATCATTAACTTATGACAGATTGCACAACTTAGCCTAGAATATGTGTTTCCGCACCTTGGCGAGTGACGAGAAACAATAAAACTTTTTAAATAAACTTATGATAGTATTTATATACTCCACTTTATAATATTACTCCTCGTTTTTTCCACTATTGTAGTGCGGTACCTTGAAGGAATACAAGCAGACTTTGAACCAAACCCTGGTATGTTCAATGTGAACTTTTCTTCATAGTAAGGCATACCACAATCGTTTACAGCATCAAGATGTCTAGCCACCGGTTGAATAGAAATCACTCAATCTAACGACTTAAAACAGCTTGCCATTAAGCAAAAGTAAAAATTTATCAACTATCAGGAAGTTTGGTCCTCCACTATTATTGAAAATGGGGATAGATTGAGGTCGTATTAGATCTCGTAGTTTCAATTTTTCTTGAAAGCTCCCTAAAACAAGAGTGAAAACCCACTATCAGGTTGAATCTACAGTCTAGCGTTGCACAAAAGTGTGTAGACAGATCACGGAAGTGACACATAGAAATTCAGCTAACTTTGTTGAATCACTGATTAATCTTCATGGATTCCATATACAACCAATCCCAACGAGTAAATTGCGTAAGAAACTCTGATCGAAATCTAGCAAAACCGAATAATTACACAGATGTCTGACACTTGATGGTATCACGTATAAATCCGAGCAAATCTGAACCTAAGCACTTTTCATTTACATAAGTGTTTGCTCAAATCCAATTGATATGTGATTTTATTCATCAAAACACCTGAAACACAGTGATGTGAGTGTTTTTCCATTATAATGGTGCATATCATTCTCGTTTCATTCTACATATCAAGTGTAAAACATGAGACTTTATATTTAGATCGTAATGTTCGATATCAGGCATAAGTTCTTCTCTAAATCAGTGATCAATACAACCCGTACTTTCTTCAGATCAAACTGTTAAAGCGCAGCATGCTGCCTAGAGGTGAATGCATGCATATTTTTTATCTGCTTGCATTTATCGATAAAATGCTCGCAGTAAATCGTAACTAAATAGGCGCTATCAAATCGCATATAACTCTCTCTCAGTATTCTCCACTGAGCATTGTTTATTTTTTCAAGTGGATAATTTTACAGTAATCATTTGGATTTTTTTCGCCACATAGTATAAGTTACACCAAATAGACTCTATATCCACTCCCCTGATCTCTTAATTTAGATGTAGATCGACCGACGGAAACTGCATTTGATACATCTACGCATTGAAAAGCCTTAAACGGCTTCAGTTTGCATCTTTAAACTGAAATTGAATCAAACTTCAGAAAATGACCATTATCAAACCCTTGAATTAACTGTTAAACACTTATTTCAATTTCGAGAACTAATAACTCATATGACGTGATATATAAATTACTCAAAAGCGGATGACTGCGGAGCTATCCATCAGACTATATAAGTTACACTACCAACACAACTGTATATCTAGACTCCGAGTGCCACAGGTTTGCATCAACCAATAATGGACAACACTTTTATCTGTCATACATTGTAAGAAAGAGGGTTCATTTACCGTTTTAATGTATACTTTCATTGAACGTAACTTTTACATGCAAATGTGTGCTCATTTAAACCTCTCTATTAAAGAATCTGAAAAAAAACTGAATGAAATATCGGTGGCTTTAAGCAATATGATTCGAAATGTAAAAGGTTAGTTGAATTGGATGCAGATTTGTATTATCCTTCAATTGAGCGCATAAAACATGTGGCTTTCATTTCAATAATTTCTTTCGAATATAGTAACGCAAACTCAGTCAGTCTGAATGCAAATTGTGTAAAACAATTAACATCTATTGGTGATCGACTACCACACAAATTATAGTGTACTTAGTTGGACCATATCTCACCACCTGACACCACGATATAGTACATGCAATTTGGAATCGCTTATAACGTCGCTCACATTTGAGCCTCAATAAAATGACTCTACAATAATGAACACCAGAAAAACATGACATTGATAGATGCTCTATGATCAGCCGCTTGTAAACATCCCAGTACTACAAGAACAGAGAGATGTTGTCAAACACTATGAAGCTCGGTTGCGCAGTCAACATCAGTCCACTCGGGGTTATATGTAGGTATTCCTGATACAAACTAACTGGCACAACAACACTGTTTACGGATTTCTAAATATTATCTCAAACATCAAACACTTGTTTGATTTGTACCACTTCAACTTGTTGCAATTTATTTCGGTTATTTATTCAATGTGAAGAAATTGCTTAGATTAAGTCACGAAACGTCAGAAATACACTTTTTCTACTCATTGAGATATAACGATGATATATTCATTATTAACTTTCTATCCAGTGCTCAATTTACCGAGCCTGACTTTGCATTGATACATATCAAATGTTTAAAATATTTCCACTGTGTTTCATCATATTCTTTTGTAATAGAATCTATTTGTTAATCTCTAGTAGACCGTTGCTTAGTCAGATAATATATTTTTTACTTTAATAATGCTTTTATTACAAAGGAAGTTACTACAGTCAAGTAAAAACTATTGTTGATTTAGTATACAACTTTGACGAAAATAAAGGTTGGTAAAATGATTGATAATTTTCATTAAACATATTTACAATGTTTCAGATAGTGCGAGCGTTTATTTATTTTCTATTTTGACACAAGTTATCACTGTGACAACAGTACTCGTTCTTTTAAAACTGTCGTTCGTGAAGCTACATCCAAATTGTTTTTAAAGTATTCACACACATCTTTAGAAAACTTTATATTTTTACCGTGAGTTTAGTTGTTTTGGGTAATATATTTCGAGCACAACTGTGAACTATTCCCAATATATTACGACTAATGAATTATCGTCAAACCCAAGAGCTCTTGGCATTCCATCTACGGTGCTTTTCAGTCAATCTACTGTAGACAATGTTTTAAGTTGATTTGTTACATAATAAAAATTTATGAACAGCATAACTCTAAATAAACGCTTATTCACTCACTATCAATTACCGACATAAAAATGAGTCTTCATTAAATACTGGTACATTTATCTTATTCTGTAGGTCTCATAAAATTATTTCGTTCAGTAGATAGCAATGAAAAAGCTTTGGAAATAATATTGAGTAAGTGAAATTGTGCCAGTTAATGTTAAATTCAACATAATGTGCGATATTGGCATACAAGTTTAATTTGCAATAAACAATCTAAAGTAAACAGCACTAACTCTATCATGCAGATAACAGTAAAATCTCGTGATGAATCGGGAGACATGACTTCATATGTTTAGATGGAGTCAGTATCTATCCACAGTGTAAGTATATGAGGATAGCTCAGCACTACAATCCACAAATGCCAATCCGCCACAATATTACTCTATAAAATCTCATGAAACCATATAGAATTTTCCACACGTCTAAAACACCATCAAATTGATACATTGGACGATTACCGTAATTTAACCTTTTCATACACGTTTCACTGGACACACTCAAAATTACACATGTAATCGGTATTCGCGGCATGTGAACTGATGTTCATTTCATCAGTAAAATTTTTGTAACAAGATTGTGTGATATTTTCGCCAATGAATGTGTTCTGTTGAAATATCTCACAAAAATGGACAAATGTGTAACTGGTTCAACAAATTACTCTCCTGGAACGACATTGAGCTACATTACAATTACATTTAATGACAAACAATGTTTTTTAATAGTCATTGAGGCTTCCTATTTCTTATGTATATATATGTTAAAATTCGGTTATTCAACAAGATAGAATGCCCGAATTCGTGCAGTAGTATAAGTAGATATTTTTCACTAAGTATATAGCTCATTTACTCACATGCTATGCTTATGTAGATTAGGAACTATGTTCATCTACGAAATAAATACAACTTCAAAATACTTAAAAGTAATATGTAAGCCGATGGTTTGTGTGTGATTTAAAAGCTAGAATGTTATCTCGTAAGTTGTAAAATGCTCCGTGCTCACACCTGCAGTTTGTTGAAAGTAAAATAAAATCAGTCACTGACTTTCCGGTTCACTCACCAATGTGAGTAACGTTTGTATGATAAATCAATGAAACAATCGCACTTAAATGAGCACAGTTAACCGAAATGAATATTCATTTTCGAATTACAGAAAAATTGGGAAGTTTGATAAAGGAATGGGAACTTCAGAGGCTCAAGATAATGAAAGGTGACTTCATATATGCAATACTAATTTAGGTTTTTAGAACAAGAGTCAACAAAATGGATACCACGATTACTGAAGGATTTGTATGACGAAATCGAATGCTAATTATGTAAGTAATTTCATACATTTGAAATTCAAATGACACAATTCACCAATTTATAGTCGAACGAATCGTAACTCAAACATAAATACATAAAATGAGCAATCACAATGAATAGCGCAGCAATACAAATTTTTAGGAAACTGCTGTTTAGTTCACTTAAATATTCGCAATGTATTGATAAACTTGAAAACACCAATTTCACTATTTGTAAGACATTTAACATATAAGATTTTTCTGTGACCAACTCAGGAGTTATCATCGATTTTTACGGACATAGTAGACATATTCCATTTTAGTAATCTTTCAGAGTGCGAAAGTCAAACAGATATTGGATGCGAAGTATATCATATCGTAAATATAGTGAATAACCTAATTTGGCTCAACAGTTTATCAGAATAGAGTAGCTTGAACATGAGTTTTGATACTCGTTTTAACTAAGCTGGATTAGATCTAGTGACCAATAGAATCCACACAAACTTAAATGAATTTGTACACATAACTAATATGACGTAGGTTATTTTCTTAAGAAAGTAGAGTTTATTCACCTTAAACTTCAATGACAATCTGACCATAAAACATAATTCATAATGTGATTCGATCCAAACAGTTCTGGAAGACACACAGTACCAATTACAACTATTTAGACAATTGTTTTCTATTAACAGTGTGATAATTGTTTTACTGAATTTATTTTTCTTTCAAGCCGTTGTGAAATACGCAAACAAAATCTTTGTTGGAAAACACTTACAATTTTGTAGTTTTTAGATGAACAGTAAAATAATTCAACTTAACTAACAGTTTAAAATGCTAAAATGTTTTCGTTTACATAATAATAACGCTTCTAACTGCATTTCACTGCATTATTTTCCTTAGCATATACATGGGCATTGTAATTTATAAATGATCTTGTTTACTATAAGGCGTTTTGACGTGATTTGTGTCACTCAAACAAGTAATCAAGGAGTTCTCGTGAACAAACAAGATGGGTTTACTCAAACAGGGTATTCCCACTACTGACTCATATAACGTTGCTTCCGATTGTATCTGATCGGTTGAAAATGTGGAAACTTTCATCCTAGTCTTGTACTATTTGGCACATATTTTCATCAGTGGTAGCAAATGTCTCACGTAATAGGTCATAACGATCAATCATTCGAAAGGATGAATACGGTTAGTCCGTACAGAAGATAAATGATACGCTTTATTTACACTGCGAAAAGTAAAATGTACTCACTTTTCAAGCTTTTGCATAGAAAAATCCTCATGAGGGTGTTCTTCATCATGTTACGAGAATGAATCTTTCATCTCATTCCATCTACCAAGCGATTGATGAGTCAAGTTAAACACTCCTGCTGATAGTCAAAAGGTTTGGTAGTAGTAGTAGTTTATAGCCACTTGTTTGAACATGTTATCCGATGTCGTGTAACCATAACGTTTGTAGGAAACTCTTCTCATCTATTCGATCTATGATGATGTGTTATGTAAATGAGTGATGACATCCTAGGTTGTCAAGCTGACTGCTGAATTCTCTCTTTCTCTTTTATGTGGATCTCTTCAAATGTAACTAGTTGACTAGTTATGGGGTTACAACAAAATATCTGTATTCATAATTGAATGAACTCACTGTCACGAATCACATAACTCAGTGCACACATTACCTTGATCACTTTCGTTTAATCCACTTGAAAAGAAAATGTCGGCTTTCTTATTCTACTCGACAACAGCAACTATCTTTAGCTTAAATACATCTTCAGTTCAGATGGAATTTAGAATGAACGAGGACAGTACGGAAAAGCCTTATTATGTAGAAACTGCAAAATTTTCGCCCACACATCCGAACACAATGTTTTTCAGAAATGCTGTGCTAATTTAGTTGCAATTTTGAGCATGACCACAGTCACAGGTAACTTATTTCTTGTGCGATGTTTCTGTTTGCATCTCCATCGCTAGGAGTGTTTGAGAATACATTCGGAGAAGTTGAGTAGGCAGCATTTCACCGTTTCGACATTCATGATTCACAGTCTCATCTTAGTCAGAAACGGTATGTGAAGCTTGGATGCAGTAGAAGTTGTCAGGTAGATTCCGGGAGAAGGAGGACCTACGTAACGAAATTAGATATGCCTCTTTTGTCAGCTCCATCGAAATGCAGCAGTCCAGCACTCATCCTTCCCATGTAGACAGATGGACATTAACCGAAATTAGTGCAAATTCGTGTAAACCACAACCATAAATGCAATTGTTCGGCTTATCACAGTAGTTCATGGATGCACAAGTGAACTGGAAGATGTACACCTATTTTTCACAAACCAGGAGCTTATTATGATAATTAGGAGTAATTGAATTATAGTCTGAACTGATAATCCCAGAAATAACGTAAGTGGATCAAGAACTACTAAATATGCAAGAACGAATGTACTGTATTTAGAATTCAAAATCAGATATTAACAAATCTGTTATTACCTATTCTTCTTGCGCCGCTACTCCTTTTGTATCTGATAATGTTGGGACTGGTCTTACACCACACTTGCTGCTGGATGACTCTGTTTCTAATTTAGTATTGAGTTCCACCTCAAGATCAAAAAGGATCGATGATATGAAGAGTGAATTAAACACTCTGTTTAAGCAACTAAGCGACATGCGTTCTAAAGTCGAGTCACTTTCTAGCTCTTCATCAAAGCATGGTGATCTTAAGCGAGAACTAAAGACACTATAACCCTTAAAACATTTTTGTCAAAAGACATCGTTCCTGCGGAACTTGATGACATTATAAAAGCAGAATCTGTTATCGATTTTATCGCTAGTGAAGTTACCAAGCGAATAGTCTCTCGTAATAACGTGATTGTCTATAATATACCTGACAAAGTCCCCATTAAAACTGTAAGGAATTCGATATTAAAAGCATCTAACCTTCAAGACAGTCCATGCCAATGTATCCGACTTACTAAGAAGCACCAGAAATACTCGTGCTCGGTCTTGTTCAGGTTTGATTCTCATATATTAGCTGGACAGTTAAAAGAATCTGAGCGGCTGATATGCGCGCTTACGAAGTTTAGAAACGCTTGCATAGTCTCAGATAAGACCACCAATCAAAGACTTACGCAAAAGCGTACCGTGAACGAAAATAAAGATGTTGAGATCATAAAAAATAACGATGCATCAGCTGCTGGATCCACTGATACTGATACCCTATCTCATGTTCTCCAGTACTCTGATCTGCCAACGAAGAGTGCTAACTTACCTATTATGCCTGTAGTGACATCTGATAACCAATGTACATCTACTGATTACACTAATCCGATAGTATCCAATTTACCATTACAAGCCCATAAGCAAATACCCAATCCTTATGCGACAGCTCTTAAAAACACTGTCAAGATTAAAAAGTCTATGCCACGTAAGAAGAATGTTTGTACAGAACCTTCTGGTTCTAGACCCAATAATAAAACTATTACGATGGCCCTACTAAATACAAATAGGACTATACTTCCCGACACCATGCTTTACCCAACGCATCGTAGAGGAGGATATAAGGGCAGACCTGGTTCAAATGTCTCACAAGACGGCCACTTCAATCATTATGTAAGTTGGCCTAATACTGGACAGACCACAGTAAACCAACGAGCCTCACGAGTACCCTCAAACGTTTTAAATGATAAACCTGTAAGACGTAACCTCTCTCAACACTTTCCCATTAGGCAAGATGGATTACTAGGTTACCCAACATCAAACGTTTTAAATAATATACCAGTAACACGTAACTTTTCTCAACACTTTCC
Source organism: Schistosoma spindalis (assembly GCA_946903255.1). Classification (NCBI taxonomy): domain Eukaryota; kingdom Metazoa; phylum Platyhelminthes; class Trematoda; order Strigeidida; family Schistosomatidae; genus Schistosoma; species Schistosoma spindalis. The sequence goes on along the minus strand of OX336420.1, from coordinate 43,440,007 downwards.
CATTGGGCAAGATGGATTACTGGGTTACTCACCATCAACCCAAACTTGTCTTAACTGTCCGCCTAGTCAAGTTCAACAAATTAATCCGCTTTATCAAAATAATGATTTTTTGGCCTTCAGAAATCCCTGGTCCCACTAGCACTACAATTTGCTCAAGCGATCGCCCATGTGATCAGTCGAACATAATAAACCACAGTCTATGCAAATCCAAAATACACGACATCAATAGGGAAACTCTCGGTTTTTTACACTCCATACGCCTTTTCTAAATCTATTACTTATCAATGCACTTTCAATTCTGAACAAAATTTCAGCCTTGAGAACATAAGCCTTTCTATCCAAGCCTTCTTTCATACTTATCACTGAAACATGGTGCTCTCATGCAGTATCTGACTCAGCATTATCCTGAGATTAACTGGAGTACTGGTAGCTGTCAGTCATGTAATGAGGAGTTCTCGGCAACCATTAACATGCACTGTTGGTCACAGTGGGTTCGTACCCCAACTAGAGGTGATAGTATACTCGATCTAATATTTAGTAGAGATATTATCCCACTGTCTGTAAAAGTATACGATGAATTTGAAAGCAGTGACCATAAGACAGTAGTATGCGCTCTCCCTATATATCCCTCTTCTAACCGGCCCATTCAAAACCCTGTCAATATAGAGACTTTAAGCATGCCGACTGGGACCTCCTGCATTCACTGATTAAACTTTCAGACTGGGATAACTTTTTTTCATGTACTAATCTCATAGATGCTATCGACGAATTCTATTTGATCGTTAACTCTTGTTTAGATTCTTGTGTACCTCTTAAAACGTACAGGTTTATTAAACCTTACGAATTATATATACCAGCTAAATATCGTAATAAACTAAAACGCCTACAGAATCGTTATTTCAAGTCAAACGACTTCACGGCAGCTGCGCAAATGACAATAATTTTTAATCAAATTAAAGAGACACATAGGTTAAAAGCCATTAATGAGGAGTTACTAGCACTTAATAGTAACTCAAAAGTACAAAACTTAACTCTACTTCTCAATAAACGCGCTAAAGTAACTCAAAATATTGATATACCATGCATCCAGCATAATAACACTTTTATATACGACTCTAAAACTAAGGCAGACCTTTTCAGTGGTACTTTTGCGAATGATGTAGGAACCACAAGTGGCTCTGCTTCAAGAGTTACGTGCGTGACCAGCCACATCTATTCAACACATTATAGTATCACATATAAATTCGATCAAATCTTACTACTTCATTTCATGTGGTTGATTATAAGGTGTTTAATCTCAATTATGCATGTAAATACAATTATGTGGAAACAATGTTAACGTTTTCAGTGAAAATACAATTTAATGTTTGCAATAGGTCAATAGATCTAAAATTGTTGACTAACTCAAATCAATAATCAAGATAAAGATTCGTAGACATTAGTTTCTATTGAGTGTGAAACCGAAGCTACAGAAAACGAGTTCGACAAAAAATTTCATTGAAGATATTTTGGCACAAACATTTTAACCTGAGCACTTTATTATCATGTTGATCTACGTCATAAACCAGTAAACCACCATATGGCTAGATTCTTGGTATTGACAACATAGTAACATGTGTAATAAAGACAGATATTGTTGAACTTATTTAGTTCTATGTAGATTGTTGAATATTTATATGTATTCACTGCTTTCTGTGGTTTATAGTAATTGGAAATTTGACGTTATCTATTTCCGAGAAGAGGAAAATCAGGGAGAAACTCGTTGATGCAGAAAGTTAGTGATTTATCAAAATTAACGTCTACTGCAATTTATCAGTAGATCATATTTCAGCCACCATGTGTCGATTCGCTAATTTATAAAAGTTAAATTTGTTGAGTAAACGATCACTAACATTCAACGGTTGCATGACAACTCTTCATTTAATAGAAATGAACGTTTTTAGCTTGCTGGCATTACGATGTGTGAAGATGATGAACAAGCTGAGAATCAGTTTTACAATTTAATCCAAAGATTTCTATAATCACATACTTAGTTTGTATGTACTACCTACTCATAGTTAGCTTACTAGAAACTACTATCAGTTGACCAAATGAAACTGAAATATCACAAACTATTCTATATTCACAGGGTGGACATAGAGCAAATATCACATCACCTGATAAATTTAGCAGTCGGATAATTTTATTTTAGTATTCCACAGAATCGCCAATCAGTATTCTATTTTTGTTAGCTTTATGTGGACGTTAATATATATCGTTGAGTTACTAATGTATAGGTCTCAAACGTGAATTAAATTAATTGACGCTTCGTTTATATGTGCGATTCAGTATTACATAGAATCTCCAACCACTTTTTGTGAGGTTTTATGAGAAAGTTAAAATCTTTTTGAGAAGTCAATGCATCAGCCTAAAACATGAATGGAATTATTTGAAATTTCGTTTGTACTTACATCGTGCAAACATGACCAAGATTCATAAATCGTGAAAATACTACAAGGTACACAATTGTAAACTAGTCTCCAAGGCTTCTGACCATCTCGCTATATATTACTCATCATTAACCAGAGTTTAAAAAGAACCTGAACTACGTTAACCGTGATGAGAAGAAGTTGCTCTATTTGATTCAATAACATATAAACTGCAAAATTTGTGAATCGCTGCATTGTTAGAGACAATGATGATGATCATAACTCGGTATTTATCGATTTCTTGTTCAATTCAAAGTATATTTTGCAGGACACTTGAGACAACTGGATATCCACAGTCTCTTTGCGATCATGGTCTTATGATAGATTGCACTGTTTAGCTCAGAATATGTCTGCGCATTTTGGCGATTAACGAGAATTGGTACAACTGTTTGAACAAACCAATATTAGGCTTAAGGTGTTCCATTTTACAATGTTACTCCTCGTTTGTTTTTCACTATTGTAGTTCAGTACCTTAGAGAAATACGAAAAATCCGTGAACCAAACCCTGGTATGTTCAACGTGAAATTCGCTTCATTGTAATCCATACAACAGTCGTTTAGACCATCATGATATCTGGCCACCATTTGAATATAAATTGGTCAATCTGACGACTTAATACAACTTGGCATTCCAAAACTTCACAAATTTATCAACTCTCTATATGTTTGTTCCTCTGCTTGATTTTATTTAAAAATTCTTACAGTGAATCATAATAAAAAGCTGTCAAACCGTATATAACTCTGTCTCAATATTCTCCACTGAGTATTGTTTATATTCTCGAGTGAATAATTTCACAGTACTCATTTGCATTTATTTCGCCACATAGATACCTGTGTGCGTCATGTCAAATAGACTCTACATTTACGCCACTGATCTTTTAATTTAAATGTGGATTGACTGACGGAAACTGTATTCGATACATCTACGCACCGAAAAGTCTGAAACGGCTTCAGTTTGTATCTTTAAACTGAAATTGAATCAAACTTCAGAGAATAAGTTTTAGAAAACTTTCAAATTAACTGTGAAACATTTATTTCAATTTCGAGAACTAATAACTCTTATGAAGTGATATTCACATAAATTGCTCAAAAACGGATTGCTGAGAAGTTATCCATCAGACTATATAACTTACACCACCAACAGAAGTGTATATGTAGACTCAGAGTAGCACAGGTTAGTATTAACCATTAATAGATAACACTTTTATCCGTCATAAAATGTAACAACGAGGTTTCAGTTACTGTTTCGATGTACATTTTCATTGAACGTAACTTTTACATCCAAATGTGTGCTCTAATAAACATCTCATTTGTAGGACTCGAAAGACAAATGAATGAAACATCTGTGGTCTTAAGCAATATGATTAGAAATGTAAAAGGTTTGTTGAACTGAATGCAGATTTGATTTTATAACGCATTTCATGTAGACTTTAAACGTTGTCGTTCAAATGAGCGCATAAAATCAATGGCTTTCATTAAAATATTTCATGTCGCTTCCAGTAACAATCAGTTTGTCAATCTGTTATCTATCTAACCTGTACAATAAACCTATAAAATTCGACTGCCCACAAACGGACTACCACAAAAATAAAAAAGTATGAAGTTCAAACATAACACACTAACAGAAAAAAACCATATAAAAAATGCAAATCTCAATCAGTTAAACATAAAGATATTTCAAAAGAAATTCAATAAAACTGAAAAAAAAACATTGACGAAAAATAAAAACGATTAATCATTTGCGATAAGCAAAGTGTTAAAAATTTCAAGATAAAAAAACAGAGAGATGTTGTCAAACACTATGAAGCTCGGTTGCGCAGTCAACATCAGTCCACTCGGGGTTATATGTAGGTATTCCTGATACAAACTAACTGGCACAACAACACTGTTTACGGATTTCTAAATATTATCTCAAACATCAAACACTTGTTTGATTTGTACCACTTCAACTTGTTGCAATTTATTTCGGTTATTTATTCAATGTGAAGAAATTGCTTAGATTAAGTCACGAAACGTCAGAAATACACTTTTTCTACTCATTGAGATATAACAATAATATATTCATTATTAACTTTCTATCCAATGCTCGATTTATTGACAATTGTCAAGTCCGAACTTGGCATTGATACACAGTAAATATTTAAAATATTTTCATTATGTTTCATCATCTCCTTTTGCAATAAAATCTACTTTGTCAATCTCTAGTAGACTGTTGCTTAGTCCAATAATATTCGTGTTCATTTTTTACATTAATAATGTTTTCATTATGAAGAACGTTACACTGAGTCGTCTAGAACTACTCGTCAACCAAGTCAAGGTTGGTAAAATGATCGGTATTTTCTATTAAACATATTCACAATGTTTCAGATAACGCGAACGTTTATTGATTTTCTATTTTGAGAAGAAATACATCTACGGTTTTCAACACAAGTTATCACTGTGACAACAGATTTGTGAGATGATTTTCAACATCACCGATATGCAGAAATTGACATTGTCCTAGTATCTGATTAGTTTGCAAATAGAAAATGACTAAAATATAGCAGTTGTTGTATAGTGTCAATCCGAAAACAACTAGTCCATTATCTATGATTAGACACTTGTAAATATCTCAGTACTACAAGAACAGAGAGATGTTGTCAAACACTATGAAGCTCGGTTGCGCAGTCAACATCAGTCCACTCGGGGTTATATGTAGGTATTCCTGATACAAACTAACTGGCACAACAACACTGTTTACGGATTTCTAAATATTATCTCAAACATCAAACACTTGTTTGATTTGTACCACTTCAACTTGTTGCAATTTATTTCGGTTATTTATTCAATGTGAAGAAATTGCTTAGATTAAGTCACGAAACGTCAGAAATACACTTTTTCTACTCATTGAGATATAACAATAATATATTCATTATTAACTTTCTATCCAATGCTCGATTTATTGACAATTGTCAAGTCCGAACTTGGCATTGATACACAGTAAATATTTAAAATATTTTCATTATGTTTCATCATCTCCTTTTGCAATAAAATCTACTTTGTCAATCTCTAGTAGACTGTTGCTTAGTCCAATAATATTCGTGTTCATTTTTTACATTAATAATGTTTTCATTATGAAGAACGTTACACTGAGTCGTCTAGAACTACTCGTCAACCAAGTCAAGGTTGGTAAAATGATCGGTATTTTCTATTAAACATATTCACAATGTTTCAGATAACGCGAACGTTTATTGATTTTCTATTTTGAGAAGAAATACATCTACGGTTTTCAACACAAGTTATCACTGTGACAACAGATTTGTGAGATGATTTTCAACATCACCGATATGCAGAAATTGACATTGTCCTAGTATCTGATTAGTTTGCAAATAGAAAATGACTAAAATATAGCAGTTGTTGTATAGTGTCAATCCGAAAACAACTAGTCCATTATCTATGATTAGACACTTGTAAATATCTCAGTACTACAAGAACAGAGAGATGTTGTCAAACACTATGAAGCTCGGTTGCGCAGTCAACATCAGTCCACTCGGGGTTATATGTAGGTATTCCTGATACAAACTAACTGGCACAACAACACTGTTTACGGATTTCTAAATATTATCTCAAACATCAAACACTTGTTTGATTTGTACCACTTCAACTTGTTGCAATTTATTTCGGTTATTTATTCAATGTGAAGAAATTGCTTAGATTAAGTCACGAAACGTCAGAAATACACTTTTTCTACTCATTGAGATATAACAATAATATATTCATTATTAACTTTCTATCCAATGCTCGATTTATTGACAATTGTCAAGTCCGAACTTGGCATTGATACACAGTAAATATTTAAAATATTTTCATTATGTTTCATCATCTCCTTTTGCAATAAAATCTACTTTGTCAATCTCTAGTAGACTGTTGCTTAGTCCAATAATATTCGTGTTCATTTTTTACATTAATAATGTTTTCATTATGAAGAACGTTACACTGAGTCGTCTAGAACTACTCGTCAACCAAGTCAAGGTTGGTAAAATGATCGGTATTTTCTATTAAACATATTCACAATGTTTCAGATAACGCGAACGTTTATTGATTTTCTATTTTGAGAAGAAATACATCTACGGTTTTCAACACAAGTTATCACTGTGACAACAGATTTGTGAGATGATTTTCAACATCACCGATATGCAGAAATTGACATTGTCCTAGTATCTGATTAGTTTGCAAATAGAAAATGACTAAAATATAGCAGTTGTTGTATAGTGTCAATCCGAAAACAACTAGTCCATTATCTATGATTAGACACTTGTAAATATCTCAGTACTACAAGAACAGAGAGATGTTGTCAAACACTATGAAGCTCGGTTGCGCAGTCAACATCAGTCCACTCGGGGTTATATGTAGGTATTCCTGATACAAACTAACTGGCACAACAACACTGTTTACGGATTTCTAAATATTATCTCAAACATCAAACACTTGTTTGATTTGTACCACTTCAACTTGTTGCAATTTATTTCGGTTATTTATTCAATGTGAAGAAATTGCTTAGATTAAGTCACGAAACGTCAGAAATACACTTTTTCTACTCATTGAGATATAACAATAATATATTCATTATTAACTTTCTATCCAATGCTCGATTTATTGACAATTGTCAAGTCCGAACTTGGCATTGATACACAGTAAATATTTAAAATATTTTCATTATGTTTCATCATCTCCTTTTGCAATAAAATCTACTTTGTCAATCTCTAGTAGACTGTTGCTTAGTCCAATAATATTCGTGTTCATTTTTTACATTAATAATGTTTTCATTATGAAGAACGTTACACTGAGTCGTCTAGAACTACTCGTCAACCAAGTCAAGGTTGGTAAAATGATCGGTATTTTCTATTAAACATATTCACAATGTTTCAGATAACGCGAACGTTTATTGATTTTCTATTTTGAGAAGAAATACATCTACGGTTTTCAACACAAGTTATCACTGTGACAACAGATTTGTGAGATGATTTTCAACATCACCGATATGCAGAAATTGACATTGTCCTAGTATCTGATTAGTTTGCAAATAGAAAATGACTAAAATATAGCAGTTGTTGTATAGTGTCAATCCGAAAACAACTAGTCCATTATCTATGATTAGACACTTGTAAATATCTCAGTACTACAAGAACAGAGAGATGTTGTCAAACACTATGAAGCTCGGTTGCGCAGTCAACATCAGTCCACTCGGGGTTATATGTAGGTATTCCTGATACAAACTAACTGGCACAACAACACTGTTTACGGATTTCTAAATATTATCTCAAACATCAAACACTTGTTTGATTTGTACCACTTCAACTTGTTGCAATTTATTTCGGTTATTTATTCAATGTGAAGAAATTGCTTAGATTAAGTCACGAAACGTCAGAAATACACTTTTTCTACTCATTGAGATATAACAATAATATATTCATTATTAACTTTCTATCCAATGCTCGATTTATTGACAATTGTCAAGTCCGAACTTGGCATTGATACACAGTAAATATTGAAAATATTTTCATTATGTTTCATCATCTCCTTTTGCAATAAAATCTACTTTGTCAATCTCTAGTAGACTGTTGCTTAGTCCAATAATATTCGTGTTCATTTTTTACATTAATAATGTTTTCATTATGAAGAACGTTACACTGAGTCGTCTAGAACTACTCGTCAACCAAGTCAAGGTTGGTAAAATGATCGGTATTTTCTATTAAACATATTCACAATGTTTCAGATAACGCGAACGTTTATTGATTTTCTATTTTGAGAAGAAATACATCTACGGTTTTCAACACAAGTTATCACTGTGACAACAGATTTGTGAGATGATTTTCAACATCACCGATATGCAGAAATTGACATTGTCCTAGTATCTGATTAGTTTGCAAATAGAAAATGACTAAAATATAGCAGTTGTTGTATAGTGTCAATCCGAAAACAACTAGTCCATTATCTATGATTAGACACTTGTAAATATCTCAGTACTACAAGAACAGAGAGATGTTGTCAAACACTATGAAGCTCGGTTGCGCAGTCAACATCAGTCCACTCGGGGTTATATGTAGGTATTCCTGATACAAACTAACTGGCACAACAACACTGTTTACGGATTTCTAAATATTATCTCAAACATCAAACACTTGTTTGATTTGTACCACTTCAACTTGTTGCAATTTATTTCGGTTATTTATTCAATGTGAAGAAATTGCTTAGATTAAGTCACGAAACGTCAGAAATACACTTTTTCTACTCATTGAGATATAACAATAATATATTCATTATTAACTTTCTATCCAATGCTCGATTTATTGACAATTGTCAAGTCCGAACTTGGCATTGATACACAGTAAATATTTAAAATATTTTCATTATGTTTCATCATCTCCTTTTTGCAATAAAATCTACTTTGTCAATCTCTAGTAGACTGTTGCTTAGTCCAATAATATTCGTGTTCATTTTTTACATTAATAATGTTTTCATTATGAAGAACGTTACACTGAGTCGTCTAGAACTACTCGTCAACCAAGTCAAGGTTGGTAAAATGATCGGTATTTTCTATTAAACATATTCACAATGTTTCAGATAACGCGAACGTTTATTGATTTTCTATTTTGAGAAGAAATACATCTACGGTTTTCAACACAAGTTATCACTGTGACAACAGATTTGTGAGATGATTTTCAACATCACCGATATGCAGAAATTGACATTGTCCTAGTATCTGATTAGTTTGCAAATAGAAAATGACTAAAATATAGCAGTTGTTGTATAGTGTCAATCCGAAAACAACTAGTCCATTATCTATGATTAGACACTTGTAAATATCTCAGTACTACAAGAACAGAGAGATGTTGTCAAACACTATGAAGCTCGGTTGCGCAGTCAACATCAGTCCTCTCGGTGTTATTCACTCACTATCTGTTAGTGATATAAAAATTTGTCTTCAATAAGAACTGATACATTTATTTTATTATATAGTTGTCCCAAATCACACCAACAAATATGGACAGAAATATAACGATTTAGAAACCTTGAGACGTATGTGAGATTTTGTGAATTATTAATAATTCAACATATTGTGCATCATTGACATATGACTTCAATTTGCACTGAGGAATCCTAAATAAACAGCACTATTACTATCACACAGATAACAGTAAATTCTAGTGATGTATAGGGATGACAGGATTTCATATGTTTAGATGGATTCAGTATCCATCCACAGTGTGGGTGTATTAGCGTCACTCAGCACTAGGATCCACAGATATCACTCCTCCAAAATAACCGTGAATATCACTCTTTAAAATATCATGAAACCATACAGTATTTTCCACATGTCTAACAAACCATCGAATTGATACATTGAATGATTACCGTAATTTAGCATTCACATACAAGTTTCACTGGAAATACACAAAATTACACATGTGATCTGTATTCGGATTCACAGCACACTATACTCACGGCACGTCAACCGATGTTAATTTCATCAGTAAAATCTTTGTAACAAGATTGTGTGATATTTTCGCCAATGAATATGTTCTGTTGAAATATCTCACAAAAATGGACAAATGTGTAACTGATTGAACCATCGACTCTCGTCGAATGGCATTGAGCCATCCAAACTAATTTATTAAGTGCAGCTCATGTGAAATTACATTTGATAACAAACAATGTTTTTTAATAGTCATTGAGGCTTCCTATTTCTTATGTATATATATGTTAAAATTCGGTTATTCAACAAGATAGAATGTCCAAATTCGTGCAGTAGTATAAGTAGATATTTTTCACTAAGTATATAGCTCATTTACTCACATGCTATGCTTATGTAGATTAGGAACTATATTCATCTACGAAATAAATACAACTTCAAAATACTTCAGTGTAATATGTAAGCCGATGGTTTGGGTGTGATTTAAAAGCTAGAATGTTATCTCGTAAGTTGTAAAATGCTCCGTGCTCACACCTGCAGTTTGTTGAAAGTAAAATAAAATCAGTCACTGACTTTCAGGTTCACTCACCAATGTGAGTAACGTTTGTATGATAAATCAATGAAACAATCTCACTTAAATGAGCACAGTTAACCGAAATGAATATTCATTTTCGAATTACAGAAAAATTGGGAAATTTGATAAAGGAATGGGAACTTCAGAGGCTCAAGATAATGAAAGGTGACTTCATATATGCAATACTAATTTAGGTTTTTAGGACAAGAGTCAACAAAATGGATACCACGATTACTGAAGGATTTGTATGACGAAATCGAATGCTAATTATGTAAGTAATTTCATACATTTGAAATTCAAATGACACAATTCATCAATTTATAGTCGAACGAATCGTAACTCACACATAAATACATAAAATGAGTAATCACAATGAATAGCGCAGCAATACAAATTTTTAGGAAACTGCTCTTTAGTTCACTTAAATATTCGCAATGTATTGATAAACTTGAAAACACTAATTTCACTATTTGTAAGACATTTAACATATAAGATTTTTCTGTGACCAACTCAGGAGTTATCATCGATTTTCGCGGACATAGTAGACATATTCCATTTTAGTAATCTTTCAGAGTGCGAAAGTCAAACAGATATTGGATGCGAAGTATATCATATCGTAAATATAGTGGATAACCTAATTTGGCTCAACAGTTTATCAGAATAGAGTAGCTTGAACATGAGTTTTGATACTCGTTTTAACTAAGCTGGATTAGATCTAGTGACCAATAGAATCCACACAAACTTAAATGAATTTGTACACATAACTAATATGACGTAGGTTATTTTCTTAAGAAAGTAGAGTTTATTCACCTTAAACTTCAATGACAATCTGACCATAAAACATTATTTATAATGTGATTCGATCCAAACAGTTCTGGAAGACACACAGTACCAATTACAACTATTTAGACAGTTGTTTTCTATTAACAGTGTGATAATTGTTTTACTGAATTTATTTTTCTTTCAAGCCGTTGTGAAATACGCAAACAAAATCTTTGTTGGAAAACACTTACAATTTTGTAGTTTTTAGATGAACAGTAAAATAATTCAACTTAACTAACAGTTTAAAATGCTAAAATGTTTTCGTTTACATAATAATAACGCTTCTAACTGCATTTCACTGCATTATTTTCCTTAGCATATACATGGGCATTGTAATTTATAGATGATCTTGTTTACTATAAGGCGTTTTGACGTGATTTGTGTCACTCAAACAAGTAATCAAGGAGTTCTCGTGAACAAACAAGATGGGTTTACCCAAACAGGGTATTCCCACTACTGACTCATATAACGTTGCTTCCGATTGTATCTGATCGGTTGAAAATGTGGAAACTTTCATCCTAGTCTTGTACTATTTGGCACATATTTTCATCAGTGGTAGCAAATGTCTCACGTAATAGGTCATAACGATCAATCATTCGAAAGGATGAATACGGTTAGTCCGCACAGAAGATAAATGATACGCTTTATTTACACTGCGAAAAGTAAAATGTACTCACTTTTCAAGCTTTTGCATAGAAAAATCCTCATGAGGGTGTTCTTCATCATGTTACGGGAATGAATCTTCCATCTCATTCCATCTACCAAGCGATTGATGAGTCAAGTTAAACACTCCTGCTGATAGTCAAAAGGGGTAGTGGTAGCAGTTATAGTAGTAGTAGAAGTGGTAATAGTAGTAACAGTAGTAGTAGTTGTTGTAGTAATAGTAGTAGTAGTAGTAGAAGTAGTAGTAATAGTATCATTATTTATTTATTTATAGCTTTATTCAATATTATTTTTTGGTACAATATAGAGTTCTCAGCACAAAAAATAGTTCAACAAGTTTCTTTTACAAAAAAAGTGTTAAAAAAAGAAATTTTAAAAAAATCTGAGAAGACTGTACAACGTTTCAATTAGAGTCATGTTAAGAATGCAGATTATTGACTAGGTTAACTCTAACAACCTGTTCGTCACAGAGTACATTTGCTAGGTAAGGTATTATAGAACTTTTATACATTTGCTTGCGTGCTTGGATTTTAATGTAATTTCGTATCATTCTACCAGAAGATATACAAGGAGAAAGATATGAGTGAAGGGGATGGTTAGTATCTGATAAAATAACACCTGCCAGGAGTTTGCATGACTTTAGATGTCTATCCAGAACCACATTAATTATGATCTCAAAGGATTCACTACACACCTTGCTAACTGCCTTCAGCACTCTCCGCAGTACAGCAAAGTCTTTTCTCAAAAGCCCGGGAAAGAATAATGGAGAACAGTAAACAATAATAGGTAATATACAAGAATTGACAAATTGTAGGAGTAAATGACGAGTGATGCATGCAGTCTCTTTATGTAGTAAGTCAGACGGAAAACCTTCATCGATAACAATGAAACGTGAGAAGACCAAGAGAGATCAGAGGAAAAGGTAACACCAAGATAATTGACCGCCGACATTATGTTTATCCAAGAGTCGCCAATGGCACAAGCATTATGGGATCCCAAAGTGGGGTTTAGATGCAGTTCATGTCTCATGCTAAATTTAACAGCTTGACATTTAGACGGATAAAGTAGGCGACCATTAACAACATACCAACAATCAATACGAGACAAAAACTCATTCCTTTCCATGGGATGTAAAGAGGTAGAGATAGACATACATACGTTATGATCATGTGCATATTTCATAAAAGTGTTTACTATGGAAGATGGCTAATCATGCAGAAAAGAAGAGGTGAAAGAACGGCTCCTGGTGGTACACGTTCATAAGACACTAGGGACTCTGAACACTTTCCTCCAAACACTGTGTACTGTTCCCTTCCAGAGAGGTAGGAACATAGCCAGTTGGTTATCCAGCTGTCAGTGTTGACGCTGATTAACTTGTTAAGTAAACGTTGTCTTGATGTGGAATCAAAAACAGAAGTATATTCCAGGAAAGCGCATCGAACATACTTCTTAACCTTTTCTAGGTTGAACACTATATTATGATGCAGAACAGCAACAGCATCTAAGGTGCTTCTTTTGCATCTTTAAGCAAACTGATACTGGTCAATGTGCTCTTTCATCGCAGGCTGAAGTGAAATTGTCAACAATTTTTCCATTATTTTGAGGAATGGTGAAGTTATTGCAATGGGTCTGAATTTCACATTCTTATCACCAGATGCTTTCTTAGGTATAGGGATTATCTTCATCTTTCTCCACGTTTTCGGTATGAGATTAGAAGAGAAGGATCTGTTAAAGATAGTAGTGAATGGATAGCATAGGACGTCAGCACACTTTTTAAAAGGATGTTCGGGATACCATCAGGTCCCAAACATCAGTTTCAGTGAAACTAGGAACACGGCTATTTTTTAAACCCGTGAATAAAGGGAGCATCACATCAGATGACTGACGTAAAAAGGACTTATTTAGGTCACAAACATCCAGCTGGTTAACGATCCTATTCTGTCTGTCACCTGTAAGTTCTTTGAAGAGTTTCCACATACTTGAAGAGTTTTTACAAGTCAAGAGTTTTTGAGCAAACATAGTGTTGAGACGACTGATCTCGAGGTTTATCAGACCATTTAGCTTACGAACTTCACCAGAGTTTTTCTCCTTGTACATTCTTTCTTTCACCCTCCGTAGTCGTTTTAGTTGTGAAGATGTAAGCCGATCAAAACTTACAAAAATAGTTTCAGTGGAACAACAAATAGCAAAACAGAATTTACGGTAACAAGTGATAACATCAAAAGTGATTTCCAGTGAGTCATCTGTAAATAATTCCCAGTTAGTCGTATGAAACATGTTTTTTCAGATTTCGGATATTTACTTCTGAGTAATTCCTATATTTGACTTTCTTAGTTTGATTTAAGAGGGTACTCTTCCCATGCTTTCCATATACTTTAGGTAGAACACGAATTATACAGTGATCCGAGCTAGACAATGGGGCACGTTTACGAGTCACATATATACCTACATCAATAATGAAAACGAAGTCTAAATTAGCATTCAACCGAGTAGGAAAATCTACTACACTTTGGTGACCTAGCGATGTAAGGAAGCTACAGTCACATGAATTGAAATCACCACATACAACTGAAAGTGAATCATTGAAGGCAGTAACAGCGAATTCAGTGAATTCATCAGCGGAGACGGATAGCGCAGATGATGTGCGGTCTGGAGTCACATAGATATTGGTAACATAAACATATTTGTATTTATTCAGATGTTTTGGACGGCATCTTAGAGTTGGGCGGTCGATAAAGTCATTTGAAAACTTGAAACACTCAAACGTATATCGACACAAGTTCACGTTTACAAAAGTAGCTACACCACTGCCACACCTCTTTTTATCGTTTGATCGATCCTGACGATAAATTTTGAAATCACGTAGGGATACTAGGCAGTCGTCCTGTAAATCGTTTAAGCAAGATTCTTGAATTGTGATTGCACCACAATTACGATACATAATTTGACTAAGTAGGAATTGGAGATAGTCCATCTTGTTAATTAATGATCGGCAGTTAGAATTTAACAACTCGAGAATCGACATACAATTAATATTCATTGTCTTCAGCGCATATTGACAACAAACCACGATGTCTTTTATTGTAGTTATTTGTAACTTGTGCAGCGAAAGGTCGTTTTAACACGTATTAGCAGCAGTTACTGAAGGGCGGAGGAATAGAGAGAGAACACGGAATGCAAGACACCAGTGGTTATATTTTGAAATTAAAATTTGCGGGGAAAGTACAGAAGGAGGGCGTTAGTTTACAAATAGTCTTATGAGTCGTCCTGTAGGCTCAGTGCATGTAGAGCTTGC
The DNA here is from genome assembly GCA_946903255.1 of Schistosoma spindalis. Lineage (NCBI taxonomy): Eukaryota > Metazoa > Platyhelminthes > Trematoda > Strigeidida > Schistosomatidae > Schistosoma > Schistosoma spindalis. Next base: position 43,424,733 of record OX336420.1, on the reverse strand, counting down.
TCTTCTTCTTCTAAAGCATTTATTCTTGGTCGTCCTGCAATAGAAGGAAAACAGAATCTATTAACACAATAAACATGATGGTTTTAGCGCTGTTACATCGCCCCCCTCCTAATAGGGCACTGTCCTCAGTGCCTGGTCTTGAGCACGGGTATGCTGTTCCTCCTTCTGATGGTACTTCATAAAATCTAGTGGCCGGTGGTGGATCAGCGGACTGAGCATCGAAGGAAACTGTCATTCGATCCGGTTTTATTTGGTTGTAGTGTACCGTTATTACGTCGTCTTTAGGTCGTTGAATGTTAAGCAATACAAACGTAGTGGGGGATCGGATGACGATAATTTCAAAAGGACCTTGCCAGGGCTGGTGGAATTTACTGCAACTCCCTGACGATGTCATGGGGCGGCGTAGCCAGACGCGACCTCCGACCGTATACATCGGTCCTTTTGTAGTGAACAAGAACACATGTGGGGACAACCAAGTTGTATGTAGCTCAAATTACAGAGTTAATTGGTAAAATAGAAAACCCATATATTAAATCGTTAATTTGCAAAATATCAATCCTTCATATTAAACTGAACTGTTCCTGTTGCAAGTATCAATCCATTGACTGACATTTCATTGTTCATGATTTTTCACATAAATTCCATTGTGTTGCCGCTCTTCCTCTCTTGATTTTTCCCCATCTTCCGCTACCCGACATTACTTTGAAAACTCGCGTTATATACTACTTATTATATCAATATAAGTAGCGCGCACCACACTCGTCCCCACTTTTAATAAGCTGTCGTCGTAGTCTTTCTGGTTGCCGTACTGCTGTCTTTTTTGGTGCTTTTCGTGACTCACACACTTGACGATCTTGAAACCATCTCTGCAATTGACTAGCATTTACGCACTTCTGCTTGTCTTCTCTCAGGATCGTGTAAACCGCGCCGCGTTTCTCCGTGATAACTTACGGTCCTTCCCACTTTGGGATCAGCTTTCCCGACTCTGATCCCCCTGTCATGCTACTTTTCCGTTCTCTACACTTTACTAGGTCCCCCACTGCAAAAGGTTTCCATGTTCTCCTCTGTTGTTCCGAATTCCTTATGTCTGATATTTGCTTTTTTTCCACGTTCCTGATTGCCTCCCTCCTCTCTTTTCGTTACCTTGTTTTCGTCCATTTCTGTTGTTGTGGATAGGTCTTGTTGTGCATTGGAAGTCCTAGTTGTCTGCTATACATGGGCGAAAAAGGTGATTTCTTGGTTGTTCTTTGTATGGAGGAACGATGCGCCAGCAAAATCAATGGCAACTCTTTCTCCCAATCTCCTCCTTTAGATGCTAACCATTCCTTTAATGTCCGGTTGTTTCTCTCTGTAAGCCCGTTTGTCTGAGGATGATACGGTGTAGGTCGTATCCTCTTGATGCCAAACTGCTTTAGACGGGCTTTAAACTCGTCACTTTCAAAACAGGGACCCTGGTCGGTTAATATCATCTTTAGTATTCCGTGACACGCTACAATATGCCGGATTACTACTTCGGTCACTGTTCTTGCCCGCTGGTCTGCAATGGGTACGGCATCTACCCAACGTGTAGCATGCTCCGTCATCACTAGCAGGTAATGATTACCGCTCGCCGTCTGTGGGAAAGGTCCCATCACGTCCACCGACCATAGATCACCGACTGCGGTTACTGGGACTGATTGCAATGGCGGTTGTGTGTATCGATCGCTTTTCATTAGTTGACACTGCTGGCAAGTTAACACGTATTGAGCCACATCGTCTCTCATGCCCGGCCAGTATGCACTTTGTCGTAGTAAATCCGTCGTTCTTGCGATGCCTGTATGTGCTACCTGGTGACACTCGTGTATCATCTTACGCCACCAGTCTTTCGGGATTACAGCCACCCAATTCTTGTCATCATTCTGCCAGGTCAGGACCCCATATGCGTTCAATCTCAGTCGTTCCTTTTGCCGAAGTAACATTTGTACCTCCTTGTCCATTGTTCGTTTTTCTACGTCTGCTCCCTCTTTTATCACTCTAATTACCTCTCGAAGTTTAGGGTGAGCTCTCTGCTGCCGGACGAGTTCTAATGGGTCTCCCTCTAGACTATTCATCGCGTATGCTGTCAATGGAATGTCGGCTTTCATGTATGGTCTTGACAAGTGATCCGCCATTACGTTTTCCTTTCCTGGGACATGGCCAATACTGAAGTCGTATTCTTGCAAACGTATCATCCATAGTGCCAACTTCCCTCGGGGGTCTCTTGTTGTTTTCAACCACTGCAGGGGTTTATGGTAAGTCTCAATGTGAAATCGTCTTCCTAAAAGGCACGGTCTCCATTTTTCTACTGCCCACACGATTGCCAGGCACTCCTTTTCGATCGTTTAATACTTCTGCTCAGCGGGTGCGAGAACGCGACTTGCGTATTCCACCACTCTATCAGCCTGACTCAATACAGCACCTATACCATGATCACTTGCATCTGTGGCCACTGTAAATAGTTTTCCGGGTTCAGGCAGTCGCAGCGTCATCTGACGATCGTCTAGCATGTTTTTGATTCGGCTGAAGGTTTGTTCGGCAGTCTCAGTCCACGTAAACTTGGTGTTGCTCAGCAACTTATATAAGGGTGTTGCTATTCCGTTGAACTTCTTGACAAACCGACTATAGAACGCCGCTCTTCCCAGGAACTGTCTCAACTTCCTTTTCGAATTAGGTACTGCAATATTTTTTACGGTAAGAATTTTCTCCGGCAATGGTTTTATTTCTCCATATCCCACTTTATGTCCCAACAATGTGACGTTGTTTTTCGCTATCTGCGACTTTTCCTTATTAATTCGAAGTCCAAATTCATCAATTCGCTTTAAGGCTGCTTCCACATGCTTGACCTGATCTGTTTCTGTCAGGCTGTATACAACTACATCGTTGCCATATACCTCGACATTATGCAGATTCTTGAGCAGTAGCGTCATTGATCCTCTGAACGTAAACGGTGCACCCGCCAACCCGAACGGCATTCTTTTAAATTGGTATTGTTTATCACGTACATTAAATGCTGTCTTGCTGCGATCGCTATCTTTTATAGGTAGTGGCCAATAACCTGACCGTAAATCCAGCACTGTAAACACCGTGGCATTCTGTAGCCGATCTAATGTTTCCACCACTGTTGGCATTACACAAGGTTTCAGGTCTGTTGTATTATTTAATTCTCTAAAGTCGACACAAAATCTATACTTTCCGTTGGGTTTCTTTACCAAGAGTACCGGTGAGCTATATGGGCTGCCCGTTTCGTCAATCATACCTCCTTTCAACATTTTCTGCACCTGTCGATTTACCTCGGCCTCTAAATGCACCGGGACACGACGTGTTGCAAATATATTTACTCGGTCGTTCTTTATCGGGATTTCATGCTTAACTTTGTCACAAAATCCATTCGGCCCCCCATCTCCAATAAACAGTTTCGCATGCTTTTTGCATAACTCGTTAATGTTTGGTTTCTTCGTTGAGACGTCCGTTGCCACTCTTATTTCAGCCACTTCGCTACTTTCGTGTATTGGCAATGAACCATACTTCTTGACCACCTTACCGCTTCTTAAGTTAATTATCGCTTTTACTTCTCTTAGGAAATCTGCTCCTAGTATCGGTCTCGATAAGCTTGTGGTTACGACGAACGGAAAATTTATCTCAGCTCCACCTATTTTACAATACTGTTAGATACTCTCAACAACTCTAACATACCCTCCTATAGTGTGGACAGCTAATGTACATGGCTTGAGTGTCTTACATTGCTCTTTGCTTATTAAAGATACCGCTGCTCCTGTATCGATCAGACATACTAAATCCCGTTCATTTATGTTCACTCTCGTATAAACTGCCCCCCTATTTACTAATCCAACAACCCTCAGAGTCCTAGGGTAGAAAGAACACACGTTATAACGTCTAAAATATCTTTGTCGTAGTCTTGTTGGACAGTTTGCCTTCCAATGTCCTGTCCCTCCACAAGCGTACCATTTATCGTTTCTTTTATGATTTACTCGTAATGCTGCAATCTCACGCTCTAGTTGTTTAATCTTCTTCTCGGCACTACTTATCTCCTGCTTTTCGTACCCGATCGGAGCTACTGTTCGTGTCAACAACTGACGAGTCACCTTTCGCCGGTTCACTGACATCCATAGGTTGTGCTGCGTTTACTAACTTCAGCTGCTCAGAAACGGTGACAGGAACACTCCCCATAAGCGGCCTGCTTGAATATCTGGGCTACCTGTTCCTCCCATCTAGATATTTCGTCAAGTTATCTGTTTTCTTGTTTGTTTCAACATATTATTATGTCTATTGAGCTCACAACCTATTCAGGCGCGTTTATGAAAAGTTCACAACCTTTCGCTGTACGGATTACAAAAAGGTACAACGAGCGACATCATGGTGGCTTGCAATATGCATTGAAACGAATGAACATTATTCAGATATCGATTATCGAACTCCTAACATCTAACTGGAAAACACTCAATATTTATCGTCAGGATCGATCAAGATTTAACAAAAGGAAACTTGTTGAAATACTTTATGCTGAGAATTCAATATTGTAACAAAAATATAATGTTGAATAAAGCTTATAATAATAATAATAATAAAAACTGCGATGCCAGCAACTGCGCCTCCGACTCCTCATCCAGATTTGGCAGCGCGCGGCGTAACAACCTCTCACGTCTTCTTCCCGCCAGCACCGTCCAAGCCGTCATATACAGCCTTCGCCCTGCCCCGCAGTAGCGTCCCCAGGACCACCAACTTCGCCTTCGGCTCCTTCACTCCCAACAGCTCCGCCACGGCCTCAAACTCCTTCAGGAAGATCAGCACATCCCCGTCCTCAAACTCCTTCGGCCATGGGATCTTCATTGTCAGTAGAGGCAGCGACACCAAATGTAGTGAACAAGAACACATGTGGGGACAACCAAGTTGTATGTAGCTCAAATTACAGAGTTAATTGGTAAAATAGAAAACCCATATATTAAATCGTTAATTTGCAAAATATCAATCCTTCATATTAAACTGAACTGTTCCTGTTGCAAGTATCAATCCATTGACTGACATTTCATTGTTCATGATTTTTCACATAAATTCCATTGTGTTGCCGCTCTTCCTCTCTTGATTTTTCCCCATCTTCCGCTACCCGACATTACTTTGAAAACTCGCGTTATATACTACTTATTATATCAATATAAGTAGCGCACACAACACTTTCACCTGTTGATCGTACATGTCTTTTTGGTGTTCGCTAGCCTTACGCAAGTTGATATTGACCAGGCGGTATGCATCAGCTAAGCGGTTGCGGAGAGTACGTATGTACGGTACTTGCTCTTGTTCCTCTTAAGGTAGCAGGGGCGACTGTACCTCTACCGGTAAGCGTAATTCGTGCCCGAACATGCAGATGAGAATCCCGTGGAACCGTTTACCGACGTACGATACGCTAAAAGGCATTGAGGGAGCTCATTATCCCATAATTCAGCTGACGATCTGCTGACAAGCGACTGTAAGATGGCTTTAATAGTTCTGTTCGTTCTTTCCACGAGGCCGTTACCTTCTGGGTGATACGCAGTAGTGTGTGTCTTCTTGATTCCTAATAAACGGCATATCTCAGCGATGAGGTGACTTTCAAAGGCTGGACCTTGGTCGGAATGAAGTGAGACTGGTGCACCATAACGAGAGACCCAATGATCGATAAAAGCTCGGGCAACAGTAAGGGCGTCTTGCTGTGGAGTGGGTACTCCTTCGCACCATTTAATGAAATGATCCATCATAACCAGTATGTAGCGATTCCCGTTCTTTGTCGTTGTCAATGGTCCCATGATATCTATGCCGACCCTTTGATGTGGTCCTGTTGTCATCATCGGTGTCATTGGTGCACGGGGTGTCTGCTGAGGTGATTTGAAACGGCAACACGTGTTACAATTCTTGCAAAATCGCGCTACATCTTCATGTATAGATGGCCACCAAAAACGTTGCCGGACAGCGTGTTTCGTCCTTCGTTCTCCCGCATGACCAAGTTCGCGATGTACGTGCTCCACAATGCTCTCAACTTTAACTCGCGGCACTATCAGTAGGGGTTGTCTCGATTCATTATTTAGGAATAACGTTTCACCATATAGTTTTAGGTTGCCCCATTTAGTGCAGATACGACGAGTTGTTAAAGGCTGATCTTTTAACTCCTTCAGTGATGGCTTATTGTTTCCGTGTAACTGTCTTTGTTAAATAATCTGCAGGTCTGGATCTGTTGCTTGTAGGGAGGGCAAATCAGTCTCCAGCGCTGTACTCAGAATTGTGTTAACATTATTTGTGGTCTACGGTATTCGGGAAAGGGTATCCGCGTTTTTATGTCGGTTTCCCGGTCGATACTCGCATGTGACATCAAACTCTTGTATCCGTTCCCGCCAGTGTGCCACTTGCACTTCTGGTTCGCGGAAAGAGCGGAGCCACTGTGATGCACGGTGATCCGTGCGCACACGAAAGGGTTTGCCCAGTAGATAATGGCGAAAGTGTTGTAAGAATTTTACTAGTGCTAACATCTCTCGACGTCTTGTAGAATACCGTGCTTCACTCTTATCTAATCGTCGACTAGCATACGCAAAGACTCTTTCGTGTCCATCTCGATCTACTTGCAATAAAACTACTCCAATGGCCGAGGAACTAGCATCCGTATCGAGTATAAATTCACCTCCGTCTGCTGAAGTATCCGGAAATGCTAGTATAGGTGGGGAGGTTAATCGTGCTTTCAAAACATCGAATGCCTGTTGACACTCGCTAGTTCATAGGAATTTTCGTCCCTTGTGTGTTATTCCATGCAAAGGTGTTGCTAATGATGCAAAGTCGCGAACAAAGCGTCTGTAATAAGAAGCTAGCCCAAGGAAGCTACGAACGTCTTCGGGTGATTTTGGTTGCGATCAATTAACAATCACACGTGTCTTTTCTTTATTTGTGCCTACCCCATCTGCAGTGATACGGTGTCCCAGGAAGATTACTTCTTTCTGCAGCAGGCGACATTTGGACGGTTTTTTCTTTTAAATTGTGTTGTTGAAGGCGCTGAAGGACTGCTTTCAAATTGGTATTGTGTTGTTCGGGTGTGCTACCATACACAATAATGTCATCAAGATATATCAGGCATTTGCGGGGTACTATGTCTTGTAAAACTGCTTGCATTAGTCTTTGGAAGGTAGCCGGGGCATTCGTTAAACCAAAGGCCATCACTTGGAATTCACATAGACCGTTTGGTACTATAAATGCAGTTCTTTTTTCTATCTTGCGGTCGGACCTCTACTTGCCAATACCCAGATGCTAAGTCCAAAGTCGAAAACCAACATGCGCATTTCAAGGCATCTAGCGTGGTATCGATCTGCGGGAGTGGAAAAGAATCACGTTTAGTGAGGGCATTAAGGCGTCGGTAATCTACGCAGAGTCGTAGAGAGGAATCTTTCTTTTTCACTAAGACAATAGGGGATGCCCATGGAGATGACGAAGGAACTATGATCATTTTATCTAGCATATCTTTTATCATTGCGTCCAGTTGCGGTTGGTAGTGCAATGGTACCTTACGAGGTGGCTGTCGAAGTGGCATATGGTCGCCTGTGAAGATGGAGTGTTGCACTGTAGTGATCCGATTAACGGAAATGCCTTCTTCAAACACAGAACTAAACTGCTGGAGCACAGCAATTGTTGTGCGAAGATCATTCTCTGTAATTATTTGATTGTTGTGTATCTGACGTACGAGGTCTGAAATCCCTACAAGGGCTATAGATTTTGTCGGCATCTCATGGTGGTTCAGGTGCACTATAGCCTCGCCAATTTTTGCTTCTGATCTATCCAGAAATATAGAGGCTTGATGTTTCAACATGAAGTCAACGCCTAGAATCATGTCCCAAGTTAACGTTGGACAAACTAAGAATTCATGCTGAAACTGATGTTTTTCTATCGTAAGGTCTAACCACGCCTTAGAACATACTTTCAATCAATCACCACTTGCTGTAAGTAACGTAGAAAAACATCGATTTTGTCGAGGTTTATGGTTAAGTTTCTTCAAGACTTCCTCCTTACTGAGAGATACTGACGCTCCCGTGTCTAGCAGTATTTCTAACTCAGTGTTCTGTACTCTACCCTTAAACGTAATTGGGTTGACATGATTACCATAGGAAGATAAATGGCAAAAACGCCGCTTTCCTCTGTTTTTCATGCGATTGTGCCCACATTTCCTGGCATTTTTTCCGAAAGGTTTGCAGTAAAAACATTATTTTTGTTGGTTTCGACAATTCTTCCTTGACGACCATCCATTCCATGTGGAAGTTGGCTGCTGTCTAACAGCCGCGGCACTGTGAACGCTATCTTGTCGGTTAAGTTCGGTGGCTTCCCCAATGGTCATCACTGTTGGTTAAAGGGCCGCCGATGTAACTGACAATCTTTCCGCAGTCAAGAATCGGAGTGCTATTCGTTTCAGATCTGCTGTGTCATTCGGTGGTACTCGAAGGAGGTTTTCTCTCAACGCGCCTGGCAGCAGTCCTTCAATAAAATGGGAACGTGTGATTTCCTCTCACCCCAAGATGTCCAGGCTAGGGAATGCCTGGGCTGCTGTTTGCTCTAATGAGTGAAGATAATCAATGGGGCTTACATGCGGCTTCTGATGGCTCGACAAAAATTGGATAGCCGAGTATCCACCTTCAACGAAAAGCATTCATCTAGAATCTTCCAATTTCGAGATGGTGAATTACACGCAGTAAAGCCGTTAACTGTCGCTCGTTTCGCCCCTTCATCATCCAGGTAGGACTGCAGGTATTCGAAGTGTTCTGACATTGAAACTTGACGTAGAAACGTCATCAATCTGATTTTCCAAATATTATAGTCTGATGTAACTCCCAAGAGTTGCGGTTGACGGGGCATTGTGCTGACTGTTACCTTGCCTGGGAGGACTGGGGGTTCGTCATAGTGTTCATCATGCTTTGCCATAGGCACCTCCATCACCACTTGTAACACGTATTAGCAGCAGTTACTGAAGGGCGGAGGAATAGAGAGAGAACACGGAATGCAAGACACCAGTGGTTATATTTTGAAATTAAAATTTGCGGGGAAAGTACAGAAGGAGGGCGTTAGTTTACAAATAGTCTTATGAGTCGTCCTGTAGGCTCAGTGCATGTAGAGCTTGCTCTTCTTCTTCTAAAGCATTTATTCTTGGTCGTCCTGCAATAGAAGGAAAACAGAATCTATTAACACAATATACATAATGGTTTTAACGCTGTCACATCGAAGGCTTTTCATAAACGCGCCTGTATATATTATGCGATTATTAGACATAATGAGAGGTTAAAACAGAAGGAAAATACAGATAACTTGTTGAAATAACTAGATGGCAGAAACAGGTAGCCCAGATATTCAAGCAGCAAGTATTATTATTATTATTATTATTATTATTATTAGTAGTAGTAGTAGTAGTAGTATTAGTAGTAGTAGTAGTAGTAGTAGTAGTAGTAGTAGTAGTAGTAGTAGTAGTAGTAGTAGTTCATAGCCATTTGTTTTAACATGTTATCTGATGTCGTGTAACCGTAACGTTTGTGGGAAACTCTTCTGATCTATTCGATCTATGATGATGTCGAGATGTAAATGAGTGATGACATCCTAGGTTGTCAAGCTGACTGCTGAATTCTCTCTTTCTCTGTTATGTGGATCTATTCAAATGTAACTAGTTGACTAGTTATGGGATTACAACAAAATATCTGTATTCATAATTGAATGAACTCACTGTCACGAATCACATAACGCAATGCACACATTACCTTGATCACTTTCGTTTAATCCACTTGAAATGAAAATGTCGGCTTTCTTATTCTACTCGACAACGGCAACTATCTTTAGCTTAAATACATCTTCAGTTCAGATGGAATTTAGAATGAACGAGGACAGTACGGAAAAGCCTTATTATGTAGAAACTGCAAAATGTTCGCCCACACATCCGAACACAAAGTTTGTAAGAAATGCTGTGCTAATTCAGTTGCAATTTTGAGCATGACCACAGTCACAGGTAACTTATTTCTTGTGCGATGTTTCTGTTTGCATCTCCATCGCTAGGAGTGTTCGAGAATACATTCGGAGAAGTCGAGTAGGCAGCATTTCACCGTTTCGACATTCATGATTCACAGTCTCATCTTAGTAAGAAACGGTATGTGAAGCTTGGATGCAGTAGAAGTTGTCAGGTAGATTCCGGGAGAAGGAGGACATACGTAACGACATTTGATATGCCTCTTTTGTCAGAAGCTCCATCGAAATGCAGCAGTCCAGCACTCATCCTTCCCATGTAGACAGATGGACATTAACCGAAATTAGTGCAAATTCGTGTAAACCACAACCATAAATGCAATTGTTCGGCTTATCACAGTAGTTCATGGATGCACAAACGAACTGGAAGATGTACACTGATTTGTCACAAACCAGGAGCTTATTATGATAATTAGGAGTAATTGAATTATAGTCTGAACTGATAATCCCAGAAATAACGTAAGTGGATCAAGAACTACTAAATATGCACGAACGAATGTACTGTATTTAGAATTCGAAATCAGGCATTCAACAAGTACAAAGGAGTTATTAGTTCATTCAAACACCACACTTATCCTCCATACCCCTATAAATCATAGGCGGACTAGGAAAGTTAAGACGAAGTTCAAAACAATAGGATACTTTTCTCAGTGATCCCAAATGTGTGTTTCTCTGAAATTCTGCCGCACTAACTTCTTTAAGCTACACTACGATAAACTTCCGATTACCCGTGTGTTGATATCTTGTATTTGGCTGTGATGAAAATACAAAAAACGTTCACTACAAGTGTTCAGATCCGTTTATAATCAGTACAATAAATTGGGCTGATTGGGACAGTTTGTCATTAAATATATAGTAATAAAAAAGTATATCTAGAAATTACACTGTTCCTACTACTCCCAACTGAATAGAAATGATACGTTGAGAAGAGTAATGAGCACTAATTCCACGGAATACATGTTCTTCTGTGGTGTTTGAATGAACTAATGATTGCTTTGTACTTGTTGAATGTTTGATTTCGAATTCTAAATACAGTACATTCGTTAGTGCTTGTGTAGTACTTCTTGATTGAATTGCGTTATCCCTGGGATTTTTAGTTCATACTATAATTCAATTACTTCTAATTATCATATCTTCTCTCGCATTTAATACAGAAAAATCAGGCCTTAGGAAGATTATCGAGCTCTTAGTAAGTAAGCGATAGGTGATAGATACGACACATCCACGATTTCATCAACTACTTCATCTGGGTTATATGAATTTATGCGCATGCCATTCGGATTGGCTAACGCAGAGCAAACTTTCTGCTGGTTTATTGACCAAACTCTCAAAGATTTACCAGGAGTATATACGTATGGCATCTCAATCAACATTGAGAAGTGTGTCTTTTCAGATAGATTCTTGCAAATCTACGGTCAAATCGTAAATTCTCAGGGTATTACACCAGTTCCGGCAGACGTTGCTGCTATTCGCGGCTATCAGTTTACGATTCGCAAAAAATTGCGACGGTTTCTCGGACTAATACATTATTATAGACGATTCATCCCGAAATGTGTGACAATGTTGCATCCACTGACGGACGTCATACGAGGACATGCCGCGATATTCCATCATTCATCAGAGACTATACAGGCATTCGAGAACGCCAAGTGACTTCCGGAGAATATCGGCTTTCACTATAAGGCATCATAATTCCTCCTTCAACTCGGAGGACAGATTTTAAATGGTTTAACTTTTTATTTTGATTAGCGTTTTCATAACAATTTCGTTTCCCACCTGATCGGAATGCTGACCTCATGCTCAACCCTCCTCCTTTACCTTATCTTGAAACCGGAAATAACCCCAGGAGAGCTACATGCGGAGTTGAATCGTAGACACAGTTGCTTCCATTGCTGCAAGCTTATCGAACATTTCAACTAGCTTCTGTTGACGCCCTTTGGACAAAGTAATATTGCCACGAATTTTAGTATTAACGCGATACACCAACACAAAATATTTTTTCTAATGGATGACAATATTGAACCGCAAACTCAGAATACCATATCCTATACTATTACCTATGAAGCTGTATATCTGTGTATAAGCATGAATTTGAAGTGATAACAACCAACAAGAATGTAAACAATAAATCTAAATTATAACTAAGTCCTTTATACAACGTTATATGTCGTTTACCGTGTGTGTCCACTAGAATAACAAAAATAATTTTTTTTTGGTTTAAACGCACAACACACTTTGTAATATGAACAATATAACCTGTTGAAATAACTGTATGTGTTTTTTTAAAGTTTAATCAATACATCTGAATTATAAACAAAATGGATAACATTATGTAATTGCCAAGACATGAGTCATTCAATATCAATATTTTATAGGTATATTACCATAGTAAGAAGTAAAAAATAATGATAGGGTTAAGAGTGTCATTAAACAGTTGGTAAGTTACATTCCGACAGACTCTACTAAACAGTGATCACACCCATTGTGACTGCGTCATAGTTTATTGTTATGTCGGAAATACTTATTACTTATATTTGTAAAACGAGGAACCATTCCAATTACAACAACTCCAAGTAAGAACACCAAAACTGGTAAAAATGAATATTTATTGACCCCAAAACACAACGAACCTAATCGAAAATACGCTCATTTATATACTGAGTGTACAGCCATTTGGATGAAATCACATAAATACTCAGAGTTATCTGTTTTGAATGGGTTTTCTACCCGTATAGTAATGTGAGATGTTGTTAACATATAGGTTGTTTCTGTTCCAAAATGACATTGTTGTTAGATACCGCTTCTGATAACAACATTTTGTATAATCAAAAGCATTGTTTACCAGTCAATATACACTTTAAAGACAATCGTTCTTAAAGACGACGAATGTCGTTCATATAGCTGATTCGGATTTTCGGTTCGACCATTGACGATTCGAAGACTGCTTTACTTTGGTATCTGTCATATCATCAGCTTTCCTATTGTACTTTCGTATACATTGTATTGCCGAGTAAGAACTATGTCGTTAGGGGAATATCGATAATCTTAGTTGGAGTTAGAAGCTTTACACAACCTTACTTTCATATTCGAAATTTCAAATCGTCATATGAAATGATCTCTGCTATCCTTCTATGGACTTATATATTTGTCGAAAAGCTTAAAATACAGATGTACAGTTCAAGCAAACGGTTACATCAAAAAGTGGATTTCCTTCGAGAGACTGTGTGAATTTACTAAATGTATGATTTAGTCGAAATTTATTTTAAAAGGTTGTTTGTAGGAGTCTCAGGGAATGACACAATTTTCTGCAGAAGTGTGCCTGGTTTACAGGATTTCAGCCTGCCACAAAACCTTAAGAATGTAAGTTCCTTAGACTTCATTCCCCAGTCCCTTTGTTTTAGCATTTGATCTGCAGTGAAAATCTTTATCAGAGAACCAGAGGTTTAACTATACACGCTTTTGATAACACTTCTCCACGGACTGATAAATACTTTCATCCCTAAGTAGTTATTCAGTCTTCCTAATCGTATTTTCCTTTTACTACCGATGTTATGTAGAAATACAGTTAGAAAATCACGATTAAACTATTCATCCAGAGACAGTAGCTTCATCAAAATCGTTTTCCTGAGCTATAAATATATACCACTGTTTAGGAAGGACTGAGAACCTATGTTCCTCAAAACTTACAGTTTGAGAAGAGAAGTCCTCACAATTCGGACAGCTAGGTTTTTCACGCATAGTGGAGACATTTGTGGAAATTGTTGAGTTTCCACAGATTGCATCGCAGTGGGGTTTTCGATAGGCGCTGATAATGAGTCTTAAGTTAGGGAACAAGCAGCTGTTCGATACATTTTGTTAGAATCTGTGACTATAGCGGATACTTCTGTCGTGTTGAAATAAACAAACACCATTTTCATTTCACTATTAAGATACCATTGAAATGAAATGACTGCTATCTTTTTCTCCCTGATAAAAATAATTGTGACAAATAATCTCGTCAAAAACAATCCCAAGAATCATAATTAATATTATACTTTGGGTCATCTTTCTCTCCGTTTGAGTTTCTGTCTCATTCTATAATCTCAATGCATTTCCTCGATATACGAGTATATAACATAGGATTCTTATGTTCATTCGTTTTCATACAGGATTTCAAAAACTATAATGTAAGAGACAATCATAGCTATCAAGTGAATTATTTTGATGTAGCCAAAAAAACAACGAAAATTAGATAAACAAGCATTCCATCAAACATCAAATGAAGTGTCGAACTTCAATCGACATACAGTTGATCTCATTTAAATAATTATAGATACGAAAACTTCATTATGCTATAAACTCCAAAAATATTTTTTCTTAATTACAATGATAAAGCTAGGTAGATCATAGTGAAAAAAATAATTGAAAGGCTTAATTTATCTAAAAGCCTTGTGACATCTGACCATGATTATTAAAACTTCTACAACCGAACAAACAACAATGACAAATCTAATCGGACTATTCACAGACGATTTCACAATATAAGATGCAATCTATCGTTTACATGAAAAATAAAACATGAGCACCGGTAATTAACCAGGAAATCAATACAAAAAACACGGGATACATATAAATATTGTTGAATAAATTTACCATCAAAATTAGTTATTCCCCTCAATTTACTTACTCAACAGACTTTTATTCGAACAGTAACAATTCTTCTATGCCTTTGTATTATTATTATTACTATTACAGCCTACGTGCATGTCCCTTTCTCTATCTATCTATCTATGTTTCTCGCTTTCGTAAGCAATTCTGCTCAAATTCACTTCGTATGCTTGTTGCTTCCTGAAATTCATACAGCGTTGTTTGCTTAACAACGGTTATCCGGGTGACTGACAAACGAAACTTAAGGAATATTCTCGAAGATAATCCATTACAATATAACTCATACTCACCTTTATGTTAGCAAACAATTGGTTACACGGCTCAGATTATACTAAAAGATCTAAGAAATCGCTCAATAATGGTAGTCAACATACACCGCATATTAAGGCCATTAACAGGTGTCATACTGTTAATTTTACGCTCAACACTACTACGGACATTATAGATCACTTATTCATTATTGGTATCAGTAGTACATCATTACACCGAAGTTCCAATTATGGATTACAAAATTGAACTATGGTGTTAATTAGTTTACTTCAAGAAAATTAATGAACAATGGAAGATTTCAATGCACTACAGTCCCAATGGAAATACTGAGGACAAAAACAGTACGAATAAACGAACCGAACATATTAATCCCTAGACAATTTCACATATCTTCTCATAGGTAGAATCTCAAATATACCATCACAAAACGTATTTCATAATATATTCATACCACCTTCTTATGATATCTGTTTATGTTATCAATTATCTTTTATTCATTAAAGACATCTCTAGGCTTACGATATTCGCCATAGTATCCTGTCAAACGATAATGGAGTATTGTGAAGTGGTTTCACTTCTGCTTACATATCATGAAAACATTCCATGTTTTATACTATAAACAGTTAAATCATATACAATCAGCTCGAAATAATCACAACTTTCCCAATAATGTATCCTTATTTTCTATACCACTGTTTATTGATTCGTGTTGTAGCGGTAAATAAATCCCCAAAATCAACAGCTCTGTAAGTTTTCGACATAGGATGCTGACCTCATTAGTTTTAATGGACTCATCTAGCTGAAGGCGCTCGGTCATGCATCCGCACCAGATCACGAGTGAAAACGCCGTGTTCAACAACCCCTGCAATCGCTAGCCAGATTAGATCAGACGATCCTCGATATATTGATAGCCTATCAAATATATCTTCGAATCTCATTGCTTCTGCCTTTTGATTTCACTTGTTGGGTACGATTCATATTATCTGTTACTGGTTAAAGAGTTGTCAAACTCCGAATACCTGTGTCATCTTCAGTACCAACCTATTGCAAACATCTTAAAATAATACTATTGTTTAGTTGTGATATCAGTGATTACATACAAAACAGAATGCCTAAATTATAAACATTATTATGGTGGTCTGACAAGACGTACTCTTCACATTAATCCACATCTATAAGTACGGAGACAGATCTGACAATAAATCTGTGAAAAACTATTTCTTGCTGCGTTGTGAACTGAAAAGAAAATGGTTCTCAAAATAACATTCGTTGGAATAGACAGTGGTCTTGAGTCATTACTGCCGGGCACCTATATTTAAATCCAAGAACAATGAACTCAGCCGCCATATAAACAGCGAACGTAGTAAAACCATTTGTATAAATCCTGTAGTAAGAGAAATCCAAATACTTGGATTAGGATAAACACATCTGTTTCATTAAATTACTAAAAGGTGAATTGAAAGCTACCATGCCACTTACCAATCAACAGACGAGAAATGCGTGATTAACTAGCATAACTACAACAACAATAAACATAGTATCCTCTTTATATGTAGAATAATTAATACATAAAATATACAACCACACAATTTACCAAATTACGCCAGCTAAAATTAGTTAGGAAAAAACAGACGAAAAAATGAGAAAAACAAAGAAATCAAACAGAGGTTAGTAAATATGATGCATTGAAAATAGATTCAGCAGTTAGACAATAAAGCAAATATATTGTTGAGTGTCGTACATGTTTTTTTTAAGTCATTTTATTGTTCATAAGTTTACGTTGTACAAGAATTAGGGTATATCGTTTTCTGAATTAATGGAAATAATAGAAAACGGAATACATATTAAGCGAACCAAATCTTACGAAACATCATTATCAACATGTTTCACAGGTGAAAAATAAATAAATAAATAAATACATGTCTAATGATTACGTAATATTAGGAATGAACAAATCGGATAGGCAATAATATTTACTTTATCATAGAAAATAAATTATATTGGAAATATTAAAGACTAGATGACAAAATCAATTAATAACACTAGTTGACTTTTATTTAATGATATCGGAAAACAAAACCAAATTGAAGATTAACGATAGAAGGTGAACATTATTGAAAAGAAAAACAACGAGATAATACAATCATAGCATCAATCAATAGGTTGCAGTGAATCATGAGTAAAGGCACTAGTGTGTTAAATGTTCAAGATGTTATAAGTCATTAATGTATTGTACATTTAACATTTATTGTAATATATGTGGAAAATAACTGGTGTACAGAAGTGGGATATTCAAGTAATAAAACTGACGTCTGATTATGTAGACTTAAAGTCAACTACCAGAGAATAAGAATAGTCATACATAGCAGTAGTGATAATAATTGAATATAATAAAGATTATAGTGTCAAGAATTAAGTCAGGGGAGTGAATGTACAAATCAATATATTATATTCAATATTAATGAAAAGAGGAAAATACTAATTCATTCAACTGGAAGAGCTGTAGTACTCACATTAACATTAAAATTGAATTGACAATGAGAGGAAGGTGAAAATGACAAAAATTAACAAATTGATAAAAAGTGACAATTCAATAAGGTGTTAAATTGATGTAACCAGTTGGAACAAAACCTTGACGTGTTCCATCTTCAGATACCACAGCTGTCCATCCAGAATTACTTGAATCTACTTTTAAAACATAATACAGTTCTCCGGGCTTTGTTGCTAAATATGTACTCCCATCACCTGATCAGAGGGAAAATGTGAGGAAATAAAATTTTTCATTACCATAGGGGTCAAGTGATTAATTGTTTATGATGAAAATATCGAAATGCATATCGAACTCATTCATATGATTTTATGTGAGAATTTTAAATGATTAAGAAAAATACATTTGACGACCATATCTTGTATGTTGAAAACAACAAACTAGACCTTCTTAAATATCACTCACTGGTAGGAAGATTCATTCTATGCATTTGCACTTAATGCATCGAATCAAAATAGAGATAGTCAAATTTCATCACATATAGTAAAGCACTATCAACCTGATGAGCTATCGCTTTCCATTAGTAGTCTAAAATGTATTTCAAAGAACCTTGACAAAGAACAACCACAAAGTCATATAGACTATATATTGGTAGAGATAATCAACAAATAACTACTAAATTTTACTTCCAATTTTGGCTTTGAATAGTTAACTAGTAACGCCTCAACAATCGTCACTCATTGTCTAATACGTTGACTTATACGCAGGTACTGTATTAGTATCACCGTTTAATCGTAAATTAGTTAAACTTTTCTTTTGTTAGGTTAGAGCTATTGATACAACCAATTTTTGAGTAAAAACAATAGCAGCCAAAACAACTACTGAGAATAATTAAATGAACAGTGGATAGCTATCTTACCACGTTCCTTTTCAATTATTGCACAACGAAAGATGAAACTCATCAATGTTATGTAGATTTCCGAAAAACAACCTTTACTATATTTGTAGCAAATGGAGATTCAATTCATATTATACAGAGTATTTACTTATTTCCTTATTTGCACACATAAATATTGGAACAGGAGGGCACCAAATATATATGCGCCACACAAAACAATGAGAATGGGAAGAGAAGAAAAAAATCAAGGTAAGGAGCGTAAAAGCAAAAAAGAGCAGAACAATAACGATCAGATTAGTGTAAGGTAGTGCAATAGTAATAATAATGGGGGAAACGGAAAGGTACAATCAAAAGAAATCCTTCAGTTAAGGAAGATACAACCACATTTCATGAAGAAAGTAAAAGAAGGTTACAGCAGGATCGCCACTGGCTTCTATTCTGAGCCATATCTGATAACGTCTCTGGCCACTGCGTTACACCGTCTCTCGGACCCCAACCAGGAAGTCGTGAAGGACCAACAGAAGCTAGTCCTTTGCAGCTTTCTTTCATACCACGACACCATGTCATATACTGACCACCTCTCCGCTTTTTCCAACCAGTCCCAGAGTCGGCAAATAATGCATGACGAGGAATTCTCTGGGACGACATTCGTAGAACATATCCAAGCCAACGAAGTCGGTTATCAAGATGGTGACACCGATTGCATTATCGTCTCTGTGCCCGAACACACGATGCCGAACCTCTGCATTACTAACATGGTGTTGCCACTGGATGCCAGCAATCCTTCGGAGACAACGATGATCGAACACAGAGTCGTCTAACGTCCCCAACTCAGAGAGGCCAGGTTTCACAAGCATAGAGCAAAACTGCTCTCATCGACGCGTTGTAGATCCAACCTTTCACAGCCAGACTAACATCACGAAGGCATAATCCGCTCTGGCTTTCATTATGCGTGCATTTATCTCATCACATACGCCACCACCAGTATTTATGCAGCTACCTAGATACACAAACTTTTCGACTACTTCTATCTGTTCACCATCCAGAGTGAGTACAGGATTAGAATCCTGCCAGTCTTGTAGGAGTACTTTGCACTTCGAAGGTGCGAAGCACATACCATACCTACGGACATTGATTGCCAACTGATTAAGTGCGGATTGCATGGCTTGGGCATTCTCGCACAGTAAGACAATATCATCCGCATACTCAAGGTCGAGAAGTCTTTCTCCAGGCAACAGATCCACACCACCATTACTTACATCCGTCAGAGCTGTTTCCAGAATGTCATCGATGGCAAAGTTGAAGAGGAATGATGAGATTGGGCAACCCTGCCTAACCCCACTGTTCGAATGGAATAATGGAGAGAGGTGGTTGTATGCCCTCACTCTGCCTGAGGTGTTTGTGTATAGGGCTTTTAGGATGTTAATAAACTTCTCAGGCACACCCTTCTTCAATAGACAATCCCAGAGAACAGTTCTGTCCAACGAATCGAAGGCAGCCCTGATATCAAGAAACACTACGATTGTTGGCCTTTGATAAGTATGGCGGTGTTCTAACACTTGGCGGAGGGTGAAGATATGATCAATACATCCTCGACCAGAACGAAACCCAGCCTGCTCCTCGCGAGTCAATCCTTCTCGGGTTCTGAACAACCTACGAAGTATGACGGAAGCCAATAGCTTGGACGCAATCGGAAGTAGACTTATCCCCCGATAGTTGTTACAGGAACGACATGAACCCTTTTTAAAGATAGGGACAACTATCGACTCATTCCATGACGTTGGTACACACTCTAGTTCCCAGATCTTTGTAAACAACGTCGTCAGTCCCTTAGTCAGAAAGTCACCACCATCTTTAAAAACAGCCGAAGGTACGTCGTCTGGGCCCGGTGATTTGTAACATTTCAAGAGTTGGAGTTCCTTGCGGACTTCCGCCTCATTTGGTGGATCAGTCGTCACCGGCCATGGAGGGCAGGATAGTCTGACCGATGTTGCCGGAGCAGCAGGCCAGTTGAACTGCCCTTCAAAGAATTCTGCCCATCGTCCAAGACGTCGATGGATGTTAGTGATTGGCGTTCCGTCATCCTCGCAGATTGTTTCGCTCACACCAGACTTCTTGCTGCCAGTGGCTCGGATGAGTTGGAAGAGCTTCCTGTAATTACCAGATGCAGCTGCTGCTTCCAACTCACTGGCACGCTCCGACCACCAGGCTTCTCGGTCCTTACGCAAGCTTTGCCCGATTTCATTACGTAACATCCTTCGTCTGTGGTCAAACTCACGGTCACCCGGATTAGACCGACGGGCTTCAATCAGTTGCAAGGAACCAGAAGAAACCCAGTGCTTGTAAGCGGGACGTTTCGCAAACCCACAACTGACTTGACCCGCCATTTTCATGGCGTCATGCAATTGCAACCAATGCTCATCTATACTTTTCGGTGGAATGGTAGCTAGCCTAGAAGCTAGCTCGGTTCGGTACATACTAGCAACAGAAGTTTCAGTCAGCTTGCTGACATCAATCCTGTGGTGGCGGTCACTTCGTTGTCCACTGAAAAGTAAGGTAAGATTGGCGCAGACCAGAGCATGATCAGATTCCAGATAGGTACTCCAAAAGGAGCGGCAGTCTTGTACACAACCACGCCAGCGGTAGTTGATCGCTATGTGATCAATCTGATTACAGGCTTGAGATGCAGATGGGGGACGCCAGGTGGCAGATCGGCGATGACTGTGCCGAAAGTCAGTGCTAGCCAGAAACAGGTTGTGGTCTGTGCATAGTTGCAGTAGACGTTCCCCGTTATCTGTCCTGCGATCAACGAGTCCCCACCGGCCACCTAAACGACTCTCTTCTGTGCCTGGACGCCCGACTTGAGCATTCAAGTCTCCAGCTAGTACTACAATATCTGTCGAACGCACTTTCTGGAGAAGAACAGTTAGCTGATGGTAGAACTCGTCCTTGATTGCATCCGGGCTGCAATCTGTCGGGGCATAGGCGGAGATGACGAAAAGACATCGTTTCTCACGCCGATTACTTCTCACTTAGATGAAGCTTTATAATCTAACAGCACATAACCGACTGTTAATGGGGATCCAATCGATTGGTGCTGCCTCAGCTCTAGCGCTTAGTGCGACACCAACGCCAGCAAGACCAGACGAAGATGCCACAGGGTCCCCGGATAAACGCACATAAAACAAGCTTTTTGAAGCGACAGATGGAGAGCGAACTTGTAGTACTTCACCAGAGTCTTGAATACGGGTCTCGGATAGACAACACACATCAATATTAAGACTTTCCAAAGACATAGCCAGTCCTATCTGTTGTCCGACCTGCATGAGTGTGCGAACGTTGAAGGCAGTCAGTTTGAATGGTGCATGTGGTTTCAGAAACACTGCTTCAGTACTCGTATTCGGTGGCAACATACAATTTCCAACCAGGCAGTGACTCGAGAACGTTTAGATAAAGCTGAATTTTTACCATAGGCGAGCTGCTGTCTGAGTCGAAACGGATACAAAAAGTAGCACATAACCGACTGTTAATGGGGATCCAGTCGACTAGTGCTGCCTCAGCTCTTGCGCTTAGTCTTTGAAGCATTGCTCGTATATCCTGGTACCACCGAGTAAGCAACTCACTTGTTAGGAAACGCGTACTAGGTAAGGATGGCAGATCAAGTGATGAAGTTTCACTACTTCATCACTTGAGATGGCTGGGACACGTGGTACACATGCACGACCTCCGACTGCCCCGACGTGCGATGTTTTATGGTGTAGGAGTAGGTTGGAAGAAAGCTAGGGGCGACCAGATCAAAACATGGCACAAATCCATGAAGTCACTGACAAGTGGACTGAGCCATGTTGGTAGGTATAGACTACCTGGTTGGGGTCCGCGAGACGATAGCAACCGATGGTTAGAGATCTTGAATCACATGGCTCAAAATCGTTTGCAATGGCGCAGGTGCATCCACTCTTTGTGTTCTTCGAAATTCTAATCTTCTAAATTCTTCATGTCCCTTTCTTTTTCATCTTTCCAAATTTATTTCACTGTATTTTACTGCTTAAATAACATCATCAAACACTAATGTTCCTTGTCACTACTTATACTTTGACTACCTCTACCACTACGGGATTTGAATCGATAACTGAATCTCTGTGCTAATGTGGTATAGCAACTCGAACTGATGTACGTACGTACGAAGTTCCACGTTGTTACTGACTGACTGACTGAGTATTGCCTTAGGTCTAGCACCTAGTGCAACACCAGCACCAACAAGACCAGACGAAGATGCCACAGGGTCCCCAGATAAACGCACGTACAACAAGCTTTTTGAAGTGACAGATGGAGAGCGAATTTGTAGTTCTTCACCAGAGTCTTGAATATGGGTCTCGGATAGACAACAAACATCGATATTAAGACTTTCTAAAGACATAGCCAGCCCTATCTGTTTTCCGACCTGCATGAGTGTGTGAACGTTGAAGGCAGTCAGTTTAGTGAATGGAACATTGAAGTAGGTCCCCCAACTCTAGCTGAAGTTCGAAAGGCTATAGCTAATCTGAAACGAAGAAGGGCAGCTGGTCCAGATGGATTGGCCCCAGAGGTCTTTAAGGATGGTGGTCTAGTTTTAGCGATTAGGTTGACTAATATTTTAGCTAAAATCTGGGAGTTAGACGTCATCCCATCTAACTGGTCACAATCACTTATCGTCCCAATATTTAAGAAAGGGTCAAAATCATCCTGTGACAACCACAGAGGGATTAGTTTGACTAACATAGTATCTAAAATACTAGTTTCGATAATTTTCGGACGCCTAACTAAGACTCGTGAACTGCAAACACGTGAAAATCAGGCTGGCTTCAGACCTAGTCGTGGCTGCATCGACCACGTATTCACCATTCGTCAGGTTCTAGAACACAGGCATACTTATCGGCGTCCGACAATAGTGGTCTTCTTGATTTAAAAGCAGCGTTTGAATCTGTTGACCGAGAGGTTCTGTGGCAGTGTCTGTCATTGAAAGGCGTACCTCAGAAGTACATAAACCTTGTGAAGGCTCTTTACTCGAACACTACTAGTCGAGTCAGAGCTTGTGGCGAACTATCATCTGATTTTGCAACCTCATGTGGCGTCCACCAAGGCTGTCCACTTTCTCCACTTTTGTTCAACTTCATCATAGATCTACTGATGGGAATAACGCTCTCATCGACTGAATTCTCGGGTATTGATCTCCTACCAGGAGGTCCACTTATTGACTTAGAATACGCAGATGACATAGTCCTGTTTGGTGAAGACGCTGATGAAATGCAGAGTCTTTTGGTAGCACTGAGCAACAATGCCAGAATGTTTGGGATGTGCTTCTCTCCCTCTAAATGCAAGTTGTTGCTTCAGGACTGGTCTGCATCAACACCTGAACTAAGGATAGGAAGTGAAGTAGTCGAACGCGTTGACAACTTCACTTATCTTGGAAGTCTGATCAGCCCTAATGGGTTGGTGTCTGACGAAATCTCAGCACGGATTTGAAAAGCTCGTTTGGCATTTGCCAACTTACGTCATCTATGGCGAAGGCGAGATATTCGTCTATCAATTAAGGGATGAGTATACTGCGCGGCGGTTCGTTCCGTTCTACTATACGGCTGCGAAACATGGCCTTTAAGAGTAGAAGATATTCGTAAGTTACTAGTATTTGACCACAGGTGCCTTAGAATTATTGCGGGTATCTGCTGGGATCACCGGGTAAGTAATAGTGAGGTTAGACGTAGGGTATTAGGGAATGATGGTAAATCAATTGATGAGGTTATGAATCTTCATCGACTGAGATGGTTGGGCCACGTGTTGCGTATGCCTGAACACCGATTACCACGACGCGCAATGCTGACTAGTGCAGGGGATAATTGGAAGAAAGTTAGGGGCGGCCAAACGAAAACGTGGCATCAGTGCTTGAAGTCACTAACTTCTGGTCTGAGCCATGTTGGTAGATGCAGACTGCCTGGTTGGGGTCTGCGTGACTATCGTAACCAATGGTTGGAGACTCTTGGTGACATGGCACAGAGTCGATCACAATGGCGTCGGTGTATACACTCTCTGTCTTCTTTTAAACTAAGAGATTGAAATCACTTCAAATCTTTCTTTCTAGGAACTAATTCTACCTTCCTGTACTATCTCCTTATACACACTCTTTCTTCTATATATTACCACCACTGAATTAACTGCTATGAATCCGGTGTTCATCTTGTTGTGCTAATGCGGTATGGCAACTTGGACCGATGCATATACGTGCCTGGTCCTACGTTGCAGCTGACTGACTGACTGACAGTCAGTTTGAATGGTGCACGTGGTTTCAGAAAAATTGCTTCAGTATTCGTATTTGGTGGTAGCATACAATTTTCAACCAGGTAGTGACCCGAAAACCTTTAGATAGAATCGAATTTCCACCATAGCCGAGCTGCAGTATAAGTAGAAAAATAAGGATACATAAAGTGGGAATAAAAGAGAGTGAATAAATGACGTAGTGAATAATTAATAATAATAATAATGATAATAAAAATAATAAAGTATACTTATAAAGAGCACCATTTCAATCCTGTTAGAATGATTTGACTTTAGTTTTCCATTTTGAATGTGAATTTTAGACTGTAACCATCACACTTTTGACTATCGCAATATCACAATAAACTAGGAAATATAGTCAGTAATCTATTCACTGTGACTATTTTTATCGTGATTCCACGTGTTGATGTTCAATCATAGACATTGTGTCGATAAGCTGAGCAAATTCAAAATCAGGTATCTCTTAATAAGGTGGACTACTTCAAAATTGTACGAATGTCTGAACTAAATTTTCATCAACTATAAGAGTCATCAGGTTGATGTGAGAAATAATTTTCTTGCCACAGACGGACCTATCGGAAAATGAGAAATTGTGAGTAAATGGTTGCTGATATAATATCTGATCGTTGATCTAACTAGTCTCTTTCTAGTAATTACTCATTGAGTGGTAGTCTTCTAACAGGTAACCTGCTTATGACACTGTATTTACGTGCTCTCAAATAGCTATTTATTTTGAATGCAACTGGTTGTACAGTTTCTGAGTTTTTCCTATGAAAGATTTTCAAGGTGTGAGATAGTGCAAGACGAGTTATCTGTACAGTACGGTAGTGAATATGATTGGATCATTTCGTGTTTGGGAATTTCACAAATACTTATATTATTTTTAAACGACCAAAATCTGAATGGGTGTAATCACAACAAACAGATTAAAGAAAACTATTTACAACAACTATAACTACATTATTCAAGACAAATGTGTAATGAAAATCGGTATTGTGTAATACATCACAAGTGTAAAATGATTTAAATTTCTTAATATTTTATTTACCTTCATATTCGTACAGAGCAGAAGCATAGCCAACATATCGAGTTCCTGCGTGTAGATCCGAACTGCTGTTTACAGTACTATCATCTTTACTGTTATTCGTAGCAACGTCAGGATCCGAATCAAATGAATGATCACTCTCATCATCATCATCTTCATCATCATCAAGGCTGTGAATTGAGACAAAATAACACATTTAAAAGTGAACAGGAAATCAAGTCAATAGAAATACGATCAACGTTCGCACATAGATAACAATATACAACCTAACAAAAAGCCTATTGTGTTGTTGACATTATTACTAATGTACTAAAACGGTGAATTTGTTGATGGTCACTTAGTTGCTAGTAGGTGGATGCTCAATCTCAATACGCAAAGGCTTGTTAGATAACAAAAACAAATAGGTCATGAGAATTAAAAATCGTGCAACGGCAATTGAGAACAGTAGATCGAAGTAACTCAGTAAACTACCAGCACAAGTATATGTTATGCATAGTTAAACATCAATACCAGTGTGTTGAATACAGTTCATTCTTGAAGTACTAAACTTCACAAGGCACTATTCTTACTTAATTACCATACTAAATTATTTCGGTCACTATATATAACACAATGAATTGTATCCATTATATTTTAAGTTTAGTTGTTACCAACAAATAACATATCTTCCAAGTTAAACAAACGGACAGAACTGCTCATTTTTGAAATTCTTATTATAATAAGTTCAAGACTATTTGTGCACTTTTGTAAGAATTTATTTGCTTGTATTTAAAAAAAACTACACTGAAATTAATAAGCAAAAAGTGTTGACCTTGAAACTTCTCAAATAATGTGTAGATTGGAGAAAGAAATAAACTGATTAAAGTACCATCCTAAAATAAACAAACAAACAAACAGGATTCATCATATTCTAAAGAAGTTGACTAGTTGACAAAAAATTAATAGGTAATTATAGTATGAAATAATTAAAACTAGATTGGTTAAATACAAAAAAAAGAAACAAGAGAAATAAAGGAATAGACTGATCAACTTACGATTTAGTATTTAAAGATCGAATCTTAGAGGTATTTGTGTTATTATTGATTACAGCACGTGAACTAAGCTTTTCAGCTATTGATTCTGCTTTTGTATAAGCTAGATCACCACCTAGATTGTTGAATTTCACCTAAAAATGATTGCATTTTTTTTAATGAGAAATATAATCATTGTTTCATTATAATTAATTATAGAAACTTAAAGAACTCAACATCTACAATTCATATTTAAAGGTATAAAGAAACAAGTAATTAGTAGTAGTATTTTCGTATGCTCTAACTCTTAACTAAAATATTAAAAATGTGAACTCATAAACCAATAAATAGCCTAGTCCCACAGATTTCCATTTCCAGTGGTAAGATCTCAATAAATACGTAGCTAACAAAAAAATTACTCACAAAAAGTCGTGTGTGACTGATCTCAAGCAGCTATCCCTTTGACATTGCAGTCACACTCTCAGGTCACTAGACCAACTCCAAACCAAATTCCTCCACAGGTACCTCTGGAAGAACACTTCTACAGTGTGGGCAACCGGGAAGTGATAACCACACTTATACCTCCAACAGCACTCAACACCACTAAAACTGTAAAAACTTGTGTGGCTTCAAAGTTGAAGATTGAATCCATTTAGACATGCAATTACATAAGTAAATGTTTAAGAGATATTCAGATGACTTGATTCTCTGTGTCACCAACAATAACAAGTATAAAATTAGCGTTCGGTTTAACTAATACTACAAATTTTATTACACTAAAAACTCAGCATCAATTATTCAGTATTAAAGAAAGCTTCGCTTTAATAAACATTCAAACTATAATTATTCAAAAATATTTTTTCTCTTTACATAGTCAGTGTCTGTCATTCATCTTTAATGGAGAAAGCTTTCTACCAGTTCAGCTAAAACAACTATTCACTTTCATTCACCACATATTAGATGTATGCATTCTAGTGGTAGTTACCTCAAAAGAAGGACAAATAAGAGAATATCCCATTAAATACGGTGTCAACATTTAAGTTTTCCAGCAAGCATCTCAGTAGATCGTAAGCTTCTTTTTATAAAAGCGCGTGAGTAAGTACGCTCAGCATTCATAATTATTTGGCTGAAACAAATCTGAAACACGAAGGTTTATTGCAATATTTGAATGTTTTAAGAAACTGGCGTAAACGATTAAGAACCCCTAGAATACTCAGTATCAGGTGGCATTCGTCAAATTTTCTCAGTCAGACTTCATGGTCGAGATAAGTAGGTAATTCGTAATCCATGGTTAGACATATCAGGGGAAGATATAGCTTGAGGTTAATCACAGTAGTTTATATCTTTATCTTTTTCTAGATGTTAAGTTAGAATGTTAGTTCATAATTATATTTTGTTACCAAATTAACCCGTTATTTTCAAAATACATGGAATGCTTTCTTTGTGTTTTCATTTCGCCATCATGAATCTTATTATTAATATTATTGTTTGGATTCTTATGATTTTTATATCCTATTGATTTTTTCTTTTCTCATCACATTCTGATGTGACAACTTGTGTCGATACACATGTGTGCCATATCCTACGTCATATATAACTGATCACTTGATAGACATATCGTTGAAATATATTTGTTTATAGTTTTCTATAACAGTTTCGAATAAAATGAGCAGATTAAGTAATTGCTTAAGCACTAATAATTTATTTAGCTAGTTTATTAATTTATCTATCGGTTTACATCTATTAATAGAGTCTTACTTTTTTCGTATGGTATATCTTTTCAAAATGCGAAACATACAACTTTAACTAACCAAGATTTTTATGTTTTAAAAAGTAACTCTTAGTTTGTTTGTTGATTTCTCATTATCTACCAAGTGTAAGTTTATGGTTCACGCTACAATAAAACTTGATTTTAGTATTAGTATTAGTTAAACAAAATATGAACTTAATTAACTGTCACGACAAATAATGAGCTAATATTTGCTAAACCATAATCTAAACCAGTATTTACCGATAAATATTATATATCGATGTATACACAGATTTACGAGAGAATTGGAGAGCAAAATTGTTGAATAATAACTTCAATAAGACTGTATTTGCAGGTAAAGTAAGGCAGATTAGTGTATTTGTCATAACTAATATCTGATATTATTTCAATAACAAAGAAAAACTATTCACATCTACAGGAAGCATTTTACCTCGAGCTCTTTAATATGTTGCTTTAAAGAATTTAAACGTCTACTGTAAGTAGCACCTGCACGAACTAAACATTCCATATCTCCGAATTTAGGATTTGTCCGACAGGATTCAATCATACGATCGGTACTTCGTCTTCACAAACAAAGAGAATAAAAATGTATATACATCCAAGCTTGTAATAAAACTACAAAATAACCATAGAAAAAAGTAAACATTTTACAGTTAGATAAGTTCCCTAAATAACCTAGATTGTTAATTACACCTCACCAGGGAACTGTTGATACTCGTCTTTGCTACGATGGAACAACTGATCGATAAATTAATGAAATGACTGTTAGTTCATGATCACTTGATTGACCTGATAAAGTAAATAGGTGACCTCAGAGGTAATTGCCAAATCTTGATAAAGAATGTCATGAAATCATACGATTGATCAAATGAATATGCGTATTTTGGGAGAAATTATAATGCCACTTATGCGTGAATCAGTCAATCAACGCGTCATAACTATGATTCACTTATCAAATAACAAAAAAGCGATATAAGTTGAAAATGATCAAAATTACACAAAACCGTATCAATGGTATGGAACAAGAGTTGAGTAAAAATTACAATGCTGTGATGTTTCATGAATTACAATCAATTCATACCTTAATCACATTTGTATCACTATGATCATGTGAAATTCCGATCTAGGTATTCAGGTATGTTATGCTCACGTATAAATAATACTTATCACTATAGTTTCCATTCTATCACATTTCATACACTCGAAGATATAGTTTCTTACTTAAAATATAAATCATATTCAAATTGACAGTTTAACGTGTGTAAGATGGGGAAACAACGGAAAAAAAAGATTAGTATTAGTGAAAATGGAATAGAGCCAACAATAGGGTGATACATATATATTGATACAAATATACGTCAATCTGTGAACTAATAGTTTGAAAGACATTGGCGCTGAGTATATGAAACACATGGTCTATGAAAAATTATGATTGAAATAATAGTAGCGATTGAAAGTCGAACAATTCCAATGTATCATCCAGCAATCTTGTCTGAACTTCTTCAGGGTAATTATCAAAGCCAATATTGTCAAAGAACATGTAATGTATAACAACTAAATCTACACTAAAAGCTTATCCGATTATATTCAGATATTGAATTTAGTAAGTAAGAAAATATGAGTCAATGAGATGTGAATCATGCGAAAAGTCCACAACGTGAAATGAAATTAATGTATTTGCTTGTGTAACCTGATGTTGTTAATGGTCGATAATCGGTGCAAATTCGTTTATTTAAGATAAAAGTGTCAGTTTATTATGTTTTTGAAACGTCCATGTGTGTGCGAAATAAGAGAAATGAAATACATAGTTGAAATAATAAAGACTTAAAATTAATTTCTATCACAATAACGGTGTATATGAAATAAACAGATACTGTAGAGATGGAGTCCAATCACTTAATAATGACCATTTGGCAAGAGGTTGAATATACATAATTACATCATTCTAGTGGTAACGAAAAGATTTCCAACTCTTTAACACTAGGAAGTGTGGAATATTAAGGCAACTGAAAGGAAAGGTAATTATTTCTCCTAACATTTCAGATAACTGAATGGTTGACAAAATAATCCTTTATAAGATCGTACGTCTAAACGTTTCTTTATTCTTTAAATGCCTTTACATATCACAAGGAATGACTATCAAGTAAATGAAATTATTACCATTATTTTGCTATTATATTAGGTTTCCTCGTTATACTTAGAGAGAAGGGATTATAACTGATTACTCAGAACCCACTTCATATAACACCATGATTCAAATTACAGTGTTTACAATTACAGAGTTTACAATAATGGATTTAACAGGTTCCTTGACGGTTTCTTTGTGTTTTCTCTTTAATATGATCTTATAGTTGTGATCAAATAAAAGCAACTACCAAAACATCTTGAGAGAAAAACAATGGATTTGTTTAGTTTCCAGGGCTTAGACCTACCCTCTAAACCCCTTAATACTTAAAGAAAAAGACACTTTAAGCAAGGGATTACAACGTTGTTGTCACGAATAGTCCCAAAGATAACATAAAGCTAAGCAGAATAGTCACAAATGGACCGGTTTATATATTCTTATTTCATTCAGTATAGTGGACAAGTTTCATAGCCACATTGAGAGAGACTGATGATTAAATGTGTATTTCATTTATCATGAACAAGGTGTCTAGTTAGTGTTGCGAATCAAATAGTTCCAAACACAGGTCTATGTGTTTGCACTGAGTAACAATCAACTGACTCCACATAATGTAACTTTCCAACTAAGTACAGTAACTTATGCCTCTAACTTCTCGGTTAAAATGAATCATCCCAGCAGAGTATAAACCAGTCTTGAGCGATCCATTCGGAATCGAGAGATACAAAATACACGGAAGACATTTAACAGACCACTACTATGACTTTCCTTAACGGAATTATTTCCGCTAACGAGTACGCCGCGAATAATTTAATTTGAAACGGTCAAAATAGCAAAGATTTGTCTCTAGTTCATCAATAGTAAAGCCAGGTGAAAGTGGAGAAACCCAAAGGATTTCAGGTTTCCGCAAGCTTTCACATGGCCACATAAACTACAAGAAAAGAATATCAATCCTCGATGCTCCTATGAGTATAGATTACTTAGATCCTTAAATGTTATAACTACGTAAAATAATATGGTAGAATTGGAGGGTTAATAAGTGATAGCATTTGAATATCTAACATAAGATGACTACATTACTGATTTTACGCGCCCCAAACTCTCTTCGGTCAGATTTTTCAACTTTTCAATATTAGTCCGACACCGGAAACGTATCTGTCTTAGTACTTTTTAAAAAAGTTATTATAGTTTGCGTCACAGGCAACCTCTCAAAACCACAAAGAACTGGACAACTGCTTTGTTGAACCCACCATCTTCAGGTTTCATCGTGAGCGCTTAACCTTTAGATCATCAAGCCGGCATCCGATGGTTTTCATATCTAACTTCGATATTCGAGAAATTATCAAGTAAAACAAACACTTTGAAATCGAAAAAAGAGAATTAGTTAGAATCTAGAGATTGGCAACTTGATGAAAAAATATTTTGCACATGATCTAGAGCATTATTTAACTAAATCTTCGTATGTGAAATATCATCTTTAACACCGACTGGACACAATCTAACGAAATTGTTGGGAAACTGAAATATTAAATCTGACTATTTGAATTACCGTTTGAGTATATCAGTATTATTTATTAAAAGAATTTATACAGTAAAGGACTTACAGTTCATTATCAGTCTTCATAACCAGGTCTCTTAGTACTTTTATCCGGTCAGCAACTTGTCTTATAGTTAAATCTGTATTCTTGAAATGCAAGTAAAATTACTGGATAAAGACAGTTAACTTACCAAAATTATGTAAGAGATGGAATAAAAAACATACAACACTCTTCACATATTTTTGTCTAAACTATATAAGTATGTAAATAAAAAACCAAAACCACGACTTCATTATCTTACTATGGAAAGACACAAACTACAAGACATACTGAGAAGTCTGACAATCATTGTTCGTACAGCTTACGATTTAGAAATTACATATTTTGGAATGCATCAACTCTTAATCGCTATATGTCGAAGATTTAGTAATCACTACATTTAAACGTCTATGAACATTTCAGACTGAACAATTGTTTGCTGAAAATATGTTACGCATATTTGTTCATGTCATTTTTGATAGAAAATCAGTCAAATGAAGAAAATAGTTCAACACTAATCCTAAAGTGTCCGAATTTCGCGTGCGGGATCGTGAATGCGCGCTGCTGTGGAGTCCCATACTAAAATGAAACGACCGTTCACTGCTTCCAGGTTTTCAGTGGTGGTCTAGCTTAGACTGACTCGTGAATTCCACTGTGAAAATACTACAATCTTCACGAATCCCCATAATGACCCATTAATCTACAATTACATTTAGGAAAGCTATAATTCCACACAATGTCGATATCATCCATGAACAGATCAGTGTCCGCAATTAATAGCATATCAGCGAGATTTGGTTACATTGGTGCGCCTGGTTTGTATGATCTTCGCCAATTTGTGATAAATATATTAATATTCACTAGGACATGAAAATACTAAGAAAATTGAAATACTGAAATTTCAAAGGCATTTTATTAAATGAGCACAAAACATCAAGAACCACATCTTATCTTCGAAAATTTTCCACCCATGCAAATGAGAAGAATATCACGGTTTAAATGAGAATACGTAGAAAAAAGTGTCAAGTAAGCCGAATAAAAGTTTCAGGGTGAATATATGTCGAAGTTTGACCAGTCCAGTTTAACACTAATTTGAGTCACATAGGTAGGTAGGTGAGCTGGGGTAATGCCTTCGTCTTGATGAACATCAATGGTCAAAGACTCTACGTGACTAAATGCCAATCAGGATGTTAGATTCATTTACTTTTATTATCTTCAATCATCAGTACACTGGCTTGTCATTTACATGTTAACTACTAGTTACGCCACTTCACCCAAGTAAACACATTCCCACAGTTTTAGAAAGTATTGACCAATGCACTTCAGAAACAAATTTCATGTCATTGTACTTGTCCGTAGGTCTATTATGATGACAAACAAAATACTACTGATGAAACTAATAATCACATATCTGTATGTATGTGTGTATATATATTATGGGTATAATTTTACTTCAGATTGTACTTACTTACTTACTTAAGCCTGTTACTCCCAATGGAGCATAGGCCGCCGACCAGCATTCTCCAACCCACTCTGTCCTGGGCCTTCTTTTCTAGTTCCATCCAATTCTTGTTCATTTTTCTCATATCTATCTCCATTTCCCAGCGTAATGTATTCTTTGGTCTTCCTCTCTTCCTTCGACCTTGAGGATTCCATATGAGGGCTTGTCTTGTGACGCAGTTGGG
Source organism: Schistosoma spindalis (assembly GCA_946903255.1). Taxonomy (NCBI): domain Eukaryota; kingdom Metazoa; phylum Platyhelminthes; class Trematoda; order Strigeidida; family Schistosomatidae; genus Schistosoma; species Schistosoma spindalis. The sequence goes on along the minus strand of OX336420.1, from coordinate 43,390,870 downwards.
TGTTTTCCTCAATGTGTATCCTATCCACTTCCAGCGCTTCTTCCTGATTTCTTCCTCCACTGGGATCTGATTTGTTCTCTCCCACAGTAGGTTGTTGCTTATAGTGTCCGGCCAGCGGATCTGAAGTATTTTGCGTAGACAACTGTTAATAAACACCTGTATCTTTTGGACGATGGATTTCGTAGTTTTCCAGGTTTCCGCCCCATACAGTAGAACTGTCTTGACATTTGTGTTGAAAATTCTGACTTTGGTGTTGGTTGCTAATTGTTTTGAGTTCCAGATATTCTTCAGTTGTAAATATGCTGCTCTTGCTTTGCCAATCCGTGCCTTCACATCTGCATCAGATCCACCGTATTCATCGATGATACTGCCCAAATATGTAAAGGTTTTTACATCTTCCAAAGCTTCTCCGTCAACTGTGATTGGATTGGTACATGCTGTGTTGTATCGAAGAATCTTGCTTTTCCCTTTGTGTATATTGAGACCTATTGCTGCTGAGGCTGCAGCTACATTGGTTGTCTTCTCCTACATTTGTTGTTGCGTATGCGATAGAAGAGCTAGATCATCTGCGAAGTCTAGATCATCCAATTGCATCCTAGCTATCCACTGTATCCCGTGCTTCCCTTCAGATGTTCATGTCTTCATGATCCAGTCGATCACCAGGAGAAAGAGAAAGGGTGAGAGTAAGCAACCTTGCCTGACACCGGTCTTTACTTCGAACGACTTTGTCAACTGTCCTCCATGCACGATTTTGCAGTTTAATCCATCATAGGAATTCCGTATGATATTGACTATCTTCTGAGGCACGCCGTAGTGTCGAAGAAGCTTCCATAGGGTTGTTCTGTCCACGCTATCAAATGCTTTTTCGTAGTCGATGAAGTTGATATAGAGTGATGAATTCCATTCAATTGATTGTTCCACAATGATCCGTAGAGTTGCGATTTGGTCTGTGCACGATCTATCCTTACGGAATCCTGCCTGTTGGTCTCGAATTTGGGCGTCTACGGAGTCCTTCATCCTGTTTAACAATACCCTGTTGAAGACTTTTCCTGGTATTGAAAGAAGAGTGATTCCCCTGTAGTTGTCACAGTTGCTGAGATCGCCTTTCTTTGGTATTTTGACTAGAAGTCCTTCTTTCCAGTCTTTTGGTACCTGTTCCTCATCCCAGATCTTTCTGAAGAGACTTTGGAGTATCCTTGCAGTTGCCGCTACGTCTGCTTTCAGTGCCTCTGCTGGAATGCTGTCTAGTCCTGCTGCTTTGCCACTCTTGATTTGTCTGATAGCCATGCTGATTTCTTCAATTGTCGGTGCGCCAACATCAATTGGGAGGTCCGTGAGTGCTGCTTCGATGTTGGGTGGGTTCAGTGGGGCTGGTCGATTCAAGAGTTCTTTGAAGTGTTCTACCCACCTGTTTCGTTGTTCTTCAATGTTGGTGATTATCTTGCCTTCCTTGCTTTTCACTGGTCGTTCTGGTTTACGGTGATTTCCAGAGAGTTTCTTTGTTGTTTCATACAGTTGTCTCATGTTTCCTTCTCTGGCAGCCTTTTCCGCCGTCACTGCTAAATCTTCCACATATTTACGTTTGTCAGTTCTGATGCTCCTTTTCACTTGCTTGTTTACTTCTGTGTATTCAGCCTGTGCCTTGACTTTTTCTGCTCTTGTTCGACTGGTATTGATTGCTGCTTTCCTGTTCCTCCTTTCTTGAATCTTATCCAGTGTATCGACCGTGATCCAATCCTTGTGATGGTGCTTCTTTTGGCCCAGAACCTCATGACATGTTGAAGTGATTGCTTCTTTTATCCCTTTCCAGTTGCTCTCCATAGTAGTTCCTTCTCCATTGAGTAGATCATGAAAGGCTTGGAACTTATTGCTGAGGGTTATCTTGAATTTATTGAGTTTGTCATTATCCCGAAGAAGAGCCGTATTAAATTTTCGTGATATTGTCCTCCCCGTTGTCCAGTGCCTCTTGAGTTTCAATTTCATCTTGGCGACCAGCAAGTGATGATCTGATGCTATATCAGCTCCTCTCTTTGTTCTCACGTCCTCCATCGTCCTCCCGAACTTTTTGTTGATGCAGATATGGTCGATTTGGTTCTGTGTGCTGTGATCCGGTGAAGTCCATGTGGTTTTGTGTATGCGTTTATGTGGGAATATAGTCCCGTCTATGACCAGTTTATTGAAGGCACATAGATTTGCAAATCTCTCACCATTTTCGCTCCTTTCTCCCAGTCCGTGTCGTCCCATGATCTCTTCATATCCGGTGTTGTCAATTCCAACCTTGGCATTTAGGTCTCCCATCAGAATGGCAAGGTCTTTTGTTGGGCACTTCTCGACGATTGACTGCAGCCTATAGTAGAATTGATCTTTAGCGTCTTCATTGTAGTCGTTGGTAGGCGCGTAGCATTGGATGACGTTCATTGAAATGCCCTCTTTCTTTGTTTTGAAGGAGGCTTTGATGATCCTTGGTCCATGAGATTCCCATCCTATAAGTGCATTTTGTGCTTGTTTGGACAGCATCAATGCAACTCCTTGTGTATGTGGGGCTTTTTCTTGTTCATGTCCGGAGTATAACAGCAGCTCCCCTGAAGCTAGTCGTTGTTGTCCAACTTGCGTCCAATGTGTTTCACTGATCCCAAGCACCTCTAAATTGTATCTCCTCATTTCTGCAGCAATTTGGAAAACTCTCCCAGTCTCCCACATTGTACGAGCATTCCATGTACCTAAATAAATGGTTGCTCTGGTTGTCAGAAGTGGCATCGGCCTCGTGACTTCCGAAGAAACTCGGCTTTCATCATGAGGCGTCATAATTCTTCTAAACGAAGACCTCCTGACTCCCAGGGCAGAGTTTAAATGGTTTGAATAATTTTTTCTGGTTAGCGTTTTTTTAGCGAGTTAGTTTTCTACGGGATGGGGTCGCTAACCCCATGCCCAACCCTCCTCCTTTATCCGGGCTTGGGACCGGCAGTAGCCCCCGGAAAAGGGCTACAGGCGGAGTTCTTCAGATTGTAACTCTATAAAAATTATATCGTAATTCGATCACTGATTGACGGCTACTTACACCAATTAACATAATCGTTTGTCACATATTCAGTTACTCTACAAGTTTTGAGTCAAAACCACTAATGATGTGGTACAGTGGTGTGGTTCAAGCTTTTCTGGCCACATAGATAGATTAATTGTGACCCCTCAAACTTTAAACAACTATTCAGAAAATACCAAGGTGAGAAGCACAACAATTGAAAGAAATCCGACCACATAAATATATGCACATTACTCATGACTCATAATCTGATTTTCAACGTAGTTACCATTATACAGTGGTAAATATGGGTTTAAAAAAGACGATGAAACTGATTACTGACAGTTTAGTTAGTACCTGGTGGTCAGTCGGTCAGCCATATGCAGCATAGGACTTGACGAATGTGTGCACCGGTTTAGGTTGTCACACACCCCATTAGTAGGTGAAATGAAATTGCCAGAGCAAATGATAGTGTTAGAGGCAGTAGCAATATTAGAAAGAATAGAAAAGACTAGGCACTGGAGATATGATTCGAGAAAATACAGAATTATGAAATAAAAAAGGAAAAACGTTTTCATGAGGTGATTCAAAAACTTAGGATCGAATAAGACAACGAATGAGTGAACTTGTGTCATTGTGAACGATTCTGAATTATGTCGCCCAGTCTCTAACCACTGACCGCAGCTATCACGCAGATCTGAACCAGGTAGTCTGTATTTGTAGAATAATATACATTTATAAAAGTACATTTTTAAACTTACTTTTATACTTTTAATACTAATGCCACAAATAAATGGTGAGCGTAAACTAAGATATTCATCTTTTGAATTCTTGTGGGTGGACCGAATGAGTCCGCTCATCATCCCGCTTCCTGAAATAGTACTTCCTGAGTTATTTAACTGGTTTGAACATTCTGCTGATTCGACACCAAGTATTAGAGCTCCCAGTTCTGAGACAGGACCATCCAAAATACCTGGAGGACATTTATCCAAATCAAGGAACGGTAAATCAGCTGGAGGTTGTTCATCTGTATGCAACCTCTTTATTACCTTAGCTGAGTCCTGTAAAAAGATAAGTCGTGTGAACAATACAAAAGTTCACATAATACACATATTGAATATATATATATATATATATATATATATATATATATATATATATATATATCCCAAGTTGTTTACTGTAAACACAGTTCACACAACCAGATACGGGAACCAATCGACTAACCAACAATTACACTTTAAATAAATGTAGGTATTATAACAAATGTTACTTTGCTAATTATGTGATTCAGTAGTGAGAACTTACACGAAAAACACCCTAATGTCTTACAAAAAAACAGAATGTTTAGTTTTACGAGATTAATTTACATTGGAAACATTCAGATGTAAGCTACCATGGTCTGATATATCCGAGATAGAAACTTTACGATACATTATTATATATTTCATAGCATCAGATAATGCATTTCGATAAACATCCAGCACAACTCAAATAACTTTCTAATTTCCTACCGATATAAACATTGTCGTGATTTTCTAAAATTTGTTCTGATGAATCAATTTAAAATAGGTTACTAGAAACAGCAGATGCCTATGTAAATCGATTCTAAATTGTTTTAATATACACAAAATAATGTGTAGGAATACTTTGTGGTAACGTTGGCGAAATTTGTAATATTTTTACAAATTTTCAAATCACAAAATAAATTGATCCACATCTTTACTGAAGATCTTATAAATGGATGTATAATTTCAAATTCAAATGGCATATTCAATGGATTACGTAAAATAAACCTCGTGAAATTTACAATAAAAAAACAAGAATATTTTGTAACAGCGTGGAAAAGTCAAAAGACTAAAGATTTGCTGGAATTTATAAAAATGTGGTACACTCACTAAAGAAAACAACTTTTTGAAAAAAACTCACATAGGAGGAATCAAGAGCAGAAACCGCCTCAGAAATCAGCTTGTTGCAGCTGGTAAGTTTGGAGATTGTTTCTTCATTGATGCGGGTGACCATCAGTAAAAGTTCACGAGTACGATTATTTCGCATACGACTTGAACATTCCATATCATCTACAAAAGTCACTATATCGGTGCTGAAGTAACGCCGATTGGCTATATTGTATTTAGCTAATTCATCGACATAATTCCTACTAGCTTGATCAAAGGACTGCATTTTACTTTGATAAAGAGCTTCAAACTAGACAAAAATAGTAAGACAACCAAAATAGAGATACCGTGAGCTTAAAAATAACTGTTTGGTATTAATATAATCCACACTGTGTTTATAAAATCTATCTAACTATACACGCTATCACATATTAACACTTCTGTGTTACCTTCACGTGGCGTCAAATCATAATTTACCGATTACCTATTATAATTACGGCATTTCAAAAATACATTTTAAACGATGTTACAAGGTCATTGTATGTTAATGAAGTAATAATAAGTAATGTAACCTATCTAGTAAGTATGGTTTTGTGTTCTTAGCTTTAAGCCACATGCTTATGTGAAGACTAACAATACTATCTCGTTATCCTAGTCAAAGTAATTAGAGAAGGCTTCGAACATGTGATATAATGGTTGAAAGTCAATTACTTTAACCAATAAGCCACTACTAACGAAATAAGTAAAACATATATTTAAAGCTTTAACATCCCATTCCAAACAGTAACATGTGAAAATAAGTCCTACGAAAACTATACAAAGGAACTGATTGCCAGTTACTAACAATTAACTGAAGTATAGGACATGCATTTGGATGGTTCATGTACCACCAACTGGTGGGTATTCTGAGTTTCATGACAGCAAGTAAGGAAATTGAGTCTTTTGACCACGTCACAAATAAAAGATTTACTTACTCAAATGGCCTAAGTGAGAAACAATTGCTCAGCATTTGTCGTGGCATTAAACTTATAACATTCATAAGATATTTGTGCTTAATAGTCATTCCGATTTCAAAAATATGAACTCATACATCACCATGGACTACAACCAACTTTATAAGAAAAACGAAATATGACATCATACTGATAAAAACAAAACTCCAGAGTGTGGGTCAAATTTACCACCGATGTAACAACAAATAATAAGCCCACCTTTTGTTGATCGACTCGCGCTAGTTGGATATCGTTTTGAGCTTTTTCCGAAACCTCATATGCTTTCTGCCTTTCTTTGAAATTGGTTACATACTTTTGCCAGCTTAATTCTAACTGTTTACGCGACTGTTCTATGGTCGCGTTCAGCTTTGACCAATGAGAACGCTGTTTCTCCAAGGATCTCTTCTCATTTTCGACTTGAGTTTTCAATGGATTGACAACAGATTCATTTAGTTTTTTCGAACTAGCCTCATGTGTTACACCCATTTCAAGTATCTGTGGAACGATACTTGAATATGTCAGAACGGAAGATAATTCGTCAACATCGGGTTTCTTCCTCGGTAAATATACAGAAACCGTTTTCCTATAGAAATCGAAAATGAATGGCAATAAAATATTACTTTACCTTAGTTTCTTTCCAAACTCATGCTGTAACTTCTGAACATCGGAGAAAAGTTTGAAGTAGGACTCAGTTAGCCCGATCTGATCAATTTCATGTTTAAAAAGATTCTCTACTTGATCCTGGAGTTACAAAAGAAAGCAAGTTCAAGAGCGTAGAAACTAACTTTTCGTATAAAATGATAAATTCAACAAGCAAGTATTTTTAAATTTGTATTTTAAACATAATATTTTGCGTGACTACATCTCATTGAATGACCATTCATTGCCATACCCTGTAAAAACTCTTAGTTTTATCATTATTATTATGTACTGACAATATGTGGCGCATATATATTTGATGCCTTCTTGTATCAATGTCTGTGTTTAAAGAAATATACTGACGATGTGAAACTCACTTTCGAGGGTGAGCATTGTCGACAGATTGATGGCGAAGCTGTGGGTAGTCTTTCAGGACCATTGTTGGCTGATATGTGGATAGTCAGGTTGAAGACTCAATTCAAAAGATGTGTCTGTATAAACGGTACGCGGATCACATCATAGTCACAGGTGATAAAGGTGAAGATGTGAACCGCTTGTTAAAAGAAATCAACATAAGTCAAAAGCATATTTCTCTAAAATGCGAAGAGATGAATAACCAGCTCCCTTTTCTGGATATAATGATTAGCAGAAGAGGTGATGGCTTGATCAAACATTCTGTATATAGAAACTCGACATGGATACGGCAATCTCTTAACTCCCATAGTTCTTGTTCAACCCATTACAAACGTGGATTAATAAAGGGCTCATTAAATGGGATCAATCGTGTTTGTATGAGTGATACTATTGAATGAGACACGAAGCTCTTAACTGAAACATTAACGAACAACGGTTATTCATTCGAGTTTACAAACCGTCGGTAGAAATACGATGTGACTTATGACGTTTTCGGCACCCAAAAAACGAGTCTATCACCTTACCATTTAGAGGTGACTCAAATAGTCTCATGTCGAATCTTACATTAGCCGTCAATGGGACGTTTTATGCAGTCCAACTCGTCATTATCGAATAACAAATGTATACGTTTCACTGAAAACCCAAACATGTAAGCGATATCATCATATCCTAATGCATCTATTAATTTATATGTATGTGTGGAATCATGTAAATAGGGAGGATCGTTCGTGAGTTGCAAGTAAGGGTGGGTGAACACATAATCAAGTGTCTTTAGAAACAAATGAATTAGAATGGTCAAATAAGATCGCAGGATAAACAAAAATCTTCCTCTAATGTGAAAATTTTGATTGAGACCGGTCATAAGGTTGATATCAATTCAGCCTTTATACCTTTGTACAAATGTTTTCAGGGGCGTACACTAAAGTTTATCGAAGCCTTGGCTATACGAAAACTGAAATCCCTTTATTATGTTTAAAAATCATTTGTTCCTATCGACTCTAGTAATACTCATTTAAAGCAATTAGTCCCTTTTATAAATTTCGATAGAACAATGAGAAGACGGGGTTGATCTGAAAAATGTGATGCGCTATACATTTCGATCACAATCAATTGAGCAGCATAATAGGTGTTCTCGATCGCTGCTTTCAATCTCTGTCATAAAACTATGCTATTAGATTCACCTCTATATGGTAGATTGATATAAACTTTTTTCTTTGGGACCGACACATTAATAGCAAATGGTTATCCATTAAAGTTTATTAATAGGTGCAAAAGTCAGTTAATGCCAAGACCTCTTGTTTATATCACATAATTTTGAAAACCTTCGTTCTCTCATCACAATATCCAGAAAAATCCTAAATACAATTAATTTTTTTAAGATTTCAGTTGTCTCAATTTTTATTACATTGCTACAGTTAGTAAATATATATAATTTGTGTGAAATGATCCATTTCGTCACTTTGCTAGCTGATAACATGATGAAGAGAGGTATAGATTATGGATAGGAAAACCGCATTTGTGAGAAAATCACTTGCTGACCAACTTGGTTGTTGAAATATGATAATCGAAACTTCTCGACTGTCTTTCATATGCTTAACTATGACTATAATCTAGTTGTTCTCCCAAATTCTAATCTTCTGAATTATTCACGTCACTTTCTTTTTTCTCTTTCCAAATTTATCCCACTGGATTATACTCTTTGAATAACATCTTCAAACCCTAATCTTTCTGACTACTGCTTATACTTTTACTACCTCTACAGCTACGGGATTTGAATTGACAATTACATCTCTGTGCTAATGTGGTATGACAACTCGAACTGATGTACGCACGTACGAAGTTCTACGTTGTTGATGACTGACTGACTGACTGTTCAACGCAGAGCAGTTGGCTTGCAACTATTCTATAATTAAACGTAATTTTCACTACCTACAATCAAAAATTATCCGTTTAAGGTATACATCATACACCCCAAAACCAAATTTCGACTAAACCAAAACAAAAAGAATGGGGTTTAAAATACTTTACAAACCTTTGTTTACGGTTACGTTTTAGCATAAAAATAAAAGTGAAATAGGTATATTAACTGCAATACTGGACAGTTATATTTTACTGATAGTCAAGTTAAAAACACAATGATTTCTTATTCAAAATATAAACGATGCTCAATTAAACCTTCAAGGTATTTTGATCAACAGCTTGGTAATTTTATCAGCATCAAAATCACGTTGTGCAGTTTATCTAACAACCATAAATCTGTAAAACGTATATTACTCAGTTTTACTTTTTGTGAATTACTTTATACTAATCAATCACGACGAAAACGTTGAGGCACATATATGCATCGGTCCAAGTTGCTATACCGTATTAACACAACAAGATGAACACCGGATTCATAGAAGTAGTTAAGTCAATGGTGGTAATATATAAAAGAAAGATTGCATATAAGGAGATAGTACAGGAAGAAAGAATTAGTTCGTAGAAAGAAAGATATGAAGTGATTTTAATCTCTTAGTTTAAAAGAAGACAGAGAGTGTATACACCGACGCCATTGTGATCGACTCTGAGCCATGTCACCAAGAGTCTCCAACCATTGGTTACGATAGTCACGCGAGTTCAGTATGTTTTGAGGTTATGTGTTTGACTGTTTAGATCCAATGGCAGCACAGTGTCAGTAATGGCATTCGGCTGGTGACAATAATTTAGTCAGTATCACCCTCTTGAAACACCGACGTTAATGACTTAGTCTCGTTTTACAAATGTAGCCCAGCAACTTCCATATCGTGAATTATCGAGGTTGTGTATAAAGCAGAAGAGATCTGTTTACAACATGGCGAGCGATATGGAAGATATTTGTGTAGGAATAGCACCCACAGGTCTATTACGACTAGTTGGTTGATGTCATACACACCGTGCAACTCAGAGGCTTGAGACGTTATCAGGTATGCCTTGAAATACAAACTAGAGGCGAGTCTGCAAGTTTTCTATAAAACTATAAAAGTGAGACGAACTCAATTGAGTTTACTTTTTGCTGTGTTTTTAACTGGATCTCATCCCTCAATAAATACCATTATTTATTTGTTTATTTATTCTACCATCCTTAACTGTACTATTCGTTCGCAATATTGCGAGTTGGTTTGAGATCGTTTTGCGTGTCCCGCTGTACCAGAATGCGAGCCTTAAATAAAGTGTGTTTGGAACCCCTCAACTAACCTTAGAGATTTTTGAGTCCGTCATTCGACAAATACTGGGAGGAAATACCTGTTCGCCCCCAAATGACCTGGTATGGCCGAGAGCGAAGAGGGTTCGCCCTCCCTCTCGAAATACTCTCACACGGCCACAAGTATACAGCCTCTGCCAGGGAAGTCCTACTCACTGCCTTCTCGTGGCGGGGGTGTTGTTTACGAAAATGAGAGGACGAAAAGCGAACGTCCGGCGCTATAACCGGATCCCAATTCTATGGTGCACATGGGCTCCAGTATCCTGCGGGAACAAATGGCGTAAGAACCAACTTTTGGTCACCGGCTTCCATGGGACTGCATCTCCTCACGATGCTCCACTGCCTTGTGGACTAGACCTTTAGGTCAAAGGCTCGGGGTGTGGCCCCCTAAGAAAACCACCTGCTTCGGTCTGGGCACCCGGGCAGGATCACAACCCACACACATATCCAATGAGATCTGTGTGGCGCATATGTATTCGGTGCCTCCTTGTACTGATATCTATGTGTTAAAATAAATAAATAAATAAATACGCTAATCTGGTAAATCATACAAGGTATTTGTAAGCTGTAGTTCAATTATTAAATTCCATTAATTTTAACTAGTAAACTCAAATAAGACAATTATTTCGTATACGCAAAAAACCGTCGTAATCCAATTTATTTAGAGGAAACTACTATAAAATTTATGATGTACAGAAAGATAATTAATGGATGTAGCCAGTGATGACTATCGGTAGGGAATTGGTTGTGAAACTAAAAAATTATTTGAATAAGAAATCACCATCATTTTAACATCAAAACATGTTGATCCAGCCACCTGAGTTTATCCATCATGAACTATCTGCTTACGGAAAATATTCGTTTCTCTCCGACTAACATTGAAATGACTGGTATTATTATTATTACTATTATTATTATTATTATTATTATTATTATTATTATTATTATTTACTACGTCATTTATTCACTATCTCCTATTTCTACTTTTTGTATCCGTTTCGACTCAGACAGCAGCTCGCCTATGGTAAAAATTCAGCTTTATCTAAACGTTCTCGAGTCACTGCCTGGTTGAAAATTGTATGTTGCCACCGAATACGAGTACTGAAGCAGTGTTTCTGAAACCACGTGCACCATTCAAACTGACCGCCTTCAACGTTCGCACACTTATGCAGGTCGGACAACAGATAGGGCTGGCTATGTCTTTGGAAAGTCTTAATATCGATGTTTGTTGTCTATCCGAGACCCGTATTCAAGACTCTGGTGAAGTACTACAAGTTCGCTCTCCATCTGTCGCTTCAAAAAGCTTGTTTTATGTGCGTTTATCCGGGGACCCCGTGGCATCTTCGTCTGGCCTTGCTGGCGTTGGTGTCGCACTAAGCGCTAGAGCTGAGGCAGCACCAATCGATTGGATCCCCATTAACAGTCGGTTATGTGCTGTTAGATTATAAAGCTTCATCTAAGTGAGAAGTAATCGGCGTGAGAAACGATGTCTTTTCGTCATCTCCGCCTATGCCCCGACAGATTGCAGCCCGGATGCAATCAAGGACGAGTTCTACCATCAGCTAACTGTTCTTCTCCAGAAAGTGCGTTCGACAGATATTGTAGTACTAGCTGGAGACTTGAATGCTCAAGTCGGGCGTCCAGGCACAGAAGAGAGTCGTTTAGGTGGCCGGTGGGGACTCGTTGATCGCAGGACAGATAACGGGGAACGTCTACTGCAACTATGCACAGACCACAACCTGTTTCTGGCTAGCACTGACTTTCGGCACAGTCATCGCCGATCTGCCACCTGGCGTCCTCCTTCTGCATCTCAAGCCTGTAATCAGATTGATCACATAGCGATCAACTACCGCTGGCGCGGTTGTGTACAAGACTGCCGCTCCTTTTGGAGTACCTATCTGGAATCTGATCATGCTCTGGTCTGCGCCAATCTTACCTTACTTTTCAGTGGACAACGAAGTGACCGCCACCACAGGATTGATGTCAGCAAGCTGACTGAAACTTCTGTTGCTAGTATGTACCGAACCGAGCTAGCTTCTAGGCTAGCTACCATTCCACCGAAAAGTATAGATGAGCATTGGTTGCAATTGCATGACGCCATGAAAATGGCGGGTCAAGTCAGTTGTGAGTTTGCGAAACGTCCCGCTTACAAGCACTGGGTTTCTTCTGGTTCCTTGCAACTGATTGAAGCCCGTCGGTCTAATCCGGGTGACCGTGAGTTTGACCACAGACGAAGGATGTTACGTAATGAAATCGGGCAAAGCTTGCGTAAGGACCGAGAAGCCTGGTGGTCGGAGCGTGCCAGTGAGTTGGAAGCAGCAGCTGCATCTGGTAATTACAGGAAGCTCTTCCAACTCATCCGAGCCACTGGCAGCAAGAAGTCTGGTGTGAGCGAAACAATCTGCGAGGATGACGGAACGCCAATCACTAACATCCATCGACGTCTTGGACGATGGGCAGAATTCTTTGAAGGGCAGTTCAACTGGCCTGCTGCTCCGGCAACATCGGTCAGACTGTCCTGCCCTCCATGGCCGGTGACGACTGATCCACCAAATGAGGCGGAAGTCCGCAAGGACCTCCAACTCTTGAAACGTTACAAATCACCGGGCCCAGACGACGTGCCTCCGGCTGTTTTTAAAGATGGTGGTGACTTTCTGACTAAGGGACTGACGACGTTGTTTACAAAGATCTGGGAACTAGAGAGTGTACCAACGTCATGGAATGAGTCGATAGTTGTCCCTATCTTTAAAAAGGGTTCATGTCGTTCCTGTAACAACTATCGGGGGATAAGTCTACTTCCGATTGCGTCCAAGCTATTGGCTTCCGTCATACTTCGTAGGTTGTTCAGAACCCGAGAAGGATTGACTCGCGAGGAGCAGGCTGGGTTTCGTTCTGGTCGAGGATGTATTGATCATATCTTCACCCTCCGCCAAGTGTTAGAACACCGCCATACTTATCAAAGGCCAACAATCGTAGTGTTTCTTGATATCAGGGCTGCCTTCGATTCGTTGGACAGAACTGTTCTCTGGGATTGTCTATTGAAGAAGGGTGTGCCTGAGAAGTTTATTAACATCCTAAAAGCCCTATACACAAACACCTCAGGCAGAGTGAGGGCATACAACCACCTCTCTCCATTATTCCATTCGAACAGTGGGGTTAGGCAGGGTTGCCCAATCTCATCATTCCTCTTCAACTTTGCCATCGATGACATTCTGGAAACAGCTCTGACGGATGTAAGTAATGGTGGTGTGGATCTGTTGCCTGGAGAAAGACTTCTCGACCTTGAGTATGCGGATGATATTGTCTTACTGTGCGAGAATGCCCAAGCCATGCAATCCGCACTTAATCAGTTGGCAATCAATGTCCGTAGGTATGGTATGTGCTTCGCACCTTCGAAGTGCAAAGTACTCCTACAAGACTGGCAGGATTCTAATCCTGTACTCACTCTGGATGGTGAACAGATAGAAGTAGTCGAGAAGTTCGTGTATCTAGGTAGCTGCATGAGTGCTGGTGGTGGTGTGAGTGATGAGATCAATGCACGTATAGTGAAAGCCAGAGCGGCTTATGCCAATCTGGGCAATCTTTGGCGCCTTCGTGATGTTAGTCTAGCTGTAAAAGGTCGGATCTACAACGCGTCGGTGAGAGCAGTTTTGCTCTATGCTTGTGAAACCTGGCCTCTCCGAGTTGAGGATGTTAGACGACTCTCTGTGTTCGATCATCGTTGTCTCCGAAGGATTGCTGGCATCCAGTGGCAACACCATGTCAGTAATGCAGAGGTTCGGCATCGTGTGTTCGGGCACAGAGACAAAAATCCAATTGGTGTCACCATCTTAAAACACCGACTTTGGTGGCTTGAACTTGTTCTACGAATGTCGTCCCAGAGAATTCCTCGTCATGCATTATTTGCCGACTCTGGGACTGGTTGTAAAAAGCGGGGAGGTGGTCAGTATATGACATGGTGTCGTGGTATGAAAGCAAGCTGCAAAGGGCTAGCCTCTGTTGGTCCTTCACGACTCCTTGGTTGGGGTCCGAGAGACGGTGTAACGCAGTGGCCAGAGACGTTATCAGATATGGCTCAGAATAGAAGCCAGTGGCGATCCTGCTGTAACCTTCTTTTACTTTCTTCATAAAAAGTTGTATCTTCCTTAACTGAAAGATCTCTTCTGATTGTACCTTTCCGTTTTCCCCATCATTGTTCTCTCTCTCTATTTTTTTATTTAATTATAATTCCCCACGTTCATTACTTTTTTTTTCTCTTTTCTCCTTCTCTTCAAATTATCATTGTTTTGTGTGGCGCATATATATTTGGTGCCCCCCTGTACCAATATTTATGTGTTCAAATAAATAAATAAATAAATACCTGTTCACTAATAAGAATAACCATTTGTTATGAACTTTCTTTCAAAGACTTAATTATAATCGCTAAGTATTATTGGACACTAACTTCACTCAACAAGTGCGCAGATCAGTACATGGTTAAACAGGTACGTAATTATATTATAAATAAACTAGGTTGGATGAAAGTCTTTCAGACAGCTACAAAGTAGGACCAAGTACGCATATGCATCAGTCCGAGTTATCACACCTCATTAGCATAACAGGATGAACACCAAATTCACAGAAGTATTTACTTCAATAGTAGTAATATATAAAAGAAAGATTGTGAATAAGGATATAATACAGGAAGGAAGAATTAGTTCGAAGAAACAGAGGTATACAACGATTTTAATCTTTCGGTTTAGGGAGGCAAAGACTGTATACATCTACGCCATTGCAATCGATACTGAGCCATGTCACACAGAGTCTCCAACCACTTGTTACGATAGTCGCGCGGACCCCAACCTAGTAGTCTGCATCTACCTGCATGGCTCAGACCATAAATTAGTGGCTTTATGGACTGATGCCACGTTTCGGTTTGGACGCCCCTAACTTTCTTCCATACATCTCCAACACTAGTCAGCATTGCGCGCCGTGATAATCGGAGATCAGGCATACGTAACACGTAGCCTAACAATATCAGTCGATGAAGATTAACAACCTCATCAATTGATTAACCATCATTCCCTAATACTCTGGGTCTAACCTCACTAATACTTACCTGGTGATCCCAATAGATGTGAGCAATATTCCTACGACATCTGTCATCAAATACTAGTAACTTACGAGTAACCTCCAACCTTGATTGCCACGTTTCGCAGACGTAAAGTAGAACAGAACGAACTGCTGCACAGTATACTCGTCTCTTAGTTGATAGACGGATATCTCACCTTCGCCGTAGGTGACGTAAGTTGACAAAAGCCAAACGAGCTTTTCAAATCCGTGCTGAGATTTCGTCAAACACCAACCCATTAGGGTTGATCAGAATCCCATGATAAGTGAAGTTGTCAACGCGTTCGACTACTTCACTCCCTATCCTTAGTTCAGGCGTTGATGCAGACCAGTCCTGAAGCAACAACTTGCATTTAGAGGGGGAGAAGCGCATCCCAAACATCCTGGCATTGTTGCTCAGTGCCACCAAAAGACTCTGCATTTTATCAGCATCTTCACCAAATAGGACTATGTCATCTATGATGAAGTTAAACAGAAATGGGGATAGCAGACAGTCTTGATGGACACCACTTGAGGTTTCGAGGTCAGATGACATTTTGCCATAAGTTCTGACTCAACTGGTAGCGTTTGAGTAAAGAGCCCTTACAAGATTTATGTACTTATGAGGTACACCTTTCAATGACAGCCACAGTCACAGAACCTCTCAGTCTACATAATCAAATTCTGCTTTTAAGTCAAGAAAGACCACCAGTGTCGGACGCCGATAAGCATGCCAGTGTTCTAAAATCTGACGACAACTGTCTGTATATGTTCCCAAGAAACATATGCGTCACACACCACATTAGGATCCTGTATGCGCATTTCGGAGATACAACATACATTATTGGAACGAGATTACACACCAGACCACAAGGGCTGGCGAGACTTTCAGGATAAGTGAAGCGGTCGACACACTCAACCACTTCACTCCCTAGCTCTAGTTTGAGTGTCGATGCAACCCAACCCTGAAGTAACATTTTGTATTTCGAGGGGAGAACCACATCCCGAACATGCTTGCTTTATTGCTTAGATTGGTCAGAAGACTGCATTTTGTCAGCGTCTTCACCAAATAGAACTATGTCATCGGCATATTCTAAGTCAACAAGTCAATTTACCGGTAGAAGTTCAACCCCTGGAAATTTAGATGAGGAAAGTGTCATCTCTAAAAGCACGTCAACGACAAAGTTAAACAAGAGTGGAGAGAGTGGACAGCCCTGACGAACACCACTTGAGGTAATCAATTCTGATGACGGTTCGCCATAAGCTCTTACTCGACCAGTTGTGCTCGAGTAGAGAGCCTTTACAAGGTTAATGTACTTCTTTGGTACTCCTTTCAGTGACAAACACTGCCATAGAACCTCACGATCAACAAAGTCGAATGCCGCCTTAAGGTCGAGAAATACTACGATTGTCGGGCGTCTGAATGTGTGTCTACGTTCTAGGACCTGATGTAGTGTGAATATCTGATCTATACAACCACGTCCAGGTCGAAAACCAGCCTGGTTTTCTCAACTCCGCTCTTCACGAGCTTTAGTTAGGCGTCGAAGTAATATTGAACCTAATATTTTAGACACTATATTAGTTAAACTAATTCCTCTGTGATCATCACAAGAGGACTTTTGTCCTTTCTTATAGACTGGCACAATCAGTGGTTGAGACCAGTCAGATGAGATTACAATGTGTTGATTTAATCAACTATAAAACACTATTACTACCGAGAATTTGCCCTTTCATTCTACGAGACCATATTTAGTAACCATTTAAAATATCCCTGAAAAAAATGAGGACGCTGAGGTAAAACAATGGCTGACTAGCTAATTTTGTTTACTAATGCAACTGCTTCAAAAGCGACTTGTGCAATAAAAGTCAAGAGAAGTGGTTGAAAAAGAGTGTAGAAACAGGCAATGATGTACAAAACAATTGATTTTTCCGGTTACTCAGTATTCAACTGCAATATGAGACGTTGAGGACTTTCTTTTACTTCTAACCAAGGCAAAGGAAGAGACAACCTATGAAATAAAATTTGCAAATCAATAGTGTCTATCCTTAAACCCTTTTAAATGTTGGTTGTAAGAGACTACCTTTCAAATTAAGAACTGCTGACGAAAAGTAATTCGCTGAGTTAGATATATTATCAATATAGAATCTGTCATACCTGGGTAGTACGACGGGATGAAAATAACAAGGGATAGAAATAACCTAGTATCAGTGATAGGAAAAGACTAAGCCTTAGGAATGTGGTTCGAAAAGACAGTGGAAAGGTATGTATGAAGCGATACTGGAACTCGAGATCAACGGGAAGAGAAAGAGTAGACGTACCTCCCCCATGTCACCCAGTTTCCAACCACTGGTCGGGATCATAACATGGAATTTAAGCAGGTAGTTTGAATTACTTATATTCCTCATTCAACAGTCGATGGCTTCATGAACTGATGCTACATCTTAATTTGGTCGACCCTACCTTTCTTCCAACCTACTAGATATATGTAACATATGTTCTCATTACCTCGGTTAAAGATTCACCACCTTATCAATCGATTTGAAAACTGCCAATTGTCCTATGCCTAACTTCAAAATTGCTTACTCGGTTATTTCACGACGACCCCAAACCAATGGTGCACATGGGCTCCAGTATCCTGCGGGAACAAATGGCGTATGAACCAATCATTGGTCACCGGCTACCATGGGACTGCATCTCCTCACGATGCTCCACTGCCTTGTGGGTCAGACGTTCAGGTCAAAGGCTCGGGGTGTGGCCCCCTAAGAAAACCACCTGCTTCGGTCTGGGCACCCGGGCAGTATCACAGCCCTCACACAAATCAATTGAGATTTATGTGGCGCATATGTATTTGGTGCCTCCCTGTACCTGTACATATGTGTTAAAATAAATAAATAATCACGACGCGCGTAGATTTACTAATACAGTAGAACAGAGTGAACTGCTTTGCAGTATACATGCTACTTGGTTGGCAAGCTAAGATTAAAATTAAAATAAGAAAAATATAAACCACAGGAACAGAACATTTCAGGAATAAAAAATGATTAAAAAAACTAAGACAAATACATGTTAGACAGTCAGCCACAAAGTAGGACCAAGTACGCATATGCATCAGTCCGAGTTATCACACCTCATTAGCATAACAGGATGAACACCAAATTCACAGAAGTATTTACTTCAATAGTAGTAATATATAAAAGAAAGATTGTGAATAAGGATATAATACAGGAAGGAAGAATTAGTTCGAAGAAACAGAGGTATACAACGATTTTAATCTTTCGGTTTAGGGAGGCAAAGACTGTATACATCTACGCCATTGCAATCGATACTGAGCCATGTCACACAGAGTCTCCAACCACTTGTTACGATAGTCGCGCGGACCCCAACCTAGTAGTCTGCATCTACCTGCATGGCTCAGACCATAAATTAGTGGCTTTATGGACTGATGCCACGTTTCGGTTTGGACGCCCCTAACTTTCTTCCATACATCTCCAACACTAGTCAGCATTGCGCGCCGTGATAATCGGAGTTCAGGCATACGTAACACGTAGCCTAACAATATCAGTCGATGAAGATTAACAACCTCATCAATTGATTAACCATCATTCCCTAATACTCTGGGTCTAACCTCACTAATACTTACCTGATGATCCCAATAGATGTGAGCAATATTCCTACGACATCTGTCATCAAATACTAGTAACTTACGATTAACCTCCAACCTTGATTGCCACGTTTCGCAGACGTAAAGTAGAACAGAACGAACTGCTGCACAGTATACTCGTCTCTTAGTTGATAGACGGATATCTCACCTTCGCCGTAGGTGACGTAAGTCGACAAAAGCCAAACGAGCTTTTCAAATCCGTGCTGAGATTTCGTCAAACACCAACCCATTAGGGTTGATCAGAATCCCATGATAAGTGAAGTTGTCAACGCGTTCGACTATTTCACTCCCTATCCTTAGTTCAGGCGTTGATGCAGACCAGTCCTGAAGCAACAACTTGCATTTAGAGGGGGAGAAGCGCATCCCAAACATCCTGGCATTGTTGCTCAGTGCCACCAAAAGACTCTGCATTTTATCAGCATCTTCACCAAATAGGACTATGTCATCTATGATGAAGTTAAACAGAAATGGGGATAGCAGACAGTCTTGATGGACACCACTTGAGGTTTCGAGGTCAGATGACATTTTGCCATAAGTTCTGACTCAACTGGTAGCGTTTGAGTAAAGAGCCCTTACAAGATTTATGTACTTATGAGGTACACCTTTCAATGACAGCCACAGTCACAGAACCTCTCGGTCTACATAATCAAATTCTGCTTTTAAGTCAAGAAAGACCACCAGTGTCGGACGCCGATAAGCATGCCAGTGTTCTAAAATCTGACGACAACTGTCTGTATATGTTCCCAAGAAACATATGCGTCACACACCACATTAGGATCCTGTATGCGCATTTCGGAGATACAACATACATTATTGGAACGAGATTACACACCAGACCACAAGGGCTGGCGAGACTTTCAGGATAAGTGAAGCGGTCGACACACTCAACCACTTCACTCCCTAGCTCTAGTTTGAGTGTCGATGCAACCCAACCCTGAAGTAACATTTTGTATTTCGAGGGGAGAACCACATCCCGAACATGCTTGCTTTATTGCTTAGATTGGTCAGAAGACTGCATTTTGTCAGCGTCTTCACCAAATAGAACTATGTCATCGGCATATTCTAAGTCAACAAGTCAATTTACCGGTAGAAGTTCAACCCCTGGAAATTTAGATGAGGAAAGTGTCATCTCTAAAAGCACGTCAACGACAAAGTTAAACAAGAGTGGAGAGAGTGGACAGCCCTGACGAACACCACTTGAGGTAATCAATTCTGATGACGGTTCGCCATAAGCTCTTACTCGACCAGTTGTGCTCGAGTAGAGAGCCTTTACAAGGTTAATGTACTTCTTTGGTACTCCTTTCAGTGACAAACACTGCCATAGAACCTCACGATCAACAAAGTCGAATGCCGCCTTAAGGTCGAGAAATACTACGATTGTCGGGCGTCTGAATGTGTGTCTACGTTCTAGGACCTGATGTAGTGTGAATATCTGATCTATACAACCACGTCCAGGTCGAAAACCAGCCTGGTTTTCTCAACTCCGCTCTTCACGAGCTTTAGTTAGGCGTCGAAGTAATATTGAACCTAATATTTTAGACACTATATTAGTTAAACTAATTCCTCTGTGATCATCACAAGAGGACTTTTGTCCTTTCTTATAGACTGGCACAATCAGTGGTTGAGACCAGTCAGATGAGATTACAATGTGTTGATTTAATCAACTATAAAACACTATTACTACCGAGAATTTGCCCTTTCATTCTACGAGACCATATTTAGTAACCATTTAAAATATCCCTGAAAAAAATGAGGACGCTGAGGTAAAACAATGGCTGACTAGCTAATTTTGTTTACTAATGCAACTGCTTCAAAAGCGACTTGTGCAATAAAAGTCAAGAGAAGTGGTTGAAAAAGAGTGTAGAAACAGGCAATGATGTACAAAACAATTGATTTTTCCGGTTACTCAGTATTCAACTGCAATATGAGACGTTGAGGACTTTCTTTTACTTCTAACCAAGGCAAAGGAAGAGACAACCTATGAAATAAAATTTGCAAATCAATAGTGTCTATCCTTAAACCCTTTTAAATGTTGGTTGTAAGAGACTACCTTTCAAATTAAGAACTGCTGACGAAAAGTGACTCGCTGAGTTAGATATATTATCAATATGGAATCTGTCATACCTGGGTAGTACGACGGGATGAAAATAACAAGGGATAGAAATAACCTAGTATCAGTGATAGGAAAAGACTAAGCCTTAGGAATGTGGTTCGAAAAGACAGTGGAAAGGTATGTATGAAGCGATACTGGA
Source organism: Schistosoma spindalis (assembly GCA_946903255.1). NCBI lineage: Eukaryota > Metazoa > Platyhelminthes > Trematoda > Strigeidida > Schistosomatidae > Schistosoma > Schistosoma spindalis. Next base: position 43,369,689 of record OX336420.1, on the reverse strand, counting down.
ACTCGAGATCAACGGGAAGAGAAAGAGTAGACGTACCTCCCCCATGTCACCCAGTTTCCAACCACTGGTCGGGATCATAACATGGAATTTAAGCAGGTAGTTTGAATTACTTATATTCCTCATTCAACAGTCGATGGCTTCATGAACTGATGCTACATCTTAATTTGGTCGACCCTACCTTTCTTCCAACCTACTAGATATATGTAACATATGTTCTCATTACCTCGGTTAAAGATTCACCACCTTATCAATCGATTTGAAAACTGCCAATTGTCCTATGCCTAACTTCAAAATTGCTTACTCGGTTATTTCACGACGACCCCAAACCAATGGTGCACATGGGCTCCAGTATCCTGCGGGAACAAATGGCGTATGAACCAATCATTGGTCACCGGCTACCATGGGACTGCATCTCCTCACGATGCTCCACTGCCTTGTGGGTCAGACGTTCAGGTCAAAGGCTCGGGGTGTGGCCCCCTAAGAAAACCACCTGCTTCGGTCTGGGCACCCGGGCAGTATCACAGCCCTCACACAAATCAATTGAGATTTATGTGGCGCATATGTATTTGGTGCCTCCCTGTACCTGTACATATGTGTTAAAATAAATAAATAATCACGACGCGCGTAGATTTACTAATACAGTAGAACAGAGTGAACTGCTTTGCAGTATACATGCTACTTGGTTGGCAAGCTAAGATTAAAATTAAAATAAGAAAAATATAAACCACAGGAACAGAACATTTCAGGAATAAAAAATGATTAAAAAAACTAAGACAAATACATGTTAGACAGTCAGCCACAAAGTAGGACCAAGTACGCATATGCATCAGTCCGAGTTATCACACCTCATTAGCATAACAGGATGAACACCAAATTCACAGAAGTATTTACTTCAATAGTAGTAATATATAAAAGAAAGATTGTGAATAAGGATATAATACAGGAAGGAAGAATTAGTTCGAAGAAACAGAGGTATACAACGATTTTAATCTTTCGGTTTAGGGAGGCAAAGACTGTATACATCTACGCCATTGCAATCGATACTGAGCCATGTCACACAGAGTCTCCAACCACTTGTTACGATAGTCGCGCGGACCCCAACCTAGTAGTCTGCATCTACCTGCATGGCTCAGACCATAAATTAGTGGCTTTATGGACTGATGCCACGTTTCGGTTTGGACGCCCCTAACTTTCTTCCATACATCTCCAACACTAGTCAGCATTGCGCGCCGTGATAATCGGAGATCAGGCATACGTAACACGTAGCCTAACAATATCAGTCGATGAAGATTAACAACCTCATCAATTGATTAACCATCATTCCCTAATACTCTGGGTCTAACCTCACTAATACTTACCTGGTGATCCCAATAGATGTGAGCAATATTCCTACGACATCTGTCATCAAATACTAGTAACTTACGATTAACCTCCAACCTTGATTGCCACGTTTCGCAGACGTAAAGTAGAACAGAACGAACTGCTGCACAGTATACTCGTCTCTTAGTTGATAGACGGATATCTCACCTTCGCCGTAGGTGACGTAAGTCGACAAAAGCCAAACGAGCTTTTCAAATCCGTGCTGAGATTTCGTCAAACACCAACCCATTAGGGTTGATCAGAATCCCATGATAAGTGAAGTTGTCAACGCGTTCGACTACTTCACTCCCTATCCTTAGTTCAGGCGTTGATGCAGACCAGTCCTGAAGCAACAACTTGCATTTAGAGGGGGAGAAGCGCATCCCAAACATCCTGGCATTGTTGCTCAGTGCCACCAAAAGACTCTGCATTTTATCAGCATCTTCACCAAATAGGACTATGTCATCTATGATGAAGTTAAACAGAAATGGGGATAGCAGACAGTCTTGATGGACACCACTTGAGGTTTCGAGGTCAGATGACATTTTGCCATAAGTTCTGACTCAACTGGTAGCGTTTGAGTAAAGAGCCCTTACAAGATTTATGTACTTATGAGGTACACCTTTCAATGACAGCCACAGTCACAGAACCTCTCGGTCTACATAATCAAATTCTGCTTTTAAGTCAAGAAAGACCACCAGTGTCGGACGCCGATAAGCATGCCAGTGTTCTAAAATCTGACGACAACTGTCTGTATATGTTCCCAAGAAACATATGCGTCACACACGACATTAGGATCCTGTATGCGCATTTCGGAGATACAACATACATTATTGGAACGAGATTACACACCAGACCACAAGGGCTGGCGAGACTTTCAGGATAAGTGAAGCGGTCGACACACTCAACCACTTCACTCCCTAGCTCTAGTTTGAGTGTCGATGCAACCCAACCCTGAAGTAACATTTTGTATTTCGAGGGGAGAACCACATCCCGAACATGCTTGCTTTATTGCTTAGATTGGTCAGAAGACTGCATTTTGTCAGCGTCTTCACCAAATAGAACTATGTCATCGGCATATTCTAAGTCAACAAGTCAATTTACCGGTAGAAGTTCAACCCCTGGAAATTTAGATGAGGAAAGTGTCATCTCTAAAAGCACGTCAACGACAAAGTTAAACAAGAGTGGAGAGAGTGGACAGCCCTGACGAACACCACTTGAGGTAATCAATTCTGATGACGGTTCGCCATAAGCTCTTACTCGACCAGTTGTGCTCGAGTAGAGAGCCTTTACAAGGTTAATGTACTTCTTTGGTACTCCTTTCAGTGACAAACACTGCCATAGAACCTCACGATCAACAAAGTCGAATGCCGCCTTAAGGTCGAGAAATACTACGATTGTCGGGCGTCTGAATGTGTGTCTACGTTCTAGGACCTGATGTAGTGTGAATATCTGATCTATACAACCACGTCCAGGTCGAAAACCAGCCTGGTTTTCTCAACTCCGCTCTTCACGAGCTTTAGTTAGGCGTCGAAGTAATATTGAACCTAATATTTTAGACACTATATTAGTTAAACTAATTCCTCTGTGATCATCACAAGAGGACTTTTGTCCTTTCTTATAGACTGGCACAATCAGTGGTTGAGACCAGTCAGATGAGATTACAATGTGTTGATTTAATCAACTATAAAACACTATTACTACCGAGAATTTGCCCTTTCATTCTACGAGACCATATTTAGTAACCATTTAAAATATCCCTGAAAAAAATGAGGACGCTGAGGTAAAACAATGGCTGACTAGCTAATTTTGTTTACTAATGCAACTGCTTCAAAAGCGACTTGTGCGATAAAAGTCAAGAGAAGTGGTTGAAAAAGAGTGTAGAAACAGGCAATGATGTACAAAACAATTGATTTTTCCGGTTACTCAGTATTCAACTGCAATATGAGACGTTGAGGACTTTCTTTTACTTCTAACCAAGGCAAAGGAAGAGACAACCTATGAAATAAAATTTGCAAATCAATAGTGTCTATCCTTAAACCCTTTTAAATGTTGGTTGTAAGAGACTACCTTTCAAATTAAGAACTGCTGACGAAAAGTGACTCGCTGAGTTAGATATATTATCAATATAGAATCTGTCATACCTGGGTAGTACGACGGGATGAAAATAACAAGGGATAGAAATAACCTAGTATCAGTGATAGGAAAAGACTAAGCCTTAGGAATGTGGTTCGAAAAGACAGTGGAAAGGTATGTATGAAGCGATACTGGAACTCGAGATCAACGGGAAGAGAAAGAGTAGACGTACCTCCCCCATGTCACCCAGTTTCCAACCACTGGTCGGGATCATAACATGGAATTTAAGCAGGTAGTTTGAATTACTTATATTCCTCATTCAACAGTCGATGGCTTCATGAACTGATGCTACATCTTAATTTGGTCGACCCTACCTTTCTTCCAACCTACTAGATATATGTAACATATGTTCTCATTACCTCGGTTAAAGATTCACCACCTTATCAATCGATTTGAAAACTGCCAATTGTCCTATGCCTAACTTCAAAATTGCTTACTCGGTTATTTCACGACGACCCCAAACCAATGGTGCACATGGGCTCCAGTATCCTGCGGGAACAAATGGCGTATGAACCAATCATTGGTCACCGGCTACCATGGGACTGCATCTCCTCACGATGCTCCACTGCCTTGTGGGTCAGACGTTCAGGTCAAAGGCTCGGGGTGTGGCCCCCTAAGAAAACCACCTGCTTCGGTCTGGGCACCCGGGCAGTATCACAGCCCTCACACAAATCAATTGAGATTTATGTGGCGCATATGTATTTGGTGCCTCCCTGTACCTGTACATATGTGTTAAAATAAATAAATAATCACGACGCGCGTAGATTTACTAATACAGTAGAACAGAGTGAACTGCTTTGCAGTATACATGCTACTTGGTTGGCAAGCTAAGATTAAAATTAAAATAAGAAAAATATAAACCACAGGAACAGAACACTTCAGGAATAAAAAATGATTAAAAAAACTAAGACAAATACATGTTAGACAGTCAGCCACAAAGTAGGACCAAGTACGCATATGCATCAGTCCGAGTTATCACACCTCATTAGCATAACAGGATGAACACCAAATTCACAGAAGTATTTACTTCAATAGTAGTAATATATAAAAGAAAGATTGTGAATAAGGATATAATACAGGAAGGAAGAATTAGTTCGAAGAAACAGAGGTATACAACGATTTTAATCTTTCGGTTTAGGGAGGCAAAGACTGTATACATCTACGCCATTGCAATCGATACTGAGCCATGTCACACAGAGTCTCCAACCACTTGTTACGATAGTCGCGCGGACCCCAACCTAGTAGTCTGCATCTACCTGCATGGCTCAGACCATAAATTAGTGGCTTTATGGACTGATGCCACGTTTCGGTTTGGACGCCCCTAACTTTCTTCCATACATCTCCAACACTAGTCAGCATTGCGCGCCGTGATAATCGGAGATCAGGCATACGTAACACGTAGCCTAACAATATCAGTCGATGAAGATTAACAACCTCATCAATTGATTAACCATCATTCCCTAATACTCTGGGTCTAACCTCACTAATACTTACCTGGTGATCCCAATAGATGTGAGCAATATTCCTACGACATCTGTCATCAAATACTAGTAACTTACGAGTAACCTCCAACCTTGATTGCCACGTTTCGCAGACGTAAAGTAGAACAGAACGAACTGCTGCACAGTATACTCGTCTCTTAGTTGATAGACGGATATCTCACCTTCGCCGTAGGTGACGTAAGTTGACAAAAGCCAAACGAGCTTTTCAAATCCGTGCTGAGATTTCGTCAAACACCAACCCATTAGGGTTGATCAGAATCCCATGATAAGTGAAGTTGTCAACGCGTTCGACTACTTCACTCCCTATCCTTAGTTCAGGCGTTGATGCAGACCAGTCCTGAAGCAACAACTTGCATTTAGAGGGGGAGAAGCGCATCCCAAACATCCTGGCATTGTTGCTCAGTGCCACCAAAAGACTCTGCATTTTATCAGCATCTTCACCAAATAGGACTATTTATTTTTATTTATTTATTTGAACACATAAATATTGGTACAGGGGGGCACCAAATATATATGCGCCACACAAAACAATGATAATTTGAAGAGGAGAATAGAGAAAAAATAGTAATGAACGTGGGGAATTATAAAAAAAAGGGAGAGAGAGAGAACAATGGTGGGGGAAACGGAAAGGTACAATCAGAAGAGATCTTTCAGTTAAGGAAGATACAACCACTTTTTATGGAGAAAGTAAGAGGTTACAGCACGATCGCCACTGGCTTCTATTCTGAGCCATATCTGATAACGTCTCTGGCCACTGCGTTACATCGTCTCTCGGACCCCAACCAGGGTGTCGTGAAGGACCAACAGAGGCTAGCCCTTTGCAGCTTGCTTTCATACCACGACACCATGTCATATACTGACCACCTCTCCGCTTTTTCCAACCAGCCCCCAAATGCCCTGGTATGGCCGAGAGCGGGGAGGGTTCGCCCTCCCTCTCGAAATACTCTCACACGGCCACAAGTATACAGCCTCTGCCAGGGAAGTCCTACTCACTGCGTTCTCGTGGCGGGGGTGTTGTTTACGAAAATGAGAGGACGAAAAGCGAACGTCCGGCGCTATAACCGGATCCCAATTCTATGGTGCACATGCGCTCCAGTATCCTGCGGGAACAAATGGCGTATGAACCAATCATTGGTCACCGGCTACCATGGGACTGCATCTCCTCACGATGCTCCACTGCCTTGTGGGTCAGACGTTCAGGTCAAAGGCTCGGGGTGTGGCCCCCTAAGAAAACCACCTGCTTCGGTCTGGGCACCCGGGCAGTATCCCAGCCCACTCACTAAAACTATGATGAACTATCTGCTTATAGAAAATATTCGTTTCTCTCCGACTAACATTGAAATGACTGGTATTATTATTATTATTATTATTTACTACGTCATTTATTCACTATCTCCTATTTCTACTTTTTGTATCCGCTTCGACTCAGACAGCAGCTCGCCTATGGTGAAAATTCAGCTTTATCTAAACGTTCTCGAGTCACTGCCTGGTTGAAAATTGTATGTTACTACCGAATATGAGTACTGAAGCAGTTTTTCTGAAACCAAATAGGACTATGTCATCTATGATGAAGTTAAACAGAAATGGGGATAGCAGACAGTCTTGATGGTCACCACTTGAGGTTTCGAGGTCAGATGACATTTTGCCATAAGTTCTGACTCAACTGGTAGCGTTTGAGTAAAGAGCCCTTACAAGATTTATGTACTTATGAGGTACACCTTTCAATGACAGCCACAGTCACAGAACCTCTCGGTCTACATAATCAAATTCTGCTTTTAAGTCAAGAAAGACCACCAGTGTCGGACGCCGATAAGCATGCCAGTGTTCTAAAATCTGACGACAACTGTCTGTATATGTTCCCAAGAAACATATGCGTCATACATCATTGGAACGAGATTATAGGGTCTCAGCCAAGGAGGCCAGATGGCCGATTTGACGTAGGATAGATACGTTGAAGGCATTAATGTGTAGTTCGAAGCGAGGTTACAGTAGACCCGGAACAATATTTCGCGCACTAGAATTGCTGAGTTGATAGTTGAGGTAGGAAGAATAATAGGAATCGAAGAGGGAAATTAATTATAAATGCAGTGGTTTTTAGACTTTGAAAATACTTGTCACATACTTTTTAAACACGATTCAGCGACTTTAAAATATCTGCTTGGTAGTTTTCCATTGTTAATTAAGCTATTGATTTTTTGTTTGGATATTTTTCCTTTTGATTTCTTTTTGAGGTGATTTGTAATCTAGCAGTTTTAGCCTATACACATGCGTGTCAGAATCTACTTATTTGCATGCAGTATATACACATACTTGTCTAAGGACAATAAAGAAGCCAAAACATCTGTCAAGTCAACACAAATATGTGAACAGAAAAAAACCATAGATTGATATGAAGTAACAAAGTTTTAAATTTATTTTTGACAAATGAAAATAACAAACCACATTCCAACCTAAGGAATATCTAGAGTAACTGAAGTTATCCTAAGGGAGACAGAAGGCCGATTCTTTGAGTGTCTTCATTGCTTTGTAACAAGCAGATAGCATCAAAACCTTCAAATGCACGTAGTCTTAATTTTACGCATAGTATATAAACCTCCATTGGTCTCTTTATTAAAGCCAGATAATAGTAGGAACAGTAAAAATGATGTGCACAAAAAATAACTTCAAATTTTAAGTTCACTTCAATAAATAAAAGACAACACCATGTTACACTCACTGAAAAACTACATGGATATGATTCGTAACAAGTCGAAACTGGGGGATTCACATCTAAATATCGCCCCTATGGATAAGTGCAAGTGGCTCAGTTTAAACACAATCTTACAAGGCCAACTAAAAGAGATCTTAACCAAGATATTGGTCATCTTGTAGTGAAAGCACTCAGTATGTAGCATTTTTACTCAGAACAAAAATTATTCTCCTCAATGGACGAAGTTAATGACTGAATTAACTAAATAGGTTGTCACAAGGGTATCGTTATGTTCAGCAGCCCATAAGTATAAAGATTTCTTACAGCTTTCAAAATCTATTGGATTAAGTAACTTTGTTAATCCTAAATTTAGTATTATTAAACTTGTAGGCTTGATAACAATACGAACTAGATCCGAGTTTATACTTTATCCAGCATGATTGTGCAACCGAATACCCGGGAATGATTATACGGTTCTCAAAAAAAACTAAATTAACTGGTAAAAACCCTACGTACCCAAAGTTCGACACCCCAACTCAGTTCATCCATTCGTGTAACAAACGAATTGAAAACACGCGCTCAAGACAAAATTTAGTCCTTAAACTGTGGTACAATCATAGCTTCAAAATAGTGAAATATGCTTCTTTGTGTTGGAAATATAAATATTACGATATCGATTCTCCAGGAGCTTAAAGTAGTAAAGTATTACTCATTGGCACTGAATGAGACACTGCATAAGAACTAATCCAGAGGTATTCTCTTCAAAAGTAATAATTTTATTGGATAATACTGGATTAAGCCACACTATTGAGCATCCACATCAGTTCTAAAAATCTACCGGTAATATAAGGCACAACTTTTAAACTATACTTGCCATCTCCTAAATTTTGAGTGTTTAACAGAAACCTAATTTATAAACCATCTTGATCAGTGTTCCCATTTCTCATAGTTCCAAATAATTTGCACATTTACTATTATCGGCTCCAAAAATTTCGTTCAAACTCGACCCGGAACTTCCGCAACCACTTTGTCCTCTGCTCTCATGAATTAATGATTATTCCTCATAAACACACTTCTGCACACACAATTCTCGTTCTCACGTACCAGCTGTCGTGATATCAGACCTCTAATATAATCACTATTTACGTTAACATATCGCACTGATTTCCCCATACATGATTATCCTGGACACTCACGTAGAGGCAAGTATATCCCAAAACTATGTAGTTCTGTAAGTCATTGACACTGGTGCTGACCCCATTAATTTTACTGGAAATGTCCTGGCTGGAGGCAATCGATCACTCATCCACACCAGGCCACGAGCAGGTACGTTATGCTACGCATGCCTTATGACTACTATCTAGCTTAGACCAAACGCTTATTGACATATCGACTAATATGAAAATATATCTTACAAACTCAACATTTGTGACTTCTGATTTGACTGAGTCGGTATCCTCTGATTACAGAGTTGTTACCAAACAAGCGTTTTCAAACGATTGATGTTTCGGCGGTGGGATAGATAATAGACTGTGAGTTTGTTCCTTGACGTAACATTATATATCATTCATATTTGCATATGCTGATGTTTCTGTATTCTCAGATTATTTCACCCACTAATATATTTTACCCTACTAAGGCAAATGCAATCCGAAATCAACTCATACCGAGAGAATATCGACATGAAGATTGACTGACTTTCTAACCTAAACCAAAGTAAATACTAACATTAATGTCTCTACAATGTTGATTTTCTTATCTATGAGTACAAGATCCTTGTACTGCTCATAAGTTAAGCTGCTAACCGACGCTTACTCCTCTGCATCTTAATGTGACTTATTAAAATACCTCTGTACTAAGTCACAATTCATTTTTATAATCCCTCTCTACTTGACGTTTAAATAATTTTCACGTGAATTTTCATCTTAAACTTGTTCAGCACTAAACCAAACATTCTGGAATTATAACACGTATTTCCCGATCAATTGCTGCCGTCTTTTTGATTTATCTTCGAATTTATCAATACCTGGAGGATCCTTATTATTCTTTTGGCAACCTCTGACGCGAAACAATCCTACTCGATTTGGTATCGGAACAACATCACCTTGATTCTGATGGGTGAGTAATGTAGTGGTATTGGTTCTAACCACACGATGCTCAAAGCTGAACATGAGATAAATCAGAAAATTTCCATTCAATGTTTAACAAAGAGAGAGGGTCAACGATGATGAATGCCTGAAGAATTGACTAGGGTGGCATGACTCCGTCTTTCATGCGTGGTCACCTTACGTGAACTCTTCCTTTTTATGTTGAACATATTACTCTCCTCCCGGCCCAAATGTTGTCCTTCAAAATTGCCAGATGTCATATTGCTGGCTGTCACGATAGGACGAATCAGCTTAGACTTTTATGTGACTTCTATGTAAGATCTTATACACTACATAGTGGCATCATAACAAATCTAAAATTTTGAGATAGTAGAAAAGATAAATGTGCTACTATCAAACTAAACCGTCGTTCTACAAGGCATTTGAAAGCGAACTCCATAAAATGCTTAACATCTTGTAGTAGAACAAACAAAGATAAATCAGTAGGTAAGGCTCATACGAGTTACTATCATAGAGTGAAATCTCATTACAGCCTTCAAATAGAAGAATACAGTAATAAAGGACAATGAGTTGTAATATGTAACAAGGTGGAATAGGTTCAGATGATGAAAGGTAAGTCTAAGTTAGAATAGGGAAGGATGCTTATCAAAAGTTAAAGTGGATCGAAATAAGGTAGATTAATAATAAACAGTACTAACTAGATATTTTACGATTCTTTAAAGAGAGTGATCCCTGAACAGTGAAACCCAACCGATTGACAAGGGTTAGACCAGCTTTTACACGATGTAAAATTGCAATACGGCTCGGCGACGTAGATTTTGTTGCATACACAGAAGGTCATTGGTCAACGGACTATAGAAGAAAACGCTCCTAGACAATTACTCATAAGTAGGTCTCCTCCAACAGGTACAAGCGTTTCTCGTCTCATTTCAACATAACGCTGTAAACGAACTGGCTGCATCTGAAAATAAGCAGAACCCCCCCTGCATCGAGATTTATTCCGTCAAAGAAAAGCCTCAAACGACACAAAATAACATTATGTATTTCTGTGACACTCAATAGTTATCTTAATACTGATCATAATCTTTGATCCTCTCGAACTCCTCGAAGAACATCGTCACGATAGAGATCTCCCTCTAGATTAAGAAATAAAAAAAGCTCTCGATTGATGTTAATATCACAATAAGTATGGTAAATTTTCTAGAAATCGCAAGAAACGTTGCAGTTTTCCAAACACTTCGGTACACATTAAATGCATTTGTAGCCCATGGACATAGCCGTCTGTTATATATCTTTGATGTGATGATAAAACTTCGCTACCTCGTCGACACTGCCTCAGAAGTGGGCGTCCTTCTCACGAATTCTGAAGACTGTCTTCATGGACCGGTTCTGCACCTTACATGGGGTAAATTAAAAAGTGTTTGTTATTTACGACAAGCGATATATTTATCTTAACATGGGTTTACGCAGACCCATTCACTGGATTTTCGTTGTCGTAGATATTTTTATGCTAGTGAATTGTACAGGCCTGCTTCAACACCGCTATCTATTCACCGACTCTAGAAAACGGAGGCCCATGGAGGGAAATACTAAATTGTCTGTTTGTGAAACTTCATCATCTTGCTGTAGGTTAGACTTAGTTCCGGTTAAACAAATGATTGATCGACACTTCGGGCAGATACTCGACACGCACCCGGAAGTCCACAAGACGCGACCAAAACTGCTGTGTACAACCAGCGATGTTACACACCATATCATCACTACAGGCCAGTAAAATTTTTGAGAGCGCACCAACTAGCTCCTGAAAAGTTAAGAAAGGCCAAAAACTGATTCAAGCGCATGATAAACGTGGAGATTATTTGACCGTCGAACGTCGTATGAACATTTTCTTCCCCACTCCTGACCATTTCCCCTTACCATACATCCACAACCTAACAGAAACCTGGAAAGTTACAAAGGCTTCCTCAAAAGTCGATCTGGATAACGCGTATAACGGGACTCTCATGGCTGCAGACGACATCCCTGAGCCATCTATATCCCCTCCTCCCTGGGACTCAACAAATATTCAAACATGACTTACTGATTTATGAAATGATTCACAAAATTTTCAGAGCTTCATCGATTACGTATTCATGGGTTTCAACTTCGTACCCACATATGTAGATGAATCCTTAATAACACGTCCCGACAGAGAATCTCGTCTCCGGCACCTGGATCGTGTTTTCGATCAACTGAAAACACGGTATTAATGTAAACATTTAGAAGTGTCAGTTTCCAACAAAATCCCTTGGCTTTATCGAACATACTGTGGACGAGAAGAATTATGCTCTACTTCGTCGTTAGTACTGCTCTAATAATAGATCTAGTCCCGAAATTGTACAGTTGTCATGATGTGACTACCTAATCTAGAAGATTTTACGTGAAAGTCACATCATTATCTACACTGACTGTTCCTATCGTAAAAATCCCCTATATGATGTGACCTACTTCTGGAGAACACATTTAAGCTGCGGATAAAACTATGTTTAATTTGAATAAGAGTTAAGTTACACAAGATTGACCAGGTCTGCACCGCTGAGCCATGCTATCCCTTCAGTTTAATTAATTCTACCCGCCTTTCCGCTTTTGAATTATTCTCCACATTAAATGTTGAACGTCTATTTTTCCAGTTGTCTCGTGTTCAGCTTTGAGGATTGTGTCGTTACGGCCCGATGCCACTACAGACGCTGAAACTGTTTTTCCTCTACAAAAAGGGGGCGGCTACTGTGGAATACCCACAGTCGACTCCAGTCATGCAATTACGCACGTTAAACGGCCTGGTATTTATGGTTCATATTGAATCGCATATCTCTCATAAGATCCCTAACAGACTAAATTCAGGAAAATGCGGACATTGCCACTTTGGACGACAACAAAGCATTCTCCATAGTCAAGGAACTTATTGTTACGGGAGAATTGAAGACATTTGGTTGAATAAAATCTTTATATTAAATATTAATAATTTCACTGTGTTGTTGGATGTAGTTGTTTACTCAACTTCTGGACTTGTTTGTTTGTATCATTATTTTTGGACATTTTGATTGCTCTTCGTCCTTGGTTTGGTATTTTGAGTGCTTTTGCTCCGGGAACCTACAAAATTGAAGACATTTGGGTCGACTATTTGTAAATTGCGAATAAATTTTGGTACCTAAATTGGAGTTTGGTTCTATTGTTATTTTGAGTTCGTAAATTACAAATAGATCGATATACCGCACTTCAATAACGGGAAGGAGCAAAACCTTGCACGTAACATAAAGTTCTTCAATTTTGGTTCTGTGTTCATACCTTGGACTTGTCTGGACACTTCTGGATATCATATTGGGGACTTTTACGATAGGAACAGTCAGTGTAGATGATGATGTGACGTTACGTTGGGGTGATCCAAAAAATTTCTCGCAAAAGACACGCAAGGATCAGGAAACATTAAGAATAATTTTATTCAATTGAAGTTCTAGCCAGAAAGATCAAGGAAGTGAAACGTCACATGAAGATGTTCTGATTGGTTGATTGCTATGCTGCTACTGTGTTTAGTAGCATTCCAAAATCTTCAAGCAATCCAAGGACATTTAAAATATTATAAAAACCATACATTTCCTGTATTAAAATGAATCTTTAGAGTAAGGTGCTTCTCGCATACTTTGCGCCTTTTCTCTCGTGTTCAGGTCGCTGTACAGTTCTAGCTTGGGGGTTACAAGAATAACCTAGGAACCGAGTATAGAGTCCAAATTGCAGGACTTATCGCTTCCACATAAGATCTTCTAGATTGAGTAGTCACATTATGACAAGTTCACAATTTTAGGATTAGGTTTACTATTATAGCAGTACTAATTACTAATTTCTACGGACGCATCGGACTGTGCAAAAGGCGACGTACCGCCTCATTCACTAATTCTGTAGTGCGTATTAGTTATGCCCCGTTATTAATTCTTATATCAAACAAGTCTTTGTGAACAACTCAATTATCTAGTGGTCAATTGACCCGTTGTGGGACGCTTTCAAACTAATATCCTTAAGTCTCAGAAGTTCACGCATTCTATATACTTCTTTTCTGATTAACAGACTTGCACTTTCTTTACGTGTCTTGATGATCAATATTCTTGACTATTGCTTGTCTTCAAGTATGATTTAGCTTTCGCCTACTTGCAAACCTACTTTTTCTTTTGTTAATCCGGAGGTCCATTGCTCCGGAAGCCAATGAGATACTGTCAATGTTCGCTTGCGTTTATTGCTGTATGTAGGACAGAAGGGCCAAGTTATATAAAACGTCGGAGTCATCCAGATAGCCTCGCTGACTTCTTCAATTATTGGCAAACCAACATCAATAAGAGGGTCGTTGTGTGCCACACCTTTGTCCATGGAGTTCAGTGGTGGCGGTCGCGTGAAGCACAGAGTAGTCCACATAAAGGCTTGTAGCTTTTTGAGATTGTCTCATCGTAGCTTTTAAGTACAAGGACAAAGTAATTGACAGCCGGATGAACGTCAAATAACTCACAGCAAAAATGGTATTACTTGTTTGTGTAGTATGGTGATCCCAGTAATAAAACTTATTCATGACGTAATAATGCCCAAAGTTAATGATAATATAGCGAAAACATTAACATCACAAACCGAATTATCCGTCCACGAGTGAGGCAAAATGGTAACGAAAGGCACTTACAACAAAATGAACACGATTGTTATTAAGTAAATGGTAATTGTAGGTTTCCACTGAAATAACAATTGCAAACAAGTCCACCTGATGAACAGAGGCTCCTCTTGCATGTAGTAGCGATATCGGTGCGACACGAAATGTAAATCCGATGGTGTTACTAAATACCATTGCAGGCCACATTTGCAATATAAGGCAAAACGGCACAAAAGGATACCATAACTCTATCAAAATCATTAATCAAAAGCTGTGGCTAGTACAAATGGAAGAGTTTATGAACAGGCTTACTATAGACTTCAGTCAAAAATGTTGTGAACCAGAAAATTAACAAAGATCATACCAATGACTACTTTCTCAAAACCTATTAATATGACAGGTGAATTTATTGTAAACCCATAGAATATTGCTTACTTGTCTATTTGCTGTAATTTAGACATTCGATCACCATGTAAAATTGTGTGTGAGTCTGACTGAACGCATGCCAGTATAAATAAAAACGGATATAAATGATTGGCAAAATAACACACACGCCGCTGTTTGTTGTGCTAACAAACGCTGTCTCAGTCATCTACTCTTTCGTTTGCACTGGCCATAGATTGTGTGGGCCTTGAGCCCCCAAGGACGGAACTAAGTAGTTCTGATGGGCGACCAGCAAAGTATCGGAAATTCATCAGATAGTCCGAGTTATATGTGGAATCCAAGGCTGAAAATGATGATCGACGGCCCTTATTCTTGTTACATTATTGCAAAGGAAAGACTCGAGAGGCCCTATCAGAATGCATAATGCTTCAACCATCATCGGGTTACCCTAGAGCATGTGATATACTGAAACGGTTGTCCGGTAGAACCAACGAAGTAAGCTGGGCTTTGACTGAAGGTTCCAATATAGAGCGCAATGACGGAGAAACTTTGTCTACGTTAGCAACAAAGATGGAACATTGTTCTATAGACTTAGAACAAATGAATTATTCAGCGGATCTCAACTCTGTGTTAACTATAGAAAGTATAGTAAAGAAATTGCGTACGGCTTTACGGAAGAAACGGGCTGAAACAGATGGAAAGGTAACTGCAAATGGAAGAGTGCCTAAATTTGACGAGCTAACAGAAGTTTTACCATCTAGAGCAAAACTTTTACTCAGCAGATTCTGGCAGATTACGACGGCTAGTGAACGGGTTGTAAGCAGGGTGGCCTGTTTCACATAAGGGCTGTCGTTCGATAAAATTTTTAGCAAGTCACCTTGTGTTATGTATGCTGAGAAAATCATAGGATTGATAAATGTTCCCAGTTCTCCACATTAGCAGTCAACGATAAGTGAGCGAAAGTGAGAGAAAAATGTCTGTGTTTTTGTTGTCCCAGAGCCGTATTCCCCTCTATTGTTGGAAGAACTAAATATCAAGGAGTGATGGTGGGAATGGATCAAAAAGACAGTCGTATTGGAGACAATGCTCAATCGAAACGTAGTATCCCGACACTAAAAAGCCAAATTGAACATGGTATTATGACTAAGTGGGGTGATATGGAGAAGATATAGAACCACACATTCTACGAGTCGCGAGTGGCGACTGAGGAACATACAGTGTCGCGGATAGAAGCTCCATTGCGCCCAAGAGCAAACCGTGAGATGAAACAGATCATGTCTGAGACGCTCTATACTCCAGCTCTGTATGTTGCCATTCAAGCTATGTTGTCACTGTATGCATCTGGTCGTACAACTGGTATATTGTTGGACTCCAGTGAGGGTGTGACCCACACAGTTCCGATTTATGAAGGTTATGGATTGCCTTATGCTATTTTGCGTCTGAACCTTGCTGGTAGAGATCTTACCGACTTTATAATGAAGGTCCTGACCAAGATAGGTTGCAGTCCCTTTGTCAACTCGTGGAACATACTCAGGCGCAAACCTCCGGACAACGGTTTGCTTTATTGTAATTTACTAGTCTTAGTGAGAAGAGGAACATATAGGGAAGCTGCGAATGCTTTGATTTATGTAATGGGCCGAATAGCAGCAGACTGTGTGTTAGGTTTATGGATATACAAGCGTACTGTTGTAAGTCCTGTACGTCCCACTGATATGGAGGAGTTAGTAAGGAGAGCTATGACAGGAATGTATGCCAAGGTGTCTTTGCGTAGCTGGAGGGATTTTGAGGGCCAGTGTAACGGAAAGAGAACGATGAAAATCCTTCCGCAGCATTTTGTTAGACAGTAATGTCTTATCTTAATGACTTATCTTTTGTTACCTAATCTTCTATTGCATGTTACCGGACCATTGACAGTAAGGTCGTGTTTGACTAAGCTCAAGGTCACTGCGTAGTTCAATGTGTGACTATTAACCTTTGACTGTCTGCTTGGGAGAATTGCTGGAATCCCTGTAGATAGACATTTGATCCCATCTTGTTTTGAATATCATTATTGATTCTCAGGTATTGAACCCCTTTGTATTAACAGTTTCTTATGTTGTTTAGCACGCTAATTTGTGTTAGATAAATTTTTGACCATATAGCACAGGCTGTACCGTTTAAGGTATTTGGATTCTCCACGTGATTTGTTCTATTTCCCAAATTAGAACCGTTTAAATTGAGCACAGAGTTTGTGTTCTGATATAATTTAATACGAGTAACTCAAAAACGCTTCGTACGCCATACAGAAGAACGTAGTATGGCCTATTCGAATAAATTTTGGTTGGTCAGTTCTGCGTTCAAACCGAATATTGGCAGTTTGGTCGTTACAACCATTTTACCTTACTGCTCTTACTCTCTTATCTTACTATTACGATAAACCAATTTGTAATTTCAAATATGCATATCAATATAGATCTCGATGTGTTTATTTTAAAATATTACATGCAGTTCAAATAATCTGTAAATTTAAGTGGCAAAGAAGATATAATACAGTGCACGTATAATCTAGGTTAACATACAAATTTATCAGGAATATTCGTTTATTTACTTACACATCAATATTGACACGAAGAGACACCAAATACATATTCGCCACACAATAACAATAAGAATGTAATAATATAGTGAATGTAAGGTGCGTATAAAAAGGGAACAATAAAGAACGTAAATTAGTATATGAAAGTGAAATAATAATGATAAAAAAAGCAGATCAGTTAACAGTGTGACAGTCAGAAAGTATTCTTCTAGTTAAAGAAGTAACGTCGATTTCGCTAACAAAGTAAAAGAAAATTACTGCAGAATTTCCACTGGCTTCTATTCCGAGCCATATCTGATGACGTTTTAAGCCACTGTGTTGCACCATCTCTAGAACCCCAACCAGTGGTTCGTGAAGAATCAACAAAAGCCAGTTCTGTATAGCCTTCTTCATACCGCGACACCATGTCATACACTAATCATCCCTCCACTTTAACCAACTGGTTCCAGAATCAGTAAATAATGCACGACATGAAATTCTGTGGGGTGACACTCTTAGAACATGTCCAAGGCACCAAAGTTGATGTTTCAAGATAATGCCAACAAATGAATTATAGACAATGCTGAACCTTTGCATTACCGACATGGTGTTGAAACTGGATGCCAGCAATCCCTCAGAAACAACAATCATCAAAAAGAAAGTCGTCTAACATTCTTGACCTGGAGCGGTTCGGTTTCACAAGCGTTCAGTAAAACTGCTCTCACCGACGCGTTGAAGATTCGATCTTTTACAGCCAGCCTAATATCACAAAGGCGCTGAAGATGGTCGAGATTGCCATAAGCCGCTCTGGCTTTCACTACACGCGAGTTGATTTCATCAATCACGCTACCACCAGCACTTACTCAGCTACCCAGATGCTTGAACTTCTCAACTATTTCTATCCGCTCACCATCCAACGTGGGTGCAGTATCAGGGTTTTTCCAGCCCTGTAGAAGTACTTTGCACTTCGAAGATGCAAAGCACATACCATACCTACGGACACGGATTTTCAACTCATGAAATGTAAATTGAATGGCTTGGGTATCATCGCGCAGTAAGACAATATCACCCGTGTACTCAATTTCGAATTTTTTTCCAGGAAACAGATCCACATCACCATTACCTACATTCATCAAAGCTGTTTCGAGAGCGTCATCCATGACAATGTTTTAGAGAAATGATGAGATTGGGCAACCCTGCTTAAATGCAGTACCTGAATGAAGCAATAGAGAATTGTTTTTAAAAAGGGCTTTATCAATGCAAATTTCCCGGCACCCCCTTCTTCAACGAACAATCCAAGAGGATAAATCTGCCCGATGTATAGTAGACAGCCCTGACGTCAAGAAACACTACGATTGTCGGCCTGTAATAAGTATGACCGTGTTCTAACATTTGGCGGAAGGAGACGATATTATCAACACATCCTCGACCAGGACGTAAACCAGCCTGCTCCTCGTGAGCCAAGTGTGATGGGGGCCAACAGTTTGGACGCGATCAGAAGTAGACTTATCCTCTGATAGTTGTTGCGGAAAAAACGTGAGACATTTTTAAAAATTGGGGCTAACTATCGACTCATTTCATGATGTTGGGACACTTACTAAATGATAAGCCTTTGTAAACGACTCAGTCAATCTCTTAACCAGAAAGTCACCACGATCTTTAAAAGGGACCATAGGTAATTCAACTGGGGCTGGTGATTTGTAGCGCTTCGAGAGTTGGAATTAATTAAGGACTACCGCCTGGTCAGATGGATTTGTCGTCATGGGTTATGAAAGGCAGGATAGTCTGATCTATGTTGCCGGGACAGCAGACAAGTTGAACTGCTCCTCAGAAAACTCTGCCTGACGTCCGAGATGTCGGTAAATATTAATGATCAGCACCCCGCCATCATCACATGTTGTTTCACTCACACCAGACTTCTTACCTCCAGTTATTGGGATGGGGTTAAAAAACTTCCAGCAGTTTCTAGATGCAGCTGCTGCTTTCAACCCATTGGCAAGCTCCAACCACGAAACTTCTTTATCCTCTTGTATGTTTTGCTCAATTTCATCACGTAACAGTCGTCTTTTGTGGTCAAACTCGCGGTCATCCAGAACAGACCGACCTGCTTCAGTGAGTTATAAAGAGTCTGAAGAAACCCGTTGCTTATAAGCGGGACGTTTCATGAAGCCGCAAGCACCTTTACTCACCATTTTCATGGCGTCATGAAACTACATCCAATGCTCATCTATGTTTTTCGGTGGGGTGGAAGCTCACCTTGAACCTAACTAAGTTTGACATTTAGATGCAACAGAAGCTGAACCCCACTTTCTGATATCGATCCGTTTAGGACAATGATTTTGTTGGCCACTGAAAAGTAAGGTATGATTAGCGCAAACAAGGGCATGATCAGAGTCCAGATAGGTACTCCACAACTACGCCAGGCTTGAGATCAGGAAAGCGGATGCCAGGTGGCACATCGGCGATGACTGTACCACCAGTATATGCTAGCCAAAGACAGGTTTAGGTCTGCTCACAGTTGCAGTAGACGGTTCCCGTTATCTGACCTGCGACCAGTAAGTCCCCGTCGGCCACGTAAACGACTCTTTTGCGTCTAGACTCTCAACATGAGCACTGAAGTCTTCGGCTAGTGTTACAATAATATCAAATGCACTTTCTGTAGAAGAACTATTAACTGGTGGTAAAAATCGTCAGCGATCACATTCAGGCTACAATTTGTCAGAGCGTAGGCAGACACGACGAAAAGACATCGTTTCTTACACCTCCTAATCTAACATCCCTTAGTCGACTGTTAATTCATTTCCCATTCATCAGTGCTGCTTCAGCTATAGCGCTTAGTACGTCACCAACGCCAGCTGAAGATGCAACAGGTCACCCTGATAAATGTACGTGAAACAAGATTTTTAGAGAGACAGATGGAGAGCGAATTTGTAGGACTTCACTAGAGTCATGAATATGGTTATCGGATAGACATTATGCATCAGTATTGGGACTTTCTTAAAACATAGCAAACCTTACCTGATGTTCGATCTGCATCAGT
Source organism: Schistosoma spindalis (assembly GCA_946903255.1). NCBI lineage: Eukaryota > Metazoa > Platyhelminthes > Trematoda > Strigeidida > Schistosomatidae > Schistosoma > Schistosoma spindalis. The sequence goes on along the minus strand of OX336420.1, from coordinate 43,349,254 downwards.
GTGCGAACCTTGAAGGAAGCCAGTTTGAATATTATACGTAGTTTCAGAAAGACTGTTTCAGTGTTCGTATTCAGTGGTGGTATTCATCCAGTTAGTGACTCGAAATCGTTTACATATAACAGGGTTTCCATCCTAGGCGAGATGCCTGGTATGTTGAAAATTAAGAATACACAAAGTGACAATAAAAGAGAGCAGCTAAGTGACGTAGTATGTAAAACAATATAAATGAATGTTATCGAGTGAATCAAAATTGTCTGAATTTCAATTGAGACAGGGATGGTATATTCAGTATTAATCGTCACTTAACTTAATTTGTGTGTTGGTTGTGGTACTGCCCAGGTGCCCAGACCGAAGCAGGTGGTGTTCTGTTGGGGACCACACTCGGAGCCTTCGACCTAAAAGTTTAATCCATAAGGCAGTGGCGCAACTTTAGAAGATGCAGTCTCAAGGTAACTGGTGATTGATGATTGGTTTATAAGCCTTTTGTTCCCTCAGCATTCTGGAGGCCATGTAGAAATATGGTCTACTATGATTCTAGTACTGCTCCAATAATAGATCTAGTCCCGAAATTGTACAGTTGTCATGATGTGACTACCTAATCTAGAAGATTTTACGTGAAAGTCACATCATTATCTACACTGACTGTTCCTATCGTAAAAATCCCCAATATGATGTGACCTACTTCTGGAGAACACATTTAAGCTGCGAATAAAACTATGTTTAATTTGAATAAGAGTTAAGTTACACAAGATTGACCAGGTCTGCACCGCTGCGACGTGCTATCTCATTGAGTTGAATGAATATTCCGGTGTTCTTCATTGTTAATCTTTTCTTTCCGTCAATTGTTGAATATAAATCTTCCCAGTAATCATATGCTCGCCTTCAAATTTCGTGTGGTTAGGCTCCAATGCCACCACAGGATATCACATTGTCCTTCATAGATCAATAAGGAAACCTGAGGCGTAGGAAACAATTCTGGTACACGTCCTTGTCTACAGGCCACCAATCATTAGAATGTGAATACCGAAAAATCGGGAATGTATGTAAAATGACCATAGTTAGACGCCTTACCACTTGTGAAAGACATTTGTTACATGATTGCCGCACCTACCAAAAACGATACGTTTTGTTCACCAAATGAAGAACGAAAAGTGTATTGAACAAACACTCAGGTGGAGACGACCAATATAATGTTAAATACAACATTGCAAAATATTTTATAACATGAGTACAAAACATTAAGTGCTTCTTTCGCAAATCTTCCATCAATTGTCTCTTACTTTTGGTATGATTCTCCCAATTAACAATCCTTTTCTACTTGCCCTTCTGTTTTTCTTCAATCCAGCCCTCTATGCCTTCTGTTTTTATGCATTCCTCTTCTGATTGATGCTACATACTGCTTATGTCTGTCGACATATCATACACCACATATGTAGTGGTGTATGGTATCCCATTACTTTCGCATGAAAATTCAGATGTACTAGCCGAATCAGGTCTGACCAAAGCTAAAACCTTATAAAACTAAGTCTACTGTGCGGGTAATTTTAACAATACTTGTCTTAACCACACCACTGAAATAGCAGTTATAGAACCTGTACATGTGACTGATGGATCTGTTCTTCATTCGATCATTAACCATAGGCCCAGTAAGACACAAGGCGCTGATCTCTCGCAGACATTATTTTAAGGCTACTACACGTATTTTTTCCACACCCAACCCCCTAGGGATTGGAAAGATGCTATAGTTAGTCTTACATTTAGGTATGGATGGAGACATCATGTTTGACTACCAGCCTGTCAACTTAATCAGCATAATAGTTAAGGTATTTGGAAAAAATTTTCAAGCTAAGTTACTACATCATATAGAATCTTACAATCTGTTAACACCTGGGCAACCCTGGTTTCGGAGTAAGCATTCATGCTTAACCAACTAGCTTACTGAGAGAGAAAATTGGACAACAGCCCAGGTTAACACTTTGTCTGTCTGTATGATATTCATGGATTTTAACAGAGCGTTTGATAATGTTTTTCACTCAGGTCTTGTGCAGGATCTCTCGAGCTTCGGAATAACAGGTGCCACGTATGGATAGATAAAAAACGTCATCTGAGGTCTAAGATGGAGAGTTAATGTAAATGGGACAATGTCTGAATGGAAGCCGGTAAAATGTGGTGTACCCCAAGGAATTATCTTAGGTTCCCTACTTTTTCTCCACTACGTTAGCGGATTACTGTGACTGCTGAAGCCATGGGCATTATTGTGTACAGACGATGTCAAAATTCGGAGAGTAAAACGTGGAGTGATCACCTTGATCTTAAGCTGACCTGGACGAATCAGTTAGATGCTCTTAACGTTGGGGCTTAGATAACAATCATCGGAAGAATGCACTAATGCACATCAGACACGGTAATAGCGACTAATATACTGTCAACGGTACATCGCTTCCATGCTCTGAAGAACACAAAGGTTTAGGAGTAACAGTATGGCATGACTTAAGGACAACTGCGCATTACAACATAGCAGCCGCTAAAAGATTCTGAGCATTGCAATCACTCCAATGAGTATTCAAACGCTTTGACGAGATGATGCTTCGGGTTTTTTATCCCACATATTTAAGACCATACGTAGAGTGATATGTTAAAGGTGTCAGTTCATGTTCTGTTAAAGATACTAACACACTCAAGAGTGTTCAGAGGGTGAGAACAAAATTAATAGAGGGTTTTCCAAACTCCCGAAAAATGAGTGCCTAATACTAATGAACCTTTTCAACCTGTCGTGGCGTAGAACTCGAGGTGAACTTAGATCAGCATTCTGTGTCTATAAAAACGATTCATTCTCAACATTCATCGCTTGAATGGTCTACGTGACTACTTGTTGGCCATAAACTGCTTTTCACCCCAACAACATGGTTCCAGAAAAGGTCAATCTTGTATAATCAACCTGTTGACTGCGGCGGAAGGTTGACGTTATATATCTCGACTTCTCTAAAGCTTTTGCTACGTCAATCATATATTCCTTATCGACAACGTCAAACGACTGGATATCAAACCACCATTTGTGGATCGACTCACCTCATATCTAAAACATCGACATTTCAAGTTCAGTGTTGACGTCACTGTCTCTCAAGATGTGGAATGTCGTAGTGGGGTCTCACAAGGTCGAGTACTAAGGCCCTTTTTTAGTTTACATAAGCGATCTTCGACAGCAGGTATCGTCAAATTTATGACTCTTTGCTGATGATGAAAAACTGGGGAGAGATATGCAACCAGGAGGATAAACTGACACTTCAGGAGAATCTGAATCGACTTCAAAGTTGGGCAAACGACAACGGATTTACCTTTAACACTTTAAAGTGTAAAGTGGTTCATCTGAGACGCATCAAACTACAACTACAAATTAGATAACTCTCTTATAGAGGTATCCTCAATTGAGAAAAATCTAGGAGTGTTAGCACCCCACCATCTGGAGTCCCACACTAACTGCGACAAAAATGCCTTTCGAGAAAACCTTACACTGACCAGTTTGAAGGAAAAATTTTCCACATAATCTTCAGCAGTATTATTCGTCCCCATTTCCTTCCTCATTCAAAAAAGGGTAAAGACACCCTGGAATATATCCAACAGCGAGCGACGAAATAAGTTCGGGGACTAGAATTTAGGCCTTATGAAGAGTACCTCCAATCACTGCGCCTATACCCGACTGAAATACATATGTCTTAAACGTGACCTTCTAATGATTTACAGCATCCTAAACACTTCTGAACATCCCCTCAAACACCTACTTAAGTTTAGTCTCAACACAAACCTTAGGAGTAATACATAGAAACTGAAGACACAACACAGCAGAACGAGCTGTAGACAGACATCCTACTCCTTAAAAGTAGTCAAATGCTAAAATTCGCCGCCTTCTGTGCTAGTCCAGGCGGCTTGGCAGGAGTCGTTTTAGAGAAAAGTTGACATATTCCAAAGGACAAAGGATAATATCTTACTATGATTCACCATTTTTTCACTTTCCTCTCTTATCGACAATATATCTGACCCGCTGCCACTAGATACGGAAGCCTGTTAAGTGAAAGCTTCTTTTATTTTATCTATAACTATATGAACCATATGCATTAATTCGTGAAATCAGAGAGAGCGGCTACATTAAATCATCCGTTACGTTCTTGTGGATATGGCTGTTGATGTGCATAAAGAGGTTTCACCTACAAAGTTTATTGATAGAATAGGTACTGTATTTTCTGATTATGCTTAACCTATTAGATGTAAATAATGAAGACTACATTCGCGAATTATTAAGACCTGCAGATATCAAGGAGGATGTGAAACTAATGCAAGAACGTAGTCGCGTTTCACTCATCTTACGTTCTGCATATTTTCGTAAAGAATTGGAAAAGATCGTGGCATCATCATTAAAATCTGGGTGTCTTAACGCTAATGTTATCGCCCTTAAGCAAATAATTGAGTATCTGACACCACAAACTCGACTAGGATCTTCTGCTTTCACAAGAGGTACGCCGTTGTTTCAACAGTTTTGTGTTACATGGAGAATTAATTTTACACGCGGCTCTTGCATGTATCGTATTTAAAGTATTTATTTTGGACCCTGGTCGGATGTTATGATTGACATGACTTGGGAATTCCAGTAGGTCATAAACGATACTGTGTCATCGCGAAATCGTAAATGTTGGCTCCACTATCCCGATGGAATAAATTTCACGTAATTCCATTTCGTATAATGACCACCGTAGGATTGTGTTTGATTTTGTCTGAAGCTTGTTAGGGGAAGTCTTCTAATCACTTGGTTAGTTATGCACAAAACAGAAAGGCATATTTATTGATTCAAGCTTGCATACCACATAAGGCTAGTGAGATAAAATTATCATGTAGTTCAAGTGTCATCAGTGAAAAAAACTGTGTCAACGATACAATACAAAAGAAAGGAAGAAGTCTGTGGATTCGAATTGTCTATGGTATTTTTAAAATTCATGATGTAAGGGTAGGTAACTGGTGATTGATAGCTCCCCCCATACCTCTAACAGCACTGAAGGTCACTGTATTTATAATTAATTTCCCTCTTCGATTCCTATTATTCTTCCTATCTCAACTATCAACTCAGCAATTCTAGTGCGCGAAATATTGTTCCGGGTCTACTGTAACCTCGCTTCGAACTACACATTAATGCCTTCAACGTATCTATCCTACGTCAAATCGGCCATCTGGCCTCCTTGGCTGAGACCCTATAATCTCGTTCCAATGATGTATGTTGTATCTCCGAAATGCGCATACAGGATCCTAATGTGGTGTGTGACGCATATGTTTCTTGGGAACATATACAGACAGTTGTCGTCAGATTTTAGAACACTGGCATGCTTATCGGCGTCCGACACTGGTGGTCTTTCTTGACTTAAAAGCAGAATTTGATTATGTAGACCGAGAGGTTCTGTGACTGTGGCTGTCATTGAAAGGTGTACCTCATAAGTACATAAATCTTGTAAGGGCTCTTTACTCAAACGCTACCAGTTGAGTCAGAACTTATGGCAAAATGTCATCTGACCTCGAAACCTCAAGTGGTGACCATCAAGACTGTCTGCTATCCCCATTTCTGTTTAACTTCATCATAGATGACATAGTCCTATTTGGTGAAGATGCTGATAAAATGCAGAGTCTTTTGGTGGCACTGAGCAACAATGCCAGGATGTTTGGGATGCGCTTCTCCCCCTCTAAATGCAAGTTGTTGCTTCAGGACTGGTCTGCATCAACGCCTGAACTAAGGATAGGGAGTGAAGTAGTCGAACGCGTTGACAACTTCACTTATCATGGGATTCTGATCAACCCTAATGGGTTGGTGTTTGACGAAATCTCAGCACGGATTTGAAAAGCTCGTTTGGCTTTTGTCAACTTACGTCACCTACGGCGAAGGTGAGATATCCGTCTATCAACTAAGAGACGAGTATACTGTGCAGCAGTTCGTTCTGTTCTACTTTACGTCTGCGAAACGTGGCAATCAAGGTTGGAGGTTACTCGTAAGTTACTAGTATTTGATGACAGATGTCGTAGGAATATTGCTCACATCTATTGGGATCACCAGGTAAGTATTAGTGAGGTTAGACCCAGAGTATTAGGGAATGATGGTTAATCAATTGATGAGGTTGTTAATCTTCATCGACTGATATTGTTAGGCTACGTGTTACGTATGCCTGATCTCCGATTATCACGGCGCGCAATGCTGACTAGTGTTGGAGATGTATGGAAGAAAGTTAGGGGCGTCCAAACCGAAACGTGGCATCAGTCCATAAAGCCACTAATTTCTGGTCTGAGCCATGCAGGTAGATGCAGACTACTAGGTTGGGGTCCGCGCGACTATCGTAACAAGTGGTTGGAGACTCTGTGTGACATGGCTCAGTATCGATTGCAATGGCGTAGATGTATACAGTCTTTGCCTCCCTAAACCGAAAGATTAAAATCGTTGTATACCTCTGTTTCTTCGAACTAATTCTTCCTTCCTGTATTATATCCTTATTCACAATCTTTCTTTTATATATTACTACTATTGAAGTAAATACTTCTGTGAATTTGGTGTTCATCCTGTTATGCTAATGAGGTGTGATAACTCGGACTGATGCATATGCGTACTTGGTCCTACTTTGTGGCTGACTGTCTAACATGTATTTGTCTTAGTTTTTTTAATCATTTTTTATTCCTGAAATGTTCTGTTCCTGTGGTTTATATTTTTCTTATTTTAATTTTAATCTTAGCTTGCCAACCAAGTAGCATGTATACTGCAAAGCAGTTCACTCTGTTCTACTGTATTAGTAAATCTACGCGCGTCGTGATTATTTATTTATTTTAACACATATGTACAGGTACAGGGAGGCACCAAATACATATGCGCCACATAAATCTCAATTGATTTGTGTGAGGGCTGTGATACTGCCCGGGTGCCCAGACCGAAGCAGGTGGTTTTCTTAGGGGGCCACACCCCGAGCCTTTGACCTGAACGTCTGACCCACAAGGCAGTGGAGCATCGTGAGGAGATGCAGTCCCATGGTAGCCGGTGACCAATGATTGGTTCATACGCCATTTGTTCCCGCAGGATACTGGAGCCCATGTGCACCATTGGTTTGGGGTCGTCGTGAAATAACCGAGTAAGCAATTTTGAAGTTAGGCATAGGACAATTGGCAGTTTTCAAATCGATTGATAAGGTGGTGAATCTTTAACCGAGGTAATGAGAACATATGTTACATATATCTAGTAGGTTGGAAGAAAGGTAGGGTCGACCAAATTAAGATGTAGCATCAGTTCATGAAGCCATCGACTGTTGAATGAGGAATATAAGTAATTCAAACTACCTGCTTAAATTCCATGTTATGATCCCGACCAGTGGTTGGAAACTGGGTGACATGGGGGAGGTACGTCTACTCTTTCTCTTCCCGTTGATCTCGAGTTCCAGTATCGCTTCATACATACCTTTCCACTGTCTTTTCGAACCACATTCCTAAGGCTTAGTCTTTTCCTATCACTGATACTAGGTTATTTCTATCCCTTGTTATTTTCATCCCGTCGTACTACCCAGGTATGACAGATTCTATATTGATAATATATCTAACTCAGCGAATTACTTTTCGTCAGCAGTTCTTAATTTGAAAGGTAGTCTCTTACAACCAACATTTAAAAGGGTTTAAGGATAGACACTATTGATTTGCAAATTTTATTTCATAGGTTGTCTCTTCCTTTGCCTTGGTTAGAAGTAAAAGAAAGTCCTCAACGTCTCATATTGCAGTTGAATACTGAGTAACCGGAAAAATCAATTGTTTTGTACATCATTGCCTGTTTCTACACTCTTTTTCAACCACTTCTCTTGACTTTTATTGCACAAGTCGCTTTTGAAGCAGTTGCATTAGTAAACAAAATTAGCTAGTCAGCCATTGTTTTACCTCAGCGTCCTCATTTTTTTCAGGGATATTTTAAATGGTTACTAAATATGGTCTCGTAGAATGAAAGGGCAAATTCTCGGTAGTAATAGTGTTTTATAGTTGATTAAATCAACACATTGTAATCTCATCTGACTGGTCTCAACCACTGATTGTGCCAGTCTATAAGAAAGGACAAAAGTCCTCTTGTGATGATCACAGAGGAATTAGTTTAACTAATATAGTGTCTAAAATATTAGGTTCAATATTACTTCGACGCCTAACTAAAGCTCGTGAAGAGCGGAGTTGAGAAAACCAGGCTGGTTTTCGACCTGGACGTGGTTGTATAGATCAGATATTCACACTACATCAGGTCCTAGAACGTAGACACACATTCAGACGCCCGACAATCGTAGTATTTCTCGACCTTAAGGCGGCATTCGACTTTGTTGATCGTGAGGTTCTATGGCAGTGTTTGTCACTGAAAGGAGTACCAAAGAAGTACATTAACCTTGTAAAGGCTCTCTACTCGAGCACAACTGGTCGAGTAAGAGCTTATGGCGAACCGTCATCAGAATTGATTACCTCAAGTGGTGTTCGTCAGGGCTGTCCACTCTCTCCACTCTTGTTTAACTTTGTCGTTGACGTGCTTTTAGAGATGACACTTTCCTCATCTAAATTTCCAGGGGTTGAACTTCTACCGGTAAATTGACTTGTTGACTTAGAATATGCCGATGACATAGTTCTATTTGGTGAAGACGCTGACAAAATGCAGTCTTCTGACCAATCTAAGCAATAAAGCAAGCATGTTCGGGATGTGGTTCTCCCCTCGAAATACAAAATGTTACTTCAGGGTTGGGTTGCATCGACACTCAAACTAGAGCTAGGGAGTGAAGTGGTTGAGTGTGTCGACCGCTTCACTTATCCTGAAAGTCTCGCCAGCCCTTGTGGTCTGGTGTGTAACGAAATCTCAGCACGGATACAGAAGGCTCGACTAGCTTTTGCCAACTTGCGTCATTTGTGGCGTAGGCGAGATATCCGTCTATCAACCAAAGACGTGTTTACTGCGCAGCAGTTCGTTCCATCCTACTTTATAGCAGTGCCCCCAAATGCTCTGGTACGGCCGAGAGTGGGGACAGTCCGCTCTCCCTCTCAAAATGCTCTCACATGGCCATACGTATATAGCCTCTGCCAGGGAAGTCCTACTCACTGCCTTCACGTGGCGGGGGTGTTGTTTACGAAAATGAGAGGACGAAAAGCGAATGTCCGGCGCTTTAACCGGACCCCAAACCAATGGTGCACATGAGCTCCAGTATCCTGAAGGAACAAATGGCGTATGAACCAATCGTTGGTCACCGGCTACCATGGGACTGCATCTCCTCACGATGCTCCACTGCCTTGTGGGTCAGACGTTCAGGTCGAAGGCTCGGGGTGTGGCCCCCTAAGAAATCCACCTGCTTCGGTTTGGGCACCCGGGCAGTATTACAGCCCTCACATAAATCAATTGAGGTTCGTGTGGCGCACATGTACTTGGTGCCTCCCTGTACCTATACTTATGTGCTAAAATAAATAAATAAATAAAACAATATGGCAGTGAAACATGGCCGGTAAGAGTAGAGGATATTCGTAGGTTACTAGTATTTGATCATAGGTGTCTTTGAAGCATTGCTCGTATATCCTGGGACCACCGAGTAAGCAACTCACTTGTTAGGAAACGCGTACTAGGTAAGGATGGCAGATCAAGTGATGAAGTTTCACTACTTCATCACTTGAGATGGCTGGGACACGTGGTACACATGCACGACCTCCGACTGCCCCGACGTGCGATGTTTTATGGTGTAGGAGTAGGTTGGAAGAAAGCTAGGGGCGACCAGATCAAAACATGGCACAAATCCATGAAGTCACTGACAAGTGGACTGAGCCATGTTGGTAGGTATAGACTACCTGGTTGGGGTCCGCGAGACGATAGCAACCGATGGTTAGAGATCTTGAATCACATGGCTCAAAATCGTTTGCAATGGCGCAGGTGCATCCACTCTTTGTGTTCTTCGAAATTCTAATCTTCTAAATTCTTCATGTCCCTTTCTTTTTCATCTTTCCAAATTTATTTCACTGTATTTTACTGCTTAAATAACATCATCAAACACTAATGTTCCTTGTCACTACTTATACTTTGACTACCTCTACCACTACGGGATTTGAATTGATAACTGAATCTCTGTACTAATGTGGTATGGCAACTCGAACTGATGTGCGTACGTATGAAGTTCTACGTTGTTTCTGACTGACTAACTGACTCTTTGTATGGGTTATATTTAATCTAAGCTGATAGTTGTACACAAATTTGTTGGTTAGTTTGTGGAACTGATATATATCAGAGGTATATAACTTTCAAGTTGGGGATCAGATTCCATTGTACTGTATGCCAACCTTTCAACCAGTAATAATTAGGTCGAATATATCTACTTATTCCATACAGCGTCTTTTTACTCATTCATTCAGTCAGGTTCAATATATAATCACATAATAAACCCAATATACTCTACATTATCAAACGAGACTGAACGTATGTCTTCTTTACTTGTGACTTTAGACAATTCAGATGCAAATTTATCGGTTGGCGAAGACTGCTAGTGGTTAGATTGAGTGTTGATCATTTTGTGATATTTATTGTCGTCAAATACAAAAATACGTTTCTGTATTAGTTACGATAAAGACCATTCTTTAGATAATAAAGTATCCTTCATACCTTAAAATGTTAACATATCTCCTGTCGGTCACTTTAAATATCAAGTAAATGTTAAATCCTTCAGTTCAACATGCTCCTTTATAAGAAATTTGAGTTTCTATAAAGATATCACATGTTCTGAATAACTGACTACAGTAAATGACGTCAGTATGTTGTGAAATTATTGTTAAATGCCCTTAACTCTCAATCACTTAGTCATCTCATTTAATTTTAGGATTCTAATAGTACCATGATTTACCAGGTACATATAATTGTAATTGTGAGGGGTAACATCACTGTTTGGCTGTCTGAACTGAAATAATCGAGTTGGAGTTTGGACCTACTGTCTATTGATTAAAGGTCGCGTGCTGTAAATACTCGGCCACTGCGACTGCGTAGCGTCACTAACCTTCAGGTCCTTGTATCTCAAATAAGAGTACTTGATGAATGAGTCACATTTCCTTATGTAGTGCGCAAGTATTCATTACCCTTAAAGCTGTACTTTATTTTCAATGCTTGCAAAAGTTCTTTATGGTTGGTCGACCCATTAATCGAACTTTTGCGTCCTCCACGAAGCGCTTATAGTATGTTTCGAAATCAGTTATAGTTACACAAATGTACCCATTTTATGTTCATCCAAACTAAAATGTAATACTAGGGAGTAAAAATTGTGGCCTAGTGGTTTGACGTATTTTCCATGCCAAGCAAAGTGGCTTTGGCCGAATATTCACTTTTATTTAGTCAGTCAAATAATCACCTTATTTTTATGGTAAGTGAGCACCGGTTAGAAAGTAATCACAAGAGAAATAGTCTCCCCTTAGGTAATATACGAGAGTTGTTTGTGACAACTCATTAAATGAGCTAGCATTATGAGCAACCCTGTTCTTATAAAAAGACAGAAATACAATTTTTTAACTATTACGAATTTAATTTTTTTTGAAAACCTAGTGAAACTATAGATCAACAGTAGAGTAAATTATTTTAAAAGGTCAGTATCAGTTGTGAACCATTTGAACCAAGTTTTAAGTGGACTCATAGTAAGCAAATAATCATTTGGAAAATGTCTGACTTTTGCGTCTGAGATTTTTATGTTGTAAGTAAAAATCAGTTACTAAGCTGTTTTTTAACATCCAATCAAATACTGAATTACATCGTTTATCTTTGTTTTAATTGTTTTACGGAGGACTGTACACTTAGAAATCGTAACTATCGTATTCTATAAAATTTGGCCATATTAATATACAGATAGTAGTTTTTTAATCTAAAACGGTAGAAATTAGACTTACAGATACAATATTTGGTACATTATTTTTGATAGGTTATTAGTTTTATTGATGTATTCTGGGCATTACATTGCAACAAAATATTTTGTTTTATTTATTAATCTTCAGGTGCCACTGTCCCTGTAGTACCGATTAATGATTTACGCACTGTTCAGCTTGGCAGCTACGTTAAAGGGGAACGCCTTATACGATGTAAATTGGCTTCTGTCTACCGATTAGTTGACATCTTTGGTTGGAATACAGGAATCAATAATCATATTACGGTCAGTTATATTACTTGTCATGATCTCCCTTGTATTGTGAACATTGTTTGTGTAAATGTCTGTATTGAGATGAGACGGAATTTAGTCAAAGTCAATACTTCTGGCATTTACCGTCCTATGTACTGTAGCAATATCAGCTTTCCATAAACCATCAATTGAACAATTTTTAAAACAGTTCTTTAGTAACTTGAGTGTAGACACAATTATGTAAACAATTTCGTAGGCAATAATCAGTTACAATATTAATTTTGAAGGATTTTAATGATGTGGAGTATTAGTAAGTATGTTTATGGTCAATCAATTTCTCATCAGTAGATCTTTTTTTACAATTAATTTGCTTGCCAAAATGTCACCGCTTGTAAAGTAATTATGGTTTTAGAAACTAACGGTTGAGTTAAATTTCTGCCTTCCTGGTGGAATTCCTGTTTATTCTTCCATTCTGTCCCGACCGTAGCTGCTACCTTGACGCGGTGGTCGGGCTTGCCTATCGTGATGACCCAACAGAGCTATATTGGCTGGAACACATGTTCCTGAAGGTTCTACCATGCCAGGCAGGTCTATTGGAGAACGGTAAGACTAAAAGCAGCAACTCAAGATCTGAGGGCGAAGTCGTACTGCTGACTGTAGAGAAGTGTGACAGCAGTAAGGTGTTTCCCTCGCACAACCAGCATCTGCAGTGATGCTGCCTTCTCACAAGGAAGGGAGGGGTTAGAAAAGGTTGACCCTAAAAATGTCACACCTCACATTACTTCACGGATTTCGGTCTCCAGCAGTAAGGCTCTTTGAAGAACGGAGCTAACAATAAAAACCTCCCACGAAAAGGCCGTGCGCGACCGGCCTCAAGCAGTTGTCCTTTGGGCTCTGCGGTCACGCTCCCAGGTCTTTAAGACCAACACTAATCCGATTTCCTTTTCAGGTTCCTCAAGAAATACCCTTCCACGGTGTGGGCAACCGGGAAGTGACATCAGCCCTCATATCCGTAACAGCACACGAGACCAAGTTGGTCACATTCAAATCCTTCCTACACCTCCTAATACCTCTCTTATCTATACAACCAACCCTTCTCACGTCCCTTTATCACCTCGCCCCTCTAGTGCAAACGATTCGAGTACGCGGAACGTTATTCCTGGTCTCCTGAAACCACTCTCTAAACTACACGTAGGAGCTTTCAATGTCCGAACACTGTACCAAATAGGACAACAGGCTTCCTTAGCTAGGACTTTAGAATCTCGCTCCATCTATGTGTGCTGCGTCTCCGAAACGTGCATACAGGATCCGAGTAGTGTCATTCATTTGACCTCACTATGTCAAAATAAAGAACCAACTCGATTTACGCTTCGTGTATCTGGGAGCCCTGATGCTGCTTCCCGTGGCCTCGCTGGCGTAGGTATAGCATTGAGTCCTAGGGCAGAACTAGCTCTTTTAGACTGGATCCCAGTAGACAGTTGTTTGTGCGCTGTCCGACTAAACGGAACGGTAAGAACTCGCATATATATTTGGTGTCCCCTGTACCAATATTTATGTGTTCAAATAAATAAAAATAAATAAGAACTCGGAAAGATAGGGACACTCGTCGTTGCCTCTTCGTCGTCTCTGCTAGTACGGTAAACCACGAGGTTAGGGGGGAACACTGGATCTCAGCAGCATCTACCGCACTGATAGATGCTCGAAAACTCATCCCATCTGGCTGTGAACATAACGAAGAGCGGAGTCAACTTAAGCGCATGCTGACAATAAGCCTTCGCAATGATCTTGAACAGTGGTGAGTAGCGAAGCAAGCAAGATGGAAAAGGCAGCGGCAATAGGTAATGGCAGACAACTGTTCATACTTGTTAAGGAAACCGGTATTAGGAACCCAACTGTTAGCGAAACTATCTCAGAAAAAGATGGACATATTATACATTATCAATCCAGGAGATTGGATTGATGGGCAGAACACTAGGAATCTGTTAAACTGGCCTTCAGCCACACTTCGGTTTCTCACGATCTCCAGTCTACCTGAATGGCAAGTTGATGTAAGTCCTCCGACTCTTTACGAAGTTGAAAAAGCTATAGGATATCTGAAACGTGGGAGAGCAGTAAGCCCTGACAGGTTTACCCCTGAGGTTTTTAAGGATGGCAGTCCAGTATTAGCAGTGAGATTAACTGACGTCTTAGGTAGAATTTGGGAACTGGACGTAATCCCATCTGACTGATCTCAACCACTGATTGTGCCAGTCTATAAGAAAGGACAAAAGTCCTCTTGTGACAATCACAGAGGAATTAGTTTAACTAATATAGTGTCTAAAATATTAGGTTCAATATTACTTCGACGCCTAACTAAAGCTCGTGAAGAGCGGAGTTGAGAAAACCAGGCTGGTTTTCGACCTGGACGTGGTTGTATAGATCAGATATTCACACTACATCAGGTCCTAGAACGTAGACACACATTCAGACGCCCGACAATCGTAGTATTTCTCGACCTTAAGGCGGCATTCGACTTTGTTGATCGTGAGGTTCTATGGCAGTGTTTGTCACTGAAAGGAGTACCAAAGAAGTACATTAACCTTGTAAAGGCTCTCTACTCGAGCACAACTGGTCGAGTAAGAGCTTATGGCGAACCGTCATCAGAATTGATTACCTCAAGTGGTGTTCGTCAGGGCTGTCCACTCTCTCCACTCTTGTTTAACTTTGTCGTTGACGTGCTTTTAGAGATGACACTTTCCTCATCTAAATTTCCAGGGGTTGAACTTCTACCGGTAAATTGACTTGTTGACTTAGAATATGCCGATGACATAGTTCTATTTGGTGAAGACGCTGACAAAATGCAGTCTTCTGACCAATCTAAGCAATAAAGCAAGCATGTTCGGGATGTGGTTCTCCCCTCGAAATACAAAATGTTACTTCAGGGTTGGGTTGCATCGACACTCAAACTAGAGCTAGGGAGTGAAGTGGTTGAGTGTGTCGACCGCTTCACTTATCCTGAAAGTCTCGCCAGCCCTTGTGGTCTGGTGTGTAACGAAATCTCAGCACGGATACAGAAGGCTCGACTAGTTTTTGCCAACTTGCGTCATTTGTGGCGTAGGCGAGATATCCGTCTATCAACCAAAGACGTGTTTACTGCGCAGCAGTTCGTTCCATCCTACTTTATGGCAGTTAAACATGGCCGGTAAGAGTAGAGGATATTCGTAGGTTACTAGCATTTGATCATAGGTGTCTTTGAAGCATTGCTCGTATATCCTGGGACCACCGAGTAAGCAACTCACTTGTTAGGAAACGCGTACTAGGTAAGGATGGCAGATCAAGTGATGAAGTTTCACTACTTCATCACTTGAGATGGCTGGGACACGTGGTACACATGCACGACCTCCGACTGCCCCGACGTGCGATGTTTTATGATGTAGGAGTAGGTTGGAAGAAAGCTAGGGGCGACCAGATCAAAACATGGCACAAATCCATGAAGTCACTGACAAGTGGACTGAGCCATGTTGGTAGGTATAGACTACCTGGTTGGGGTCCGCGAGACGATAGCAACCGATGGTTAGAGATCTTGAATCACATGACTCAAAATCGTTTGCAATGGCGCAGGTGCATCCACTCTTTGTGTTCTTCGAAATTCTAATCTTCTAAATTGTTCATGTCCCTTTCTTTTTCATCTTTCCAAATTTATTTCACTGTATTTTACTGCTTAAATAACATCATCAAACACTAATGTTCCTTGTCACTACTTATACTTTGACTGCCTCTACCACTACGGGATTTGAATTGATAACTGAATCTCTGTACTAATGTGGTATAGCAACTCGAACTGATGTGCGTACGTATGAAGTTCTACGTTGTTACTGACTGACTGACTTCCATTGTGTAGAAAAAGCAGTTGAAAAATATGAATATGTAGTTTTGTGTTCTAGACACCAGATTCCCATTTATCGTGTCTGTGATCCAATTACCCACTAATGTTCTAACAGACTGATATTGTCACGAGTCCTCACAATTACCGTGGCTCATTTCGCATACCATAAATTTGTATTTGTTGAGTCCCGCGGCTTTTTTCATTTTCAACGAGCCAGTTATTAGTGACAAGCTACAATCTTTAGTCTGTCAGTGTACGCTACTTCTGTGACTTTTGATATATAGTGAAAAGAATTGCACATGAAGTGGTTGTGAAAGCTGAACATATAGAAGCTTATTTGATGGACAGATAAGCCTTGAGTTGATGTCGGAAGGCAGTTTTAATACTACTATATTTTATAAATTGAATAGTTCTGAGCTGTTATCAAGCTATATAAAGTTTACATCGAAGATACCTATCGCAAAACATTCTGGTCGTTTTGTTATTTGACTATCGAACGGTTCTTTTTGCTGATGTTTGCATTCACCGTAATTTTTACAAGATACTTTATTCTGTGTCACCCATACTTTGTATCATTTGATTTCCTTATAAATCACTATTCAATTTCTTGACAGGAACATGTTACTACTAGTAATACTAACCGTAAGATACGTGCAGGTTTGTTCATTAAGCGACTATATATTGTGTGATATTTGTCTTCAATTTATTAGATGGTAGTGAAAGCCACTTATCAGATGATGTTTGATATGCTTAGAATGTTTGACTTAGTTTGAATAACATCGTATCTGAAATGTTAGTATACATAACCGTCTGATGCTTAATCGGGGATGGTTTTAGACTTGTGCGTATAAATGAAATATGTTTATTCTTCGGGTTTCGGAATGTAGGAATACTTACCGACACTTGAATATAGTTGTTTTTTATTTGATTTCGACTTTGTTGATAAGTCAGTTTAATCTCGGTATTTGTCTCTAAAAGGCCTACCAGGGAAGTACATAAACCTCTTAAATACTCACTACTCAAATACTTTAGATTAAACCAAGGCTTATGGAGAATTGTCGTCTGAGCTGGCTGGCTACGTTAACCGGCGTATGTTAAGGTTGTCAATTATCTCATTTTTTAAAAATTTCATCGTAGATGTCCTCGAAATCATACACGGTAAAATATGACTCACTGTAGACAATGTAAAATACGACTCAAGAAGCTAAACCATAGTAGATTTAGTACTATTGTCTTGTATCTGTTGTAAGTAGATATGAGATTTAAGCGACTTCGTCGACGACTTTCAAATATTTATCGAACTATCTTTAACGATTGGTATTATGTATATTACGAAGAAACATATGAGTTGTGTTTTCATTTAATCTGTTTGGTTATCGGTAGTTGTTCGAGTAATTTCAATAATCGTCTACCAGTCTCCATTGTCTTTTAAGTGAAATATTTATAAATCGAGTTAATAAATGTATTTGATAGATATTTTTTCCTATCAGATGTAAATATCTGATTTCATTAAGTTATCACTCTAAACTTTTATTCTAGGCTCGAGTTTCTCGAGATGCTGATGAATACCTGATCAATCCCATTGGTTTACTGTACAACGAACTAACCGCCTCTTCTCTCGTAAAAATTAATCTTGAAGGTAAATAATATTAATTAATTTTAAACTGATCATTAGAGTACTAACATTTTTAAAGTCATTTTCCTACTGTATATTACGATTCGTTTTACTTAACACTTTCAAATATATTTGTGTTTTATATTCTACCTGATTTAAATATGTATTCAGGAGTTACCGTAGGTAATTCTGATCAGTAAATAAGAAACAAACGGACAGATGTTACTAGGCTAAGGCGTTAGGTTAAGTTGTTAGTTTGTGGGAAAATCTATAAATAAAGGAGAAAATTAGCGTTGGTTTCGTTTTTTAGGCAGATGTCTCTAGTTATGGGCTATCAGAGTTATTGACGACTAATATGTAGAAATATTTTATTAAAATTTTACTCCGCCCGAACCATTTCCCTTTTTACAAAACTTGTGGGGTTTTAATGTCAAAGGTTCACATTTCTCTCGGTCGATTTATAACACTTTACCGATCGGCACTTATACTTATATATCATAAATTATACTTATAATTTTTTAACTTCATCTGTTCTTTTTTATGTTTGGTTCATTACTACTACTCTTGAACTTCTTTAGACTTAATCTCATTAATTTTCTCTCTCCGCTGATATGAAGGATAGCAACTTGTACAAGCAAAAAACTGTCCAATGTCTTAAACTGTTGATGGCTAGACAGATTTGGAACCATTCTCACTGCTGGTTACAAACTTAAATTATGCGTGCATCTAATAAATTTGATTATTATCAGATGGGTTTTGTGGATATTATAGTAATTTCAATGGTTAAGATCATAAGTCAGTTGAAACTAGACCACCATAGAAAACCTGTAAGCACTGGACGGCCGTTTCGTCGTACTTCGGAACTCCTCAGAGGTGCTCATCCACGACCTCGCCCCCTGCGAGATTCGAACCCAGGACGTACTGGTTTCGCCCGCGAGCACTTAACCGCTAGACCACTGAGCCGGCATCCAACGGTGTTAATGTCTAACTTCAACTAATCCACGAAATTGAGCGGCTCAGTGGTCTAGCGGTTAAGTGCTCGCGGGCGAAACCAGTACGTCCTGGGTTCGAATATCGCAGGGGGCGAGGTCGTGGATGCACACCTCCGAGGAGTTCCACAATACGACGAAACGGCCGTCCAGTGTTTCCAGGTTTTCCATGGTGGTCTAGCTTCAACTGACTCATAATCTTAACCATTGAAATTTTATTATGTTATAGACTTGAATGTGTTATTAATAATATTATGACATATTCACAAGTGTGCTTGGTCTGTTAATTTCAAATATTGATTATATGTAATCCCACTTATTGTTATTGTCATCGTAATTCAGTAAAATTAGGTCACTTTCAATTGTTTTTAAATCTGTAAGCTATTTAGCGAACGCAATGTCCTGTTATGTATGTATAGTAAGTTCACCTATTCCTTGATTTTATTCGTATTTTTTTCTATTTGTATCAATAATGTACGTTTCTTATATAGTACTAATTTCGACTTCATCTGAAACATGGATGTGATTGTGTTGGCCTTTAGTTAAATTAAAAAAATCAGCAGGGTTATTTCTATGTCGAATGGAAATATATCCTTTAACACATTTACACAGAATTCAGTAAAACTCGTTTGTTAGTTCCCCGTTCTAAAACAGTATTTTTTGAAAATGAGGTACGATATGTCCAGTAGATATGGTTATGTATGGCAGAATTCAAATTGATGATCCTTGAACACAGCAACCAATTGCTCTGTATTGTTCTCTGAAACCAATCCCCTAGCAATTCAGAAATTGTGTGTTCATTTTTCTGAGGTCTGGAACTATGAAACGGTTGTATTACAGATATGTTTTGTAACTGCTATGTTTGAAGAGATTACGATATTACCTGAACCGCTGAGCGGAGTGATCAGCAACACAACAACAGGACAAGCTAAACTATTCCACTGCACTCCAGCCCGGCTAACTAGCGAGAGAAAACCCGATTCAGCTGAGGCGAATGTATATGTATTCAACAAGCAACCCAGAGGCACGAAAGAACAAACAAACAATACATGCGTATATATATAGCACAAAAATGTCCCTGGAAAACGTCACAAAATAGCGTACTAAAAGACATAACGAACCAGTGATACTTAAAGTCCTTCTAAGTGGTTGATACAAACTGAAGGTAAAAGTGGGGCTTTCGGTGTGAAGATGAGAAATCCAAATTTCTGAAATAAAATTACAAAAAATGAGATGTTTACCAGGTGATTTCTGGGGATCTAGCATTACCGACACCTGCACTTTTTAATAGCGTATGTTCTTAGTGTTCACTTGCATATTGACCGTTTGTCACTGTTGTCGTAGTGACTACTTTCTGGAACGTAGATAGGTTTTCTGTTGTACTTCTTGCGTAGGGACTGCGGGTAGGTTGAAGGTATTCAGCAAAACTTCGAGCGGGAGATTTCTGTTTCTCTGTGTGATTTGGGGCATACCGCCTCCGTAGCTGATTTCAGTGTCGAGTCTACCTGTCTCTTCCCACCTCTACTTCATACATGACTTGGCCTAGCCTTTCGACCACATGTGCTTCAGTTTAAGGGTCATAGTTCGGTCTTTAGTCCCAAACGAACACCGGACATCCAACCCTGTACGTTAGCAGCTCCTGGGACTTAGTCTATAGTGGCGGTGGTCGTGTGGTTCTCAGAAGCATCAGGTTGTGGGTCATCCTCAGTCTTCTTCCCATGAAGATCTCTGCTCTGAACTTCTGTTCTGATAACGTATCATTTAAAGTCGTTCGATAAACAAATAAGAAATTCTGTAGTAATTCGACTGGCATCCCCTCACTTTTCGACTTAAGTAGGGTCTTCTTAAACGTGTCCACAAACCTTTCTGCTTGGCCATTTGACTGTGAATGGTAAGGGGACGAGCGGAATTGATTGATGGCTAGCCGTCGGTAGAATTATTTGAACTGGCTGGAAGTGAACTGCGAAACGTTATCCGATACAATTACATCCATTCTCCGTCAAGAGCTGTTGCGTTCTGGTCCTCGTTGGTGGCACGATGAGGAGGATTCCTGGCCATTTCAGAAACGCATCAACTACAACTAAATAAGTGGTCCCGTTGATTGGGCCAACGAAGGAGACATGTATCGTGGACCAGAGATATTCATACTGTGGCCATGAAAGACCATTATGCATAACTTTCAGCTACAGACTTCATTCGTTCTACACCAAGATGATCAATATGAAACTGCTTTAGCACCTTGGGTCGTTTGTATTCTAGCACAACCACTCTCTCTTCAAACATCAAACATTCTTTAACGATGGTAAAATTGGTTTATGCCACCATCAAACTCAGTAAACGGTCAGCCTTTGGTGACCTCGCTCATCGTTTTTTAATGATAGGTTCGTTCCTGGAGGCAGCTTGTATCTCTGACACTATCACTGGCAAAGCACGATTGGCAGTCGTTATGTAACATTCCACGTTGTCTTCTGTCGAAAGCGAGACGACAACCTTGTCTTCTACCGTAGAGTGTTCACTGACAAATGACAAAGCGTCTGTCTGACCAAAATGTTGGGTGCGTCGACAGTAAATGTCGAGGTCAAAACTCAATAGTACTAAGGCTCGACGCTGGAGACGATTTGCAGAATGGACTGGAATAACAGATTTTGAACTGAAAACCATGAGAAGAGGCTTGTGGTCTGTTAGAGGAGTAATTCTTTGACCGTATAAGAACTTGTGGAAACAACGAACCGAATAGACAGAGGCCAGTGCCTCTTTCTCTACCTGGCTGTACTTCTTTTCTGCCGGAGTTAACGTTCTGATTGCATGCATTGTAGCTTTTTCTACCACGCCTGGAAATTGATGTGAGACGACGGAACCAAGTCCAAAAGCTAAAGCAACCCCAGCCACAATGATTGGCATGGACTAATCGTAGTGCGTTAATAATAATGCCGGGCTAATAATCGTCTCGAGTTTGCAACAAGCGACTTCACATTCTTTTGTCCAATTCCAGGTGGTGCTCTTATTCAGCAGACAATTCAGTGGGTCCTGGATGTCATGCATCGACGAAACGAATGCTGAGTAATAGGGAATTAATCCTAAAAAGGATTGTAGGGCAGGGATATTAGTGGGATTAGGCATCAATTGTACAGCTCAGATATTTTTAGGGCCTGATCGGCGGTCTTCAGCGTCGAAGATGAAGCCTAAATACTTAACTAAGTTTAAGGAACCAATTATTATTAATGCGTTGCAGCACAGCCATCGTGCTTTCTTGTAGCTCTTCTAACGAAGCGGCAACGGTTAAGATATCGTCAAGATAGGTTGCGACCCCGGAATACCCGATAGGATAGTATCCATTAATTGATGTAAAATAAACAGGGCCGTTTTAACTCCTAATAGCAGACGATTATACAGAAACAACCGACGATGGGTATTAACGGTTAGCTGTTTTCTCGATTATTCAGCAACTTCCGCATGTAAATAAGCATCAGCATGGTCCAACTTTGCGAACTTCCCACCACTCAGCATAATATTTCCAAAAGGTCACTGGGTGTCGTTCATCTGTATTTCGCATGACTAATAGTAACTTGAAGTATTTTATTTTCCCTTTGCAATTAAAACATTTTTAGGTATTCTTTTATCTATTGTTTATAAGCTTTACGGTTCTGTCTAAATAAATTATGCTTGAATATAATTTTTTCACATCTATTTCAAAAGGAAAAAATTGAGCTAAACCTAGTTATGTCCTATGTACGATACAGGAAGTGTTGTCATCAATGTACAGTCATGCTTTCATATATATGTTCCTATTTTAGATATTTTACGGTAACACTATGTTATGTGTAGCTGTTCTAAAGTTTGTTGCAATAACCCATGTTTTCACATGATTAGTTCTACACTTACCTTTACTAATGATAGTTAAAGGGGAGAAAAATGTCCAACGGCCATCTAAGATAAGTCAAAGTTTACTTAGTAGCTAATGTGTAAATATTTTTTTCACTTTAGGGTCTATTTTGGTTCAAGGATCTGTTGATCTAGGCATCGATAGGCAGAGTTGGATGTTGCATGCAGCTGTTCACAGTGCCAGACCAGATGTCAGATGTATTATTCATCTAAGTACTTCAGCTGCAGTAGCAGTAAGTTTATTTCTGTTCAACAGTTACAAACACTTCACACTTATTTCTACGTAACTGTCAACCTTCTAGGAAGTCGAAGTACTTCTTAGCAATCGGTTTAGCAGTGGTATATTATGTAGGTTCTTTTTTATAGGGATGGGAATTTCGAATCCGTTGGGTTCCCATGGTAACCTAAATGACTGCGAAGCGAACATGAAAACTACTACTGTTAGTTGTCGGGGTGTTAAATGTTTGCTGTTCAGTCAGATTTTTTTCTTGTCATCAGTTATTTGTGCTACTAATTGTAACTTTTTTAGACCACAAAATGCTAGATTCAATTCTATTCTCTTTTCCTATGTACATAGGTAAACTGATTCTTTGTAATTGGATTTATGGACAGGGTTGCACTTGAGGTTCGGTAATAAAATTTTAAATTATGTATTAACATAGTGTTAATTGCCAAGGAAAGGTTCTGAAACTCGCTATGATTGTTGGTCGAAATAAAATTATTTTATTGATGTCATGAACCGATGTAGGTTAAACCACCACTGACAATTTGTAACGGCTACTTCATCCTAGTGTAGAATTCAGCTGTGCACATCCACGATACCTCAAGTGGGAGTTGTGAACGCCCTAACCTTCTAAACCACTGAAACTCAATCGTGGATGCGCACTGTTGAGTAGCCCTATACTAGAACGAAATGGTCGTCCAGTGTTTCCAGGTTTTCAGTGTTTGTGTAACCTAGATGGGTTCATAATTCCAATAAAATCCAACTTTCTCTGCAACTCCATACTGAAAATCATTTAATCTAAAACACATGAAGTTCCGTACATTTAAATCGGTTCACGATATTCACTTAAATTTGATTGTGTTTTGATTTATATGGTCTAATTTACCGAAATTGCACCCAAGAGTATTTACAATAATTTTCTAAATTTCTTTTAATTACACATTATTGTGCTGTCGCGTTTTTCATATCCTCAGTCAGTTAGTAATGAGCGATGTTGGACCTTGAACAAATATTTATTGATCGAAGTTGCCACATCACAGCATAACAAGATCATTAACATGATAGCTGTAGTAGTCGTATTCATATTAACAATAGTTATAAAGATTAGAAATATGGTTCAATAAAAACGGATGAATTCTCAGAGTGAAAGTATTAAGTAATATTGAAGGTGATACAAGGATCTAGGGCTAGTGAAAAATCAGATGCATTTACACCGCTGACTGATTTTGATTCACGTCTCCAAACAGTGATCACGATTATAGTGATTAGGTTGACTAATATCTTAGCTAAAATCTGGGAGTTGGACGTAATCACATCTAACTGGTCACAATCACTGATTGTCCCAATATATAACAAGGGGTCAAAATCATCCTGTGATAACCATAGAGGGATTAGTTTGACTAATATAGCATCTAAAATATTGGCCTCAAGAATTACTGGAAGCCTAAATAAGACTTGGGAACAGCAAACACGGGGAAATCAGGCTGGCTTCAGACCTGGTTGTGGCTGCGTCGACCACATATTCACCATTCGTCAGGTTTTAGAACACAGGCATACTTATCGGCGTCCGACACTGGTGGTCTTTCTTGACTTAAAAGCAGAATTTGATTATGTAGACCGAGAGGTTCTGTGACTGTGGCTGTCATTGAAAGGTGTACCTCATAAGTACATAAATCTTGTAAGGGCTCTTTACTCAAACGCTACCAGTTGAGTCAGAACTTATGGCAAAATGTCATCTGACCTCGAAACCTCAAGTGGTGACCATCAAGACTGTCTGCTATCCCCATTTCTGTTTAACTTCATCATAGATGACATAGTCCTATTTGGTGAAGATGCTGATAAAATGCAGAGTCTTTTGGTGGCACTGAGCAACAATGCCAGGATGTTTGGGATGCGCTTCTCCCCCTCTAAATGCAAGTTGTTGCTTCAGGACTGGTCTGCATCAACGCCTGAACTAAGGATAGGGCGTGAAGTAGTCGAACGCGTTGACAACTTCACTTATCTTGAAATTCCGATCAGTCCCCCTCCTAGAATAACCACCTGCTTCAGTTTGAGCATCCGGGCAGTATCCTAGTCCTCACACAAATCGAATGATTTATGTAGCGCATATCTATTTGGTGCCTCCTTTGTACCAATGTTTATGCGTTTAAATAAATAAAGAATTAGCTTTCTTTCTCGAAATGCTTTAACTTGGCCACGCGTATACAGTCACTGACAAGGATGTCCTACTCATTGCCTTCTCGCGGTAGGGGTGTTGTTTACGAAATTGAGAGGGCGAAAAGCGAATATCCGGCGCTTTAACCGGGTTGGTAGAGACGGGAAGTGCACCTAGGGGAGTTGGAAAACCCTGATTTCAAACCAATGGTGCACATGGACTCCAGTATTCTGAAGGAACAAATGGCGTATGAACCTATTGTTGGTCACCGGCTACCATGGGACCGCATCTCCTTACGTTGCTCCACTTCCTCGTAGATCAGACCTTTAGGTCGAAGGCTCCGGATGTGGCCCCCTAAAATAACCACCGACTCCAGTTTGGGCACCCGGGCCTTACACCAGTCCTCACACAAATCAATTGAGATTCATGTGGCGCATATCTGTTTGGTGCCTCCTTTGTACCAAAACTCATGTGTTCGAATAATAAATGTATATATAAAATAGTTCTCATATTTTGCCAAGACATTCTGTAATTTTCTATTAAAATACATTGGTTGTCCCCACCTATGTTTTCGCTCACTATACTACTACTACTTCTACAAATAATAATAACTAAAAATAGTGGTAATGACGATAATAGTAGTAATGACTACTACTACTATTGATAACGATCGTAATTACAGTAATAATAATAATTTTTTTAGTTGTAAGTGAGGTTCCTCCGGTTGCGGCTGTTTATATATATCGCTTCAGGAAAAATTTTCTGTATATGATTGTTTATTGTATGAATAAAATTTATAGTATAACGACTGAACTTTTACACTCAATTTTTTTCAGGTATCATGTACAAATGCTGGTCTTTTACCAATCAGTCAAGAAGCCATGATTTTGGGTGACACAGCTGTTTACGACCCGTTAATTGTTTTGAATAATCTTCAGCAAAATAGGGAAGAAGACTTAGACTCTCGTAAAGAGCGTCATTTTGATGCACAAAAAGCAGAAATATCTCGAATATTTTCGGAAAAATCCCCCAGTTGTATGGTTTTATTGGTTCGTAGTTATGGTCTTTTAGCTTTGGGACAATCGATTGAGGAAGCATGGTTTATTGCTTTTACATCCATGTTAGCGTGTGAAGCACAGGTCGGTTTAAAATAATATTGGGTAATTGTTAGAATCTCATCGCTAACTCTTTAGTATATATAAACTTTTTTGAAGTATTTATTCACACTTAGATTATATGTTAAAGTGATTTTTGTTTTATTGTTTATTATTCTTGTATTAATTGGAATTATATCACCTATTGTTCCACGAGTTACGATACCTTTTTTGATTCCTGTTTGTTTATTGGTTTATAGAGATTTTTCTTGTGGTGTATTGTTCAGTGTCATGATATTTTCCTTATGTTTGCACTGTTTGATGTATGTGTTTATGCTGTTATAGTTACGTTTGGCGAGCCTTAGTTTGGATGAATTGGTTATCCCTACCAAAGAAGCTCAAGAAGCCGCTTATTCAGTAGGACGTACTCCCTCTGCTGTTCAGTTGCGAGTTGGCGAAGTTACTGGTAGTTCAGGTTGGAGGCGTGGAGAACTTGAATTCGAGGCATTAATGCGTAGATTAGACTCTGCTGGATACCATACGGGTTATGTTTACCGACTAAGTCAAGTACGTCAGGGTTCAACTGCTGCATCAACTCTCCAGAGACCACCAGCAGATTTACTGGATAATGCCTCCACTCAAAAATCTCGTGATGCCGCAGCCCATGTTCGTCGTGCAGCTAGTCTTGGCCGTGGTCTTCGTGGCCTCAAAGATGTAGAAATACCGCCTACAGTTTCATCTTTTGCAACTTCATACTACGGGGATGAGGAAAGTAGGTAAGTAGGAGACAGTACTTATTTTCTTCCATATTGTTTGTTCTTAGCCATATCACCGTAAAGATTTGTTGAATTCTTGTTTCAGAGCTGCTGCTATTGCTGAGATGAAAGCCAAAACACTCTCACTTTCACGTGCACACTGGCTGAGCACACCGAATGCGTACCTCCGGGAAGAGATTGAAGAAGTGGGTACTCCGAATCCTAAAAAGATAACCCACTGGACAGAGGGGTCAGATGTCAATAAAACACGCACCGGTGGAGTAGCTGTCCCGCTGATTGATCCCAATCAATTTGCCTTGCAGGGTTCGGATCCACAGGAGTTTAAAAATCAACAGAGGAAGGTAATATTTCAAGTCAAAAAGCATTAACAGGTTTATTTTATAGTGTCTGTTATTATGTTAAGCCCATATATCTTATTCTTGCTTTCGGACAAGCCAATCTATTCATTTTACTTGAGACATATTTTGACCTTGTTAATTATTCGCTTATCAATCTTGACTGTTTTTATATGAGCGCGTAGGCGTGTGTACACTTCTTATTCCATTACTCATCACATGTCTGTAACTTATTTTTGTGTGCTTATAAATATTGATTAACGCTTGGTTAAATGGGAAGTTGGCTTACCCGCCATCTCCACTGCTCGTCGTTTCTATTCACTTCATATACAAAATATATGTATCCAAAATTCCAAAAAAAACAGTCAAGATTGATAAGCGAATAATTAACAAGGTTAGAATGTGACTCAAGTAGAATGGATAGAATGGGCTGTCCGAAAGTTAGAATAAGGTATTTGGGCTTAACATAATAACAGACACTACAATATACATATATTGTTCGGGAGCACTCAGAACAAGGTCATCTTGATTGCTGTTAGATGTCATAAGGGCGGTGTCCAGCTCCTGATTGCTCTACTGTTAAAGGATGTTCCTTTTTAAGAGTATCGGAAAGGAAACTGGATTGAAGATGATCATAGAAATCCGAAAGCGTGACCTCAGAACATAAGCGGCAATCGCTTGATTCCGGTCACACGACCAGTTTGTGTTTGATCTTTTAACTCCTCTTTCTTCAGGCCTTACTACCGGCATTGGGAATCACTGTTCCCATATAGGCTATGGAGTTTTTAGCCTCGATATTTTCTAACCCCTCTCATTGTGAAGAGAGAGGACCACTCCTAGTGGCCTAGTGAAAACACCTTATTGTCTTGTCTTTTCACCACAGTACAGTCGTCAGTACAACTGTACCTTCAAACCTGAAGTTTTCTCCTTTTTATTATACCGCTCTCTAACCAACTTGCTTGTATTGGTAGGGCATAAAGAAGCGAGTATTTCAACCAATGTAGGTCGATTGAGTAGTCACTATAGGTGAACCCAATCACCACACCAAAATAACAGCTACACTTTGGTCAGGAAGCCCTGGATATCTATGAGGTGAAACTTATTTAGTGGTTTACATATGCTGTATTTGATGTGCATTGCCAAGCACACATAAACTAGGACGAGATACCTTTACAGTACTCCTTGTTTAACGTTGGTTCTCCGATCGGTGTCATTTCTCAATAAACATTACCTGCAAAATGAATAAAATCACTTCAGTTAATTTACAGTATTGTTACCTTAGTTTTAACAGACACTCAACAAGTAGTTATTAAGTTACGTACATGATATATGTACATTCGATGTGTAGTGATATTTTAGATTAAGTGTTATTCGTAAAATTGCTTGTAGAGAACATAATTTTGAAGCACTACATCTAAAGACGGTATTATTTTTACCTGATATCTCGTATTGCCGTTCAGTTCATTTCTGGATCCACCGCTTCAGATGTATAAAAGTACTCATCTTTGCTTTATCATTTAATGTGTTTGAAACTTGAAGTTTACAAATTGTTTGTCATGTTATTGTAGGTGAAAGATAAATATTACAAGGATGTAAGGTCTGCTGGACCAAAATCTCGAATTTTACAAGGTATTGACTTAGAAGATGAGTCAGATGAAACTGATGGGGGGATGGCATCACCTAAGGTTGTCAGTCCGAAAGGCACACTGCTTCGATTGGATCCTTCCAACCCTCCGTCTCTGGAGCCTGGACATGTTGTTGTGGTTGGGGCAGCTAGTAAAGGTATCATAAATCGTAATCAGAGACACAATGTTGGTGTTTACCAGTCTGTATACTCGCCAAATCCATTTGATAGGATGACAGACGAAGATCTTGAGCGCTACAAAGAAAATGTTGAACGTAAAGCTAAAGGTTTACCCTCATTAGAGGAGGAAGAGGCAAGAGCTCGCATAGAGGAAGCTCGGCAGGCTGTGGTGGTGGCACGAGAGGTGATGGAAGCAGCTTCTCGTATGGGTACAGAACAAAAATGTAAGCTTTTCCATTTGTTGACAGTTATAATGTTTCTAAGTTTTTTTGTAATTAGTAGTGACCGCGAAATTCTGTGGCTGTGTCTGTCATTGAAAGGCGCACCTCAAAAGTACATAAATTTTGTGAAGGCTCTTTACTCGAACAGTACTAGTCGAGTCAGAACTTATGGCGAACCGTCATCTGCTTTTGCAACTTCAAGTGGTGTCCGTCAAGGCTGTTCACTTTCTCCATTTTTGTTTAACTTCATCATAGACCTACTGATGGAAATAACATTCTCGTCAACTGAATTCTCGGGTATTGATCTCCTTCCAAGAGGTCCACTTATTGACTTTGAATACGCAGATGACATAGTCCTGTTTGGTATCTTGGACTGATGTATATATGTGCCTGGTCCTACGTTGTAGCTGACTGACTGACTGAACTGGGAAGAATAATCAGAGGATTATAATATCATTTGATTTCTGCTGAAAAGAAATCCATTGTAATATGTGAATTTCTCGAGCCACAAGTCACTTTATTTTATTTTTATATACTGTTTACTCGACCACTTCATTTTTCCAGAATATCATAGGATCTTTAGGATAATGAATACAATACAACCAAATATTATGGAATGCCATAGAACGTAGTTTTTGATTGTTGCTCTAGATAACATGTCCATTTTGACTAACAATCTATTTGAATGAGTCTCCGATTTGATTTACTGACCGAAGATTACACTAACTAAATTGAGTACTGTTAGTTTCCGCCCGATTGCAGTGTGTTGTACAACCAACAATGACATATATATTTTGCTAGTGTTCATCATCCAAATATGTTTAGCAATAAGAATATTGACTCAATGTGTCACTGTCAACTTTATACTTCATCCGTCCTGATCTTTTGATAAACCCAGAAAACTTTAAGCTTGGAAACATTATTGTTCCATAATGCTTTCATCCCTTACAGGTTCCCGATAAATTTGTACTTATTATAAATGATTAATGTATTATGCAATATAAAAGTACTGTTCATTATTGTCTGTAGTGTCATACATTTAGCGCGACTTAATCTCCACTCAGTTCAAATGTAAGAGTTTCCGATATTAGCGTGACAGATATTGTCATTTGTTTCATCAATCTCAACGAATTGCAATTGTGTTGTTATGAGATGTTAATGTTGATCCTATTTTTGAATTGAGATCACAATTATTTTTATTTTGTACTGTTACACTACAAAATTAAGGAGTATATGCTACATGAAGACAGTAAAAACTCATTAGACATACTTACCTGAATATTTATGCCAGTAATTCAGTTAAGTTTTTGATTGAGACCCCTAAAATGATGATTACCATGTGTTCACTAGTGACTGGCTTCGTGAGAAAATTCTCGGAATTCTAGTGAGAAGCCGTGAACAGTGGAGCTAATCCGTGTCGGGTAGAGACAGGTATCTATCTCAGTACAATGGAAGATGGTCGCTCAATTTCGTGGATTGGTTGAGGTTAGACATTAACACCACTGGACACCGGCTCAGTGGTCCAGTAGGTTAAGCGTTCGTGCGCGAGACTGAAGGCCCTGGGTTCGAATCTCGCGAGAGGGATCGTAGATGCGCACTGCTGAGGAGTCCCATAGTAGGACGAAACGGCCGTCCAGTGCTTCCAGGTTTTCAATGGTGGTCTAACATCAGTCGGTTCACGATCTCAATCAAAAACTTAACAATCTCCACAACCCCTAAACTGATAATTCAGTTAAGGTTTATACTGATATTCTTAATTGGATTTGATTTTGAAGCTCTCAATATTCTGAAAATTGGATAAAATTTTCTTACTATTTTCATATCTTAGATAATCAAGAACTTAGTTTAGATGTAAGTCGTATTCATGCAGTTCGGTCAGATACCAGTGGAGCTGAAGCTAGCCATGATGATACTGAAAAAGAGGTTAGTTATGTTTATTAATTCTAAGGCGTTTACGATTTTGAGTAATATTTACTAACAGTCAAACTTAGAAAGTATAAATACCAGGTTTATCTGTCCGATCAAAATTCAAGAGAACCTAGTGTTTCGTTACCAATAAGTATAAAGATACACAAAATATACGTTAAGCTTCAAAAGAAACTTGATTATTTATTGATGGATTCTGATGATTCATTTTTATTTATTTTCATCAATTTCTATAAATTAGTTGCACTACAAATATTGTTTTAAATAATTATTACTAGTATCATTGTAGTATTATTTCATGCATAATCGACCTATTTATCGACGAAAATCGAAATAATAGTAGGTCATTTGATAACTACGTGTTAATAACACAGACGTTGGTGTTAGATATTGAAATCTTACATAAAGTTCATAAGTTATGATAGCAATAGTCCCTCTAATCCACAATGTTAAAAAATGAAGACTCATAAACAAAATGTCCCAGTAAGATCTACGCAATGATCAGTTTACCTCACTACAAGATTGTCCGCTAATTAGAAAGTAAAATGGAACGTATTGGCCAACGACTATGCAGATCTACTTGATATGAATTATTTCAGCTTAACAACAGATCATATCACTTGCAAGTTTATTATCCTTTTTGCCTTAACATTTTTATTCGTTAAAGTGCACCATTTCAAACACAATAACATTATTGACCGAAATCCTAATCTCTTAACTTTATTAGAATGCGATTTCAATCGACCACTAGTTATGTCCCCGAAGAATATTTACTTCTCTTTTGATAGTGTGATGCTAACAGAAAGGTGAGGATTTACAAAGCAAGGGTCACATTTATGTGTTTGAAGAAAATATGGAATTCAAAACAACTGTCTGCAAACCAACATCAAAGTCACAATCGTCTATACGAGCGTCAAGACAGTCAGTTCTACAGTACGGAGCTGAAACTTGGAGAACTACCACAATCATCATAAAACAAGTATAAGTATTCATAAACAATTATCTACTCAAGATATTCACTGTTCGTCGACCGGATACTATGAGCAGCAGTCTACAGTGGAAGAGAACAAAGCAGCTCCAATCTGAATAGGAAATTAGAAAAAGACGTTGGAAGTGAACAGAACATACACTGATGAAATCATCGATTTGCATCACGAAGCAAACCATAACATGGAATCGTGAGTGGAAACGGAGAAGAGGAAGACCAAAGAACACACTGTGTGGAGAATTATAAACAGATATGAAAAGGATGAATATGACTTGTAAAGAACTGGACAAGATTACCGATGACGTAGTTGGATGTAGAATGCTGGTGTGTTTTCGATTCTCCTTCACGAGGGGTAACATGTAATTAATTAAGATACCGTCAAACTAAAGGGATAGAAATGAGTCTATAGATACTGCCTTTGTAGATAATTTTATTTGCCTTTATGAT
This sequence comes from Schistosoma spindalis, assembly GCA_946903255.1. Lineage (NCBI taxonomy): Eukaryota > Metazoa > Platyhelminthes > Trematoda > Strigeidida > Schistosomatidae > Schistosoma > Schistosoma spindalis. Next base: position 43,316,782 of record OX336420.1, on the reverse strand, counting down.
TTCTCAAGTCACATATTTTGAGTGTGGTTATAAATTTCACATATTTTTCTTTCTCATATCAGGCTAGAAAAGATGATAGTATATCAGAAAGGAAAAAGAAACGTCGTTTCAAAATGCCTTCATTTGCACGAAAATCCAAGGTTAAAGAATCTAAAGAAAAGAAATAAATAAAACTGACGTTGATATTTGGGCTACTTTTTTATATATAAGTAGGCAATGCATCAATGACTTCAACTTTTCAGCATTACAAGCATGCGCCAAAATGAACTTGGTCTGAGATACTTTATTGTTTTTTTGCAATTGCTTTCTTCACATCAGTGCGCTCAGCTTTGTATCTGTCTGGCTAAAAATTTTCAACTGCGTACGCCGTTATTGTTCGGGCTTACATCGAATATAATTCACCTCGCCTAAATTTTTCTTCAATGTCGAATATATAGATATGATCTTGATTTGATCCTTACATTTCTACGTTTAATCCCTAATCTACTAACTTATGGCTTGTTGTGAAATTTCTTATTATTCGTATTGATCTGTCATAGTGGCTCGTTTGTTTAATTTTAATTGCTTTGTTAGGAATTATGCATTCATTGTTCTTGAGAAGGAGTAAATAAAATCCTGATTTTGTCAATGATTCGTTGTTACTCCTGTGTAGTTCTTATAAAATTATCTTGAAAATCGTATACTGAATTCACTATGGCTTTATTGATATTCTTTTATTTTTTCTACTGCTTTATTGTTTGCATCTATAAACGTTTTTTTTATTTATAAGCTTCAGTCTTGCTACATGAAGATTCTGATAGATTGCATTCTTCAGGATATCCATACCGAAAACGTAAAAAATATTCGGATACAATTCTCGTCTCGATTCTATGCTTGTTTGCTTCGATCTATCGTTTAGCGGTCAGCCAAATGCAAAGTAAAACCTGGCACATTTGTATCGTTTCAAGTTGCCACACCACATCAGCGTAGTGAAATAAAATTCCCAAAAGTAGTAGAAGTAGTAACAGCATCAGTAGTAGAAAATATAGAGTATGGAAAGAAAAAATTTTTAAGGGGGTTTCAAGATTCATGATTTCAGGGAAGGCTGAAAGTGAGTGCTTCTGTGCTATTTCTATCGATTCTGAGCCATATCATCCGATATTTTCAACCACTGATCGATAGAGATTTGTGCTGGTTACTACGTTGTTGATCCGTCTAATATTCACAGTTGCCTCGATATTGAAATTCATAATTGACATGCCTTTATGTTAGTGATACATGGAGGGATTGTTCATCTGGCAGGTTAACTTTTATTTCTTTCATACAAATCTATTTAATTACGAAGGACACCGATTAAAGCAAAATCACATGAATTCACTATATTTCGTTATTTTCTCACCGACTGCTTATGACTAGTGATATTTCAAGATAAAGAATCGCAAATGGGAATCAGCATATTTATAGAAATATAGTTTGCCAAAAGTTAGTGTACAAATGTATCAGTATAGTGTAGTAAGGATACATATATTAGAAATAAATTGAAATGTTAGAATTGAAATATTATATGTTAAGATTAGTTCCGAAATATCGACTAGCTTAATAACAAAAGATTACAGGGTGGTAAATAAGTTATTCTGTAATGAAATACACGAAGAGAGATTAGTGATTATTGAGAACAGGATGAGTTGTGTCAGTTCTGTTCAGGTGTGTAGTGACACATTTATGCTCAGTGACACTGGATAATCGTAATAATCCGTCGCTGGTTGACCACTCTGATCTCCAATCCTAGTGAAACCTGAAGGTTTCAGATTCTATCAGTGGATTACATTCAGGCGTACTCTACTTTGTCAGAAGCAATTGGAATTCTATTTTATATGATTAGTGATAGTCTGTAATCTTAGTTTTATCCTGGTTAAAACTGATCCACAAAATTTATACCTAATAATGTAGGAAATGATGCCTAGTCAGAAATTCTATATAATTGAGCATGATTATTAAGTGTCGGGGGTATTTATATGTTATTTGTATTTGATCATGTCTTCGAACCATTACTTGTATTTTTTGGGACCACTGAGTGAGCAGAGCTGGGGTATCGGATAAGGTACTAAGTGTACTAAATCGGCTGATGAAGTAGTGAATTTTTGTCAATCGAGGTGACTGGGACATGTGTTACGTATGTCCAACTACTGCCTATCATGATGGGCGATGTTTTTTGATTTAAGAGAAGGTTGGAAGACAATTTGGGGCGGCCAAATCAAGACTTCTTATCAGTTCATGTTGTCAATGCCTATTGGACTGATCAAATATAGGTAGATGAAGACTACGTGATTAGGGTCCGGTGATTATCATCACCAATAGTTAATGAATTTAGGTGATATGTATCAAAATCGTGTGCAGGTGCGTTAACTCTTGTCTTCCCCACTTCCCTGGATCTCAAAATCTTATATCTTTAAACCTTTTCCAATACCTAAACTTTCCTATTATATTAGTAATTATTATTAGTGATATAGTTAGTACTACTGCTACTACGGGGTTGGTTTTGACAATTTTATCTCACTATGTTAATGTGATATAGGAACTTTGGCCGGTGAAAATGTGTTAGGCTTTATGTTTCACTATAACTGACTAATTGATTCTATGGTGATAAGTTTCATATCAACTTAATTCACAACGTCCTTATATATTCATACAGTAATGCTGAACTAAGCCATCAATTCACTATTTATTCTCTCTATCTTTGTATTGACGAAAATTAACAAATTTAGTATGATTTATAGTTATAAACTTAAATAGACTGAAAACTCTCAGGATCACCGTTTGACAGTCAAGTTATCCGAAGCTATAGCCATCAAACACCTCAAGCCATATTTATGTATCCAAAAGGAAACAGTTGAGAATCTTTCCTCACGATGATGACGTTATCCTTGCAACTTTTTTTCTCTCCATCTAATTGTATCATTTTATTCAAATTCACAGCTATATATTTAATTGACTGATGTAAACTCACGGGATGTCCGGACAAAGTAGGAGACGGTGAAGACAAGTAAAATAGCAACGGAAGCGAGGCGATATAACATGATGGTTGTCGAGGTTAGTGAAATCCGTTGGATCCAAGCTAAATAGATGCTGTTTACTCCATTCATGAAGACAAAAATGATTCGCACACACAAACAGTCGCACTGAAACTGTGTAAAGAAGCACGAAATGAACCAGTAGGATGAGAATCTCATGGATCCAGAATCTTCAAAACAAAGAAGAGGAGAATCACAACGAATATTATTCACTGTTATGCACCCACCAATGATAGCAATGACGACGATAAAGATTATCCTACCAGAGGCTGCAATCGATCATAAGGAAATGTCCACTAAAGGACCTGACCACGTTGATGAGAGACCCAAACGACAAAGTCGGACTGGACAACACCGGGTATGAAGATATCGTGATATGAAATGAATTAAGAGAGAGGAACGATGATGGAGAGAGCTTTGCAAATTTATGTGCATTCTATAGAATGGTTATAGGCGACACAATATTCCTCCATAAACACATACACAAAGCTATATTGGTCTCACTAGATCCCACTACAGAGAAGCAGATGGATCATATTTGTATGACGAAAACTATCCGGAAGGTCAATGGATGTCGTGATAAGTAGGAGAAGAGCCGACATAAATTGAGAAAACCATCGGGTAGTGGTCATGATGAAACTGATGCCAAAGAAGGACTGGAGAAGCGGCAGATACAAATATTTATAAACAATTGTCTACTCAAGATATTCACTGTTCGTCGACCGGATACTATGAGCAACAGTCCTACAGTGGAAGAGAACAAAGCAGCTCCAATCTGAAGAGGAAATTAGAAAAAGACGTTGGAAGTGAACAGAACATACACTGATGAAATCATCGATTTGCATCACGAAGCAAACCATAACATGGAATCGTGAGTGGAAACGGAGAAGAGGAAGACCAAAGAACACACTGTGTGGAGAATTATAAACAGATATGAAAAGGATGAATATGACTTGTAAAGAACTGGACAAGATTACCGATGACGTAGTTGGATGTAGAATGCTGGTGTGTTTTCGATTCTCCTTCACGAGGGTGCTAGGCGTTAGCAAGTAAGATCTTAATTCATGCTACTCATAATCACTACCGACTACTTTATTGTATAATCATTTAGTTATTCTATCTCCGTGATCTTTTGTTACTTTGACGTTCCAGAATAGTCTCTCAAATATCATGTTTATTTATAACACTATATACTTCATTACTTCACCGCAATGATACATATCCAATGTTGTTGTTTTAATTAAGTAAACTTTTCAGTAGTTTTAAATTTTAAAATATTACAGGTTGTTAACGAATGATGAGAACTTAACAAGATAAAATGAATTCATGTTATTCTGCTCTTTTTTTTGCTTTTGTCTTCTTTATGATAATCGAAGAAGACAAGTGTACAAAATGATAGTACCTGAATAAAACATAATGTTTGCTTGACACTCAAGAATAATAATAGTTATAATCTATGGACAGATTAGGAACAAGTATCTTTCATACCCTTAAATATCAATAGACATATTCAAGTCATTGAAGGGTAAATAAATTATACTGACTGAAAATATTTTCAAAGATGACAACTTAAATGTCTATGATTAAAAAAAAGAATATTATTCGAGTTATTTTTTTATTGTTATGTAAACTGAAGAATATGTTCGTTAAATGTTAAGAAGGCAAAAAGAAAAATAAAAAAAATTTTATCTTCCGGATAATTTTATTTACTACATTGTTTAGAAGGAACAGATGGTTTTAGTCTGTTATCATCAAAATAATATTTGTCATTCATCTAAGAAATAGGAATTTTGTTTTAATATTGATATTAATGACTGAAATATAATGGTTATTTAAGCTAATTGAAATAACTGTCAAATACGATTTAATTGAGAAATATAAAACAATAGTTTTCAAAGCACTAACTAGGTGATAACTCTTGTTATTCATTGAGCAAGAAAATTTTGATGCTTTTTCTTCACATAATAATGAGTAATTATTGTTTAGAACGATAAATTCAGTGTCTTCTTGTTTCTAGTGATTAATTAGCTTATACAAGAGTTTCATATATGATCGAGTTTTGGCTTCTAGTTAGCTTCAAATGAAGTGAACTTAGAAGGTAATACAACGAACGAAAGAACGAACAGATTTTTTCTGTCGTAAAATGGTATGCTTATGTTGATGTGTGGGCGAGAATGATCATGCTTAGTCAGACATGTAGACAGTCTGACAGGTGCCAGATAAGTTATATATTCCCTTATCCTTATTATTGTGACATATACACATATACTTATTATTGATTGTTCATTGTTGTGGATTGTGTCGGTTTCGGGTGTGAAAATATATTACGTTCTGGTCAGGCTGATTACGTGTTTTGATCTGAGTTGTTTTGACGTCTTGTAGAATAGACACTGGGAGGGATCTAGTGTAGATAATCGTTTAAGCGTTATAGCATATGTATTGGAAGTAATATGTATAGAAGTAATGGGGCTCTTGGGTTATTTAACACATAAGGGATTATTGGTTATGAATTTCTTAAGGTATATACTCGCCAATGAAATGAAGTTCTGATTGTTGATCCAAACTCAAAGACATCATATCACTTTTTACAAAACAAAATTTATGATAATCAGTTGCATGGCCATTCCATAATTGTTTGTAAACCAATAAATAACAACCAGAAAACGTATCAACATTTCGTAATATGAAAACGCACTATTGATATTATATCTGTATTGTATGTTTATTGGACATTTTCAAATAATAATCCGCATATCAATACCGATATATAGTTGAAAAATATGAATAACATTAAATATGGCAAATGTATATGACTTTTGGAGAGTAAATGAAAAGTTAATCATGTTATCACTTTTGATGATTGAATAACGTACTAAGGAACATTGATAGACAAATGTTATTTCATCGTTAACATCATTGAGGACACGAGGTTTGATTGAAGTAGCTTGAATTTTTCAATGAAACTCAGAAAAGAACAATAACTTATTATGGATTAAACTAATTCAGAATAGTTGAAATCATGAGTCGATTGAAGCTAGACCACCATGGAAAACTTGGAAGCACTGGACGGCCGTTTCGTCCTAGTATGAGACTCCTCGGAAGTGCGCATCCGCGATCATCTGCCCACTAGGGACTGACTTCAAGAAACACTCCTGGAGTTCTAGTGAGAAGCCGTTACAAGTGGAGTTCAACCAGATCTGTTGTGAGATATCAGCTCACTGAAAACAATGGTGACGGTGGCGCAATTCCGCAGATTGGTTGAAGTTAGACATTAAAACCGTTAGATGCCGGCCAGCACAGTGGTCTAATGGTTAAGCGCTTGCATGCGAGACTGATAAGTTGTGTGTTCGAATCACGCTGGGGGTGGTGGGATCGTGGATGTGCACTGCTGAAGAGTCCCATACTAGGACGAGACGGCCGTCCAGTGCTTCGAGGTTTTCTATGGTGGTCTAGCTTCAATTGACTCATGATTTCAACTACTGAATATTCTAAAATCTCCACAAAACCCCTTCTGATAATTCAAAATAACCTGTTTGCTAAAAATCATATACCGTTATAAAAATCATTGTTCATAATGTTTAAGATTTATGATATTTCAAACCTGCTTTAAAAGTAAACCGAACATATTTATTTTTCCTGCCTACACGAGAAAATACAACATTTTGACATTCTCCCGAATAAATTGAGCATTGGATAGATTGATATAAATAAATAATACATTTGTAATATCCCAATGAGCAGAAAAATTGGGTTCTCTGAAGAAGTGGCTTGCAGTAAGTCACGAAACGTCAGAAAATCTGATTTTTCTACTCATTGGGTTATTACAAATATATCATTTATTTATTTTGACATTCTGTTTACGTGTTATGCTTGTCAGTATTCAACTATAAATCCATGGCCAAATCTATGAATTCATCAGAAAACTTATTTAGAATGACTTATATTATTAAAAGTCAGTAATAAGAATTCGACAGTTTGATTAAGTGTCATCGGTCAAACTAATCTTAATGTGTAGTTACATATTCACTAAAAACTGTATCTCTATTTTCAACATCAAATTAACAAACCAGCATATAATTAATAATAAATACATTTTTATTATATCTCAATGAGCAGAAAAGTTATACTGCTGACTATTTATGACTTCATGTAAACCACTTCTTCTTTAGAGTAAATTAATAACCAAATTAAATTAACACAAGTTTAAATAGTACAAAGGAAACAAACGTATTGTTTCCAATATCATTTAATTAATTAGAGATTGTTTTGATGGAGTTTTGTTCTCTGAACTGAATGGTTTGGTCGTGGAGCTTTCATCAGAAGTCTGAAGTTTGTGCTGATGAAAGCTCCGCGACCAAACCATTCAGCTCAGAGAACAAAACTCCATTAAAATCATCTACCGAGCTACAAATCTTCTCCACTATCTCATAATTAGAGATTGTCTTCTTAAAATTCATAGTTGTAATACCGTAAAACAAAACTAAATTTGGTAAAATAGAAAATTAATTCTAATTTGTCTAACATAACAAAAATAACAGAGAATGTATAACTAAGTTTTAACTATTTATGTAATGATTTATTACATATTATGCAATTCTTATTTTCAGCTTTTATTAACATTAAGTTTGATGACAAATTATAATCTAAATTAATTGTTGAAACGGTGGAGAAACTTCATATCATATCTGAAACTGGGAAACAAATCAACATGAATAAGTAGATATCAATGTCAAGATTAGATTGGATAATTTTAAATAAATCCTTATATTGAATAAATTATTTATTGCTAAAACATTGATATAATTGGTCAATTTTTCATAATTTCACTGGTTGAGATCATGAGCCGATTGAAGCTAGACCACCATAGAAAACCTCGAAGCACTAGACGGCCTTTTCGTCCTAGTATGGAAATCCCTAGCTCTGCACATCCCCGATCCCGCCACCCGTGATATTCGAACCCAGGACCTATCAGTCTCGCACGCGAGCGCTTAACTATTAGACCACTGTGCTGGCCGGCATTCAACGGTGTTAATGTCTAACTTCACCCAGTGCTTCCAAGTTTTCCATGGTGGTCTAGATTCAATTGACTCATGATTTTGGGAAATATTGTCTATAAAAAGTAATCCATTGTTAAAAAAATCAATGCCCATAGTTATATAAATGTAATTTGTATAAATTGCATTTCATCTTATATAAACAATAGTTTTACTTTCATATACTATAAATTTTGTCATGGATTAAGTTGAATCCAAAGGTAATTTAAGAGTGGAGGCGGCAGGGAGTGAGGGAGGAGGAAAAAGAGAAAAAGAACTCACATCTATTTTGTTTTTACATTTTCTAAACTCAACAAAGATTAATATCAGAAGGGGTTTTGTGGAGATTGTAGTAATTTCAATGGTTAAGATCATGAGTCAATTGGAGCTAGACCACCATGGAAAACCTGGAAGAACTAAACGGCCGTTTCGTCCCATTGTGGGACTCCTCAGCAGTGCGCATCCACGACCTCTCCTCCTGTGAGATTCGAACCCAGCACAACAAAGATTATTTAATTCTTTTTCATAAATGAAATTATTTTTATATAAATTATGAAAGTTGATTTCATAATTTATGTATTTTATAATGCAACTTATGCATTTAAGATTATACCTAATAAGTCAATTTATAGGAAAAAAAGACTAAAATAAAACAAAATCACTGATTGTGTAATTTAATTATAACTAAAATTAATATTAGAAAGTGGTTTATATGGATATTATAGTAATTTTAATAGTTCAAATTATGAGTCAATTGAAGCTAGATCACCAACAAGACCTATAGGTTCTAGTTTTGAATCATGCAAGATGGGATAGTGGATACGCACTGCTAAGGAGTCCCACAATAGAACGAAAAAGCATTTCAGTGTTTCTAGGTTTTTAATGGTGTTCTAGCTTCAATTCATTCATAGTCTCAACTGTTGAAATTAAAATTAAATGAAAATTTGTCAAACGATAGTCTAAAAAATGAATTTATTAAAGTAGATCTTTAATGTATCATAAACTCAATGAATCCTTTACGACAATGTTAAGAATATTTGTTAACAGGTTCAATATTGAACATTGCATGAACACTGAATAAGATTGAAATTAAAGTATCTGTTAAAATGTGAATGTATACAATTAGAATGAAGCAACTGAAAGTATGCTTCACGTTCTATTTTGGAAAAGGAACAACTGTCGACAGACTGGAAAGATGGATACTTCATCAAGATACAAAAGAAAATAGTAGATTTAAGCAAATGTGAAAAATACAGAGGCATCGCACTATTATCGGTAACAGGAAAAGTATTCAACAGAGTGTTGTTGAACCAGATGAAAGATTCAATAGATGCCCAACTTTCAGATCAACAGTCCGGATTTCTTAAGAATCGATCGTGCACAGACCAAATCATAACACTATGTATCTTCGTTAAACAATTAGTTGAGTGGTATTCGTCACTATACATCAGCTTCATTGATTATAAGAAAGCATTCAACAATGTGAATGGGAGAACATTATGGAAATTTCTTTGACATTATAGTGTGAGTATCAGGTTAGATCGTCAACATCATCTGATGCTAATGTAAAGGCGAGGATTGAAAAAGCAAGGGTCACATTTATGTGTTTGAAGAAAATATGGAATTCAAAACAACTGTCTGCAAACCAACATCAAAGTCACAATCGTCTATACGAGCGTCAAGACAGTCAGTTCTACAGTACGGAGCTGAAACTTGGAGAACTACCACAATCATCATAAAACAAGTATAAGTATTCATAAACAATTATCTACTCAAGATATTCACTGTTCGTCGACCGGATACTATGAGCAGCAGTCTACAGTGGAAGAGAACAAAGCAGCTCCAATCTGAATAGGAAATTAGAAAAAGACGTTGGAAGTGAACAGAACATACACTGATGAAATCATCGATTTGCATCACGAAGCAAACCATAACATGGAATCGTGAGTGGAAACGGAGAAGAGGAAGACCAAAGAACACACTGTGTGGAGAATTATAAACAGATATGAAAAGGATGAATATGACTTGTAAAGAACTGGACAAGATTACCGATGACGTAGTTGGATGTAGAATGCTGGTGTATATCCTTTGCTCTTCCATGTGGAATTACAAGCCCTCGTAAGTAATGTGATTAGAATAAAGAATAGAGGTTAGAAAGTATTCGAAGAAAAAAACGTTGAAGCCAATTTAGATAACTAACAGTTAAACGGGTTAAATATAAAAGGAAACTGTTTACTTTAAAATTTGCTATAAATAACTGATAAATACAGATTAAAGATATACTTTTAGTCGCTAGAATTAATTAATTCATGTAAACTGAAATTTTTTTGTTTAAGGAAAGGATGTGGAAATTTTAAATAAATTTCGAAAATCTCATTTTAGGTAAATGATGATCTGTGCTTGTTTATGTTGGATGAACTCTCAAAGGTATCGGATAACGATGGTTGTTAATTTATTAATTTAATGAGGAATATGGTTAGAACCCGACTTGGAAATATTATATATATAAATGTGAGTATTTTAAATACAGTTGTCATTGTGTTGAAACAATTTTAGTATTTACTTAACTAACTGAACAGATCTCCAATATAGTAATAATATTACGATTGTTTTGTGATTGATAACAGATATCAAACTATGGTTAATCCTAACTTGTGATAAATTTTTCAACATACAGAATATCATCTAACAAAATTCCTATTCTTCTATTCTTCTTTCGAAATAGTATTCGCCATGATTTTTTTTGTTAACTTTATTTTAGCGAGTTAGTTTTCTACGGGATTGGGACCAACAGTACCCCAAGAGGGACTCCAGGAGGATCCGTTGGTCAGACAATATCTGCAACAACCTATTGTGGAAGTGAATAAATCAGATCCCAGCAGAGGAAGAAATCAGGAAGGAGCGCTGGAAGTGGATAGGACACACATTGAGGAAAGCCCTCAACTGCATCACAAGGTAAACCATCACATGGAATCCTCGAGGCCAAAGGAGGAGAAGAAGACCAAAGAATACATTACGCCGGGAAATGGAGACAGACATGAGAAGAGTGAACAAGAATTGAATAGAACTAGAAAGGAAGGCGATGGACAGTGTGGGTTGGAGAATGCTGAAGTAATAGGCGTAAGGAAGTATTTTTACTATTACAAAATATAAGTTTCAATGAAAAGTTTTCAAATTATAAAGTATGTTTGATGATTGTTAAAACAGTTGTGTTAATATTTAGCTATTTGCATAAAATATTCTCAAAGAGTATAGCTGTTTAATTGTTTGAAATTCCTAATAAGTAATTGGAGATATTTAGGTCTTTAAAAAAACAATTTCATCATCAGTTGACATGAAAGTCAATAAATCGTTATATTTGAGCTATTCATTAACCATAATCTAAAATCTCCAAAGAAAAATATGAAATAGTTGTTTACTGAGAAAAATTATATTGGTATGAATAGAATAAGATTGATTGGATTGGAAATTTATTCGCTTAAATGTAGCTAACAGTATTTATTAAGATCAAGAAATATATCAAAGGAAAATTTATAATTCAATTTACATTGTTGAAAGAGATTGTGACTTTTGGGTTAGATATAATTAGAAAAATCGGTCATAATATTTTGTCTATTATAGTATACATAGAATCAAATATTTTCACCAACGACATTAAACCGCGAATTTGGCTTAGACATGTAGATGATACATTTGTTGTGATAAAAAATGACTCATCTAAGATCTTTGTCAAAGAAGATCAATACACTTTCATCTCACATCAAATTGACGAGCGAGAATGAAAATGAACATGGTGAGCTAACATTTTTAGATTGCTTAATGAAGAGAAATCTAAATGGAATTCTAAATCTATCCATCTAACGAAAACCTACATACTCTAATCGCTATATTGACTTCCATTCAGCACATCCTTTCAGTGCCAGGATCTCGCTAGCCCTAAATCATTTTAGAAGAGCTAAAAAGATCATCATATCAGAAAAGGATAAACAAAAAGAACAAAAGAATGTAATTAGCATCCTACAAGTTAATAATTTTCCTATGAAGATTATTAGAAGTATATAAAAACAAGACGTTTCAGTGCGTAATAATAATAATAATAATTCTAACGAATTGCTAGTGATTAGTACTGCAGTTTTACCATCCCGTCATGGCACAACAGAAAAGCTCCCAAGAATCTTTAAACAACACAGAATTAAAGTATATTGCCAACCAACGAACACACTTCGAAGTACTTTAGTTCGCTTAAAAGAAAAAATCCCATTCATGTCAATACAGAACTGTGTCTACAAATTAGATTGTGTCGATTGTGATGCCTTCTTTATTAGAGAGTCATCTCGCGAAATCTTGGCTCGTGCCAAAGAACATATGAGGTATATAAATATATATCACCAATAGTTATATGAGTTAAATTGGTCTATTTCAAACGTTTTTTTAAATAGAAGTTAAGACGGAAATTATGAGGAATTGTTTATTTTAAATTAAAGTAAACAAAGTGAATGTTTCCTCTATCTAGGCGTAAGTAAACGCAAATTGGTAGTAAACTGACTCAATATGTTTTCATTTAAAATAATGCACGCCAAGAGTCACAAATAAGAATTTGATTGGGAAAGCATTCCAATGTTTGATCGAGGAAAATCAAAGCATGTCAGAGAATTTCTGGAAGTATGGCTTCAGGTCAATCTGTAATTAGCGGACATATTGATGTGAACTCAAAGTGGTCAATCGATCATGTAGTCAAGGATCAACAAGACAAATTGTCCGACAGAAATATATAGTAAAATAAAACTGGCAAAACCTCACAATACATCTTTTCATTGACACATTAATTCTGATAATCTGATATAACACTTATGGATTAATTGCACCGACCATTTATACGTGCAGTAAGTGCTGATGATGTTAAACAAAACGACGATGCAATTAAACTATTAAGCTCAGAGAAAACAACACAACTAAACTAGACGGAGTGACTAACGGATTGTAGAAATATCATATTACAATGTATCAATGTAATGCAGTTACCATTTTTAGTTCTCTGTGATTCTAATGTTGTATAACAGAATTTTGTTTATAATTATACAAGTTGACTAAAATTAACCTAAAGAAAAGCTGAAAAAGAGAACTATTAAAAAAAGTGGTTCAATAACGATTTGTTATAAGAAATCTTATTTCGTTGTATATATTTGTAATGGATTATGTATTTGTTTATGAAATGTAAAATCGTTCATAATCTCTCTGTAGACGTAGTAGTAGTGTAGTGAACAAAACACCAGTGGAGGACAATCGAATGTATTTAACACGAAATTACGGGACTTGCTAATAAAATCCAACAATCATATAGTAAATGCTTAATTTGAAAATGTCCATCAATTGTCTCAAAATGACTCAGACTCCATTTTTCCTGCATTTTCATACAAATCGCATTCTGTTTCCATTCTTCACTGTTCGATCCTCTTGTCTCTGCTGCCAGGCATTCTGTTCACGACTAACATCATATACTACTTATGTCGGTATAAGTAGCACACACCACAGTAGTCCTGTTACCAGTACACTTATTTTTAAAACTTTCAATTTATAAATTATTATTCATTGCACTTTACTTTAAGACCAGTTTTGTTTTTCCCATTAAATCTTATTTCAAAAAAAAAGATCATGAAGAGGAATTTCAATTTCGATGGATACTGAAGGAAAATAATCATTATCAATTGATTTAAAGTTTTAATCAGACTACTACAGTTGATATAACTGTTATTAGGACTACTAACAGAACAAGTACTAATACTTAAATTATAAGTTCAAATAATAGTGGTGGTGTTCGCTATTTAGTATTAAAATTTTCAGTTTTGAATTATTTATCCAAATACAGACAAAGGATGTCAATGATTTTAATTAATATTTCCAACTAATTAGTAACTATTTATAAGCAAAGATGGATAATAAGTCAGTCAGTAACAAAGTAGAACTTCATACGTACGCACATCAGTTCGAGTTGCCATACCACATTAGCACAGAGATTCAGTTATCGATTCAAATCCCGTAGTGGTAGAGGTAGTCAAAGTATAAGTAGTGATAGGGAACATTAGTGTTTGACGATGTTATTTAAGCAGTAAAATACAGTGAAATAAATTTGGAAAGATGAAAAAGAAAGGGACATGTAGAATTTAGAATATTAGAATTTCGAAGAACACAAAGAGTGGATGCACCTGCGCCATTGCAAACGATTTTGAACCATGTCATTGCCAAAGATGGATAGTGGCTAGCAGTGGAATCCAGGACGCTCGTTTCGTCCTGTTTGGGATTCGTTAGCTGAGATTGGTATTCTGGAATGAACAGGCTGGACTATGTGGTTAGTAGGACCAATCAGGACTCTAGACTGCTCGTACGTGTTTTATGTGTCACTGGTCCGATTGATAATTGACTGTTCTCTAACTGGTATTATCGTTACATTATCCATTAGCAGGGCACAGACTACAAGTTATAACAATTGGTGACGGGGTTGAAATGAACGGCTTAGGAAGCCGAAGAGTTTTTATCTAATCAGAGCATTATGGAGATTTCTAGAATACCAATATGATATGCTACTATTGAACAGTAACATAACATGCCTCTTTTCGGATTGCCTGAATTATAATGTTGATATAACAAACAATAATATCCATAAATTCCCATAATTTTCTGTACATTTTGATTCTTACCTGATAAGTATTTAATATCAGAAGGGGTTTTGTGGAGGTTCAATGGTTAAGATCATGAGTCAGTTAAAGCTAGACCACCATAGAAAACCTGGAAGCCATCCAGTGCTTCCAGGTTTTCCATGGTGGTCTAGCTTTAACTGACCCATGATCTTAACCATTGAAATTACTGATAAGTATTTCTTCAGTTTTCTCATATGCAATTGTGACGGTTCTATACATTCGACTGCTATAGTTATATACCGTATACTACATTAATCAAGTAACAAATTTAACAACAATACACACAGTATACACATATGTCAATAAGAGACTAAATCAATTGCAATCCTAAATATCAATAGTAAAATTCAATTAAATAATACTAAATGAATTTAATCCCGATTTAATGAATAACTTTTCACAGAAAAATTAATTTTTGTTTCGTTCAAGTTAAATTTATTTTAATAAATAAGATTTAAGTATATGATAATTATTTTTTTCAAAATAAATAAATCCAACATTGAAAAAGAAAGAAATCACACATACATACACAGAAGGAGGGAGGGGGAGAGAGAGGTAGAGATGATAATAGTAGTAATGGATTATTCTATCTTGTATATTTTTCTAAAGAAAAGGAAAATTAAATAAAAATTAAAACAAAATATTTCACAGTGGTGTACTAGAAAAGAAATTTAATAAATTAAAATTGAGAAAAAAAGCGCTAAATAATTCATTGAAGAAGAAATTTTTTAAAAATACAACTTTTTTAACCAAAAACAGTAAATAAATAAATAAAATTAAAATAATAAAGTGAATCATAATTATTACAAAATGAGTTTGTAATTAATTAAATCATATTAGTTTTCTTTAACGGGAGAAATAGGAGTTAACTGAAAAAAGAAACAATGTATGTCAATATATATATATATATATATATATATATATATATATATATATATATATATATATATATATATATATATATATATATAGTGGTGCCCACCCATTTTCTTTTATGCATACGCATACAAACATAGAAACATACATTTCAGTTTTATTCTGTCTCTTATATGATGGCTGAATTGTTTGAGGAATATATGATTTTGTTTTGTACTTTTATCTGCATTTTTTTAAAAACATATATTGACTGATAATGATGATGAAATTTATTGAAATGCATTTTTAATGGATCGGGATCTGGCTCAAGTGGGATCGTTTCTGTTTGTTATATATTGTCAAACCTCGTGTATAATTATCGACTTAGATCGTGTTAATGAATAATGGAATTAAAATAAGTCAAATACGAGAATGGATTTTTCCAAGACATATAATTTTGTATAACAGTTTATCGGAACAGATAATCAGTGTGACATAGCGAATAAAGTGAAGAAGAGAGAGCGAAACGGTGAGCAGTGGAGAATGCATGTGAGACAACTCCATGTAATCAAGAGTTAATCAATATTTAGTCACAAAATTAAGCTGCCGACATATGGTGTGTATGATAAGAAGTGTATACATATGCACTTACATAAAAACAGTCAGGGGTGATAAGTGAATAATTAACAAGGTCAAAAGTGACTCAAGTAGTATGAATAGATTGGCCTGTACGAAGGCTACAGTAATGTATATGGGCTTAACATAATAACCGATGCTACACATTCTTTTATAGTACTGGTAAACATGCTACAATAAAATAAACGTTGTGAGTTTATAGGTAACGGAATGTATAGATCTAAAATAATTTTTTAAACAAATTATTGTGATAAGTTATCGTTGTTATCAATCCGTTGTTAAACGGCTGAAGATTAATTTGGTTATGTCTTCCATATGCATATCATAGTTTACTTATTATTTTATTTCAATTCCTACATATATTATGACTTTCTGTGCCATGTGATGAATGATTAATTAGTTTTATTTGTTAAAAACTTTTAAAACAAAAACCCTAAAAGGTTTATCGAAATCAACATCCTTTACACCTACAAATATGTTGTATAGTGTATATATATTCATGTATAAATATTAGATTGTTATTAAATGAAGAATATTTATCATTATCTATTTCATCATATGCATCAATAACTTGTGAGGAATAGATAGCGTGGAATGTATCCAAGATTTCAGAAATGCATGACCACCACATATCTGGTTTCATTGAAAAAAAAGAAAAAGAATACATGAGGAAAAATAGGAACAAGTATAAATGGTGTAAATTTGATCATTTTTAGTCATAAAGTTTGATATATTAAGTCATTTATCTGTAAAATAACGAAAGATAGTTAATGTTCTCTTGATTTTTCATTCATCATATTAAACTACTGATTAATATATAATTGTATTTCTAATCATTCTTAATTTTTTCTGTGGAAGTTTACTTGTTACTTAATGAAGCAACTGGTTCCTGTTAAAAGTCAAAATAATATCAGCTATTCTATCATAAAATAGATCTGAAAATCTACAACAGTTATCCTCTGGTGGTCTTGAAAGTAAAGGGCTTTTTCTCAAATAGAGGTTCTCTATACAGACTAATATTTTTGAATGTGCTCACAATTCATTTGCAAAGATTTGTTACTGATCGATCACCATGTACATTGTCGAATTGTCTGTTGAAATTTGAACTGGAAATCATATTTGATGATAATTACAGATATATTACCAATTAAATGAATGCAAAAACATTTTATTTTTTGATTAAGATCATGAACCGATTGATGTTAGACCATTATTGAGAACCTGGAAGCACTGAACGACCGTTTCGTTCAATTTTTGGACTCGTCAGCAGTGCGCGTCCATAATCCCACTCGCGAGATTCGGATTCAATGCCTTTGGTCTTGCGCGCGACCACTTATCTCTAGATCACTGAGCCGGTATGCGACGGTGTTAATATCTAACGGTTCATGATCTCAATCAAAAACTTAATAATTTCCACAACCCCATGCTGAAAAACATTTTACTTAGATTAAAATGTGTAATATATAAATGCATGAATTATAAATGGAGTTAAGGATATCGATTAGTGAACCAGAAGTTAGAGATTAATTAAACTAATTAGATTGTAGTATAATATTCTCAAGAACGTAAAAATCTAAACAAAGGAAATATATCATGATTGAATCAGCGAATATTTTCTTCAAAAGAATATTCGTAATAATTAACACATTTAGCTTATGATATCATAGCGTATGAAACAAAGGATCAAACAGTTTTATAAATAATATGAGAAGGGGTTGTGTGGATATTATTATAATTTCAATGGTTGAGATCACGAGTCAGTTCAAGCTAGACGACCATGGAAAACTTGGAAGCACTAGACGGCCGTTTCGTTCCATTGCGGGACTCCTCAGCAGTGAGGAGTGGAATTCCACCGGGTTTGTTGTGAGATAGCAGCTCACTGAAAACAGTGGTGGATGCATCACTCAATTTCGTGAATTAGTTGAACTTAGTCAATTGACTCATGATCTCAACCATTGAAATTAGTACAATATCCAAGAAACCCTTTCTGATATGAACCGACATATAATCACTAGTGACTGGTTTCAAGAGGTATTTCCTGGAGTTCTAGTGAGAAGCAGTGACCAGTGGAGTTCAACCAGGTCTGTTGTGAGATATCAGCTCACTGAAGACAATGGTGACGGTGGCTCAATTTCGTGGATTATTTGAAGTTAGACGTTAACACCGTTAGATACCGGCTAGTACAGTGGTCTAGTGGTTAAGCAGTCGCGCACGAGACTGATAGGTCCTGTGTTCGAATCACGCTGGGGGTGGCGGGATCGTGGATGTGCACTGCTGAGGAGTCCCATAATGGGACAAAATGGCCGTCTAGTGCTTCCAGGCTTTCAATGATGGCCTAACACCAATCAGTCCATGATCTCAATTAAAAAAATAACTTTAATGGGATTTAACGCATGAACAATGTGTTAAGTCGATTTAATGTTGAGCAAATTTATGTATGGCTTCCTACCAATAATGTATTCATAATATTATTAAATCATTTTGTTTCCATTAGAAAATATGTATTCATTCAATGAAACATTTCATTGTATTGACAGACGAATTGATTATAATACCGTCTTTATGAGAAAAAAAATCTTTCCGAAACCTTTAGATATGACTTATCAATTATTTGAATAAAAATGACTTCTATTAAACATAAAAATAAAAGATACTTTTTTTACGAATTATAATGACAGTCATATGAATGAACCAAATGAATAGCAAGGAAAATAAGAAACCTAACTGAAAATAATGAAAAATAGTTTAATGAATAATGAAACCACATTTAATATTATTTATTAGGGACAGTCATTTTCAGAAGATAATATGAACAGAGAGTAGAATCACCTTGTGTTTAAATGTTTAAAGTTACTAAATACAAAGTTTTCTATAGCCGTGTTTATCAAGAAACAGTTAGGAGTTAATGAATGCTATTTCAACAGATGTCGCATAAAAATTAGGGTTGAAATGCAGTGACTGTTAAATATAGTGATTCTATAGAAACAGGCTTTCATCGGTATGGAGAAGAATTCTCTGGAATGAAGTTTCATTCGTCTTTCTCAGAAATATGATATAAAAAGGAATATAAATGTCACATTTGAATGGAAGTTTGAACTTGTCGTACTGAACCAAATTTTCACATAGATAGTACAAACGTATTGACCTAAATTAATGTTTCACTGTAAAATAGTAAACTAATAATGTACTGATTAGAATGTTACACTAAGAAGAAAATCAATAACAATATGTCAAACTGAGAATGAAACTGATTGGTAATTATGTCAATTTCTTCAAGAAATATCCAACATTTACAAAGGAAATTGGTTTCATTTAACGGTTTTTGAACAAGGCAAATTGATTTCTCTAAATTTTGTTGACAGGTGTTATCTCTAAAAATAATTCATACTACAGGTGGATTCTTATGTGTCTGGGTGCATACACTTTTCGATAGATGCCTTAGTGACCGTATTTTAAGACGCTATTGCAATTTCTCAAAAACTTTGTAAATATTCTAATCCTTAATGACTTGATTTTAGGACTAATAAACCTATTGAGTTGATAAGATTGATAATCAGCTCAACTCAAGTATACAACATCATTATTTTTGTTTATGATTTCGTTAAAATCGATTTACTTATTTTCTCTCAGATAGAACAAATATTAGATAATGCATTTCTCGATTGTTTTCTTTACAGCGTATACACTAGACTAATATGAAGCGAATTTCAAAAAACGAAATTACGTCATAGACTTTGTTTTCAAGCTGATTATTTCTTTAGGAAGATAGGTTTTATGAACCAGGGTTCAATGTTATTCTAGAATTAGTCTTTAAAAAAACATTAAAAATGTTTCATAAACTCAAAAATTGGAAAGTAATAATTTTCAAAATGTCAGGTTTAACAGGTAAAGGCATTTTATTTAGTCAATAATTGAAAACCTCGTAAGAAGATTACATATGTGTTATATTTGTTTAAACTAAGAACCTGTAATACAGTGATTCAAGTATAAATAAATAATCATTAACTATTTTATCGTGTTTCCTCGGTATTAGTGTTTAACTATCTGATAAAACCAAGTTCAACTGTTTGATAGTCAAGAGAAATGCACAAACAAGTGTAATTCTTTGATTACTAAGTTTTAATAAGTTGTGAGTACATTCACTAAATATCAATAAATTTTTTTCGCATTATCGATCAAATTAGTTGTTATATTGATAAAAACTAAATTACCTCGTGGTCAGAATGTAATATCCGTAAAAGTGACTGGAATAAAATCTAGAACTATAACTTTGGCTATAAGAATGTTCAAAATGAGGATGAAACACTGTAAAAATTGAAAAAAAAACGATCTAAGGCAGCACTTTAGCCAACTCTCGAAATCTAAAATCACCTCAATCAAATGTTGTGGCATCAGGTCATTTAAAAAATAAGAGACAGCTTTGGTGAAATAGCTAGGACTTAGACGACATGATATCATATGTAGTATTATCGAATAGAGAGACTAAAACAAATCACAGTTTTTTTACAGTGTTCAAAAATAAAACTAAATCACTGGAAAAATACATATGCCATTACATCTTCTTGTTCAAAGTCTTGTAACTTCTCATTTATGTTCCAAAAATGTTATAACAGTGAAAACTGAAGAAGAATGATTAAAGGTCGATAATAAAAGATGGATATTATAATATCAATTAAGATGGTGGAAAAAATTCGTAGCTCAGGAAGATGACTTTGGTGGAGTTTTGTTCTCTGAGCTGGATGATTTGGCCTTGGAGCTTTCACTTTTCTTCTGATCGACATCATCGGCAGAAGCTTCGAGTTGAAATAAAGTGTTCGAATTCCTCCAAATATGACTCAGCTTGTTCTGTAAACAATTACAGGTTAAAGGTAACAATGTTCACTTAACATCAAGGTCTACTGGATAAGTTATGAGTTTTATTTAGAGAAATTCGAACACTACTTTTACTTGAAGTTTGTGTTGATGATCTCGTTCAGAAAAACAATGAAAGCTTCACCAAAAAACATAAAATGTTAATTGCTACTAGCTACATGGAAATTGATGATTTTTCAGCTTTCAACAATTCAACTGTTATGTAATGATCAATATGGAAGGATGTTTTCGAAATTCGACGCAACTGGAATATCTCTAACTTAAATTTCTGTTATTGCTTGCCATCTACATTAAAACTACTCGTTTTATACCGATTCAGTTTGTTGATCAAATGATGTAGATAAGTAGAACAGATCTAAACTATGAACGTAAACTTGTTATTGCACATAATGAAGACCTAGTTACATTGCAGATAATCAATTCAATTTTACTAAGTAATATTACTATGGAAATCATTTTTTGGAAAGAAACACTGGATAAGTATAAAATCAAATTATTCGTTTATTTAACTGGTAAATATCGGTATTAAAGACAAAAAGTTATCTTGATAACAATAGGCATCGTAAATATGTGTCATTTAAAATAGATTTGTGGCGTTGTGATGTGCGCTACTGATATCGACAGATAGAAGTAGTAAGTATCATCAATGGAAAATGAATTGTCTGGAGGCAGAAGGTTAAGAAAATCAAAGAAAATAGAACGAAAACAGAGAATGATTGGTGTGGAAATGAATGAACAATAAAGTCTGAGACGGTTGATTGACATTTTGTAAATGAATTATTTACTGTATGGTTCTCAAATTTGATTAAGAAATTCCGTAATTTTGTGTTGAATTACATTCGATTGTCCCCACTTATGTTCTCGTGCACTACAGTGTATGCTGGTTATGTTGAAAGATATAACTAGTATGTAACCCCAATCAGAAGTGGAATGCCTGTCAGCAGACCGTTTAGAAGATCAAATTGATGTGGACAAGGATCCAACCGAGAGTAATTGTAATAACAACATAATTGAAAAATTCATGAAGCATGTAAAAGAAGACTGAAACAAGATGTGTAATTAATGTATTTAATGTCTAGTTTTCATATTTAACAAAGTTATTTTGTAATTTTGCATTAAGTAATCAATCAGTCTTCTTCACCTGAGTTCTTCGTTCACTACAGATTTAGGAAAAGAAATGTTACGATTAGTATTGTAAATTATTGTACATTACTGTTTACTGTAGTGCATTTGCCAAAGCATTTAAGTACAAATTTTTATCAGTGTTTAAAGCTTATGTTATAAAAGAATATCGTATAGAACATATTTACACCATAGATAGTGTTATTTTTCAGTTTGATAATGTATCTGCAACTCAATTGTTTATTATGAGGCGTTTGTAAGCATCGTTTTACGCTTCTAATAACTTTTATATTTAGTACTAACAAATGCGGTTAATTAAAATGGAATAATAATTTATTCTATCTGTTTGAAAACGTATCTTATTACAAGAAAAAAGGAACAATTTATTCTGAGAGTTTATTGTGAAATTCTGTATAGTTTTAATATTTGGCTTAAATATAGTTGTTACCTGAACTAAATAAGTTACCAAATTTTGTTACATAATGAATGAAGTATATATTATTTGGAATTATTATACAGATTACTTAACCATCGATTTTTCGATATTCACAATAATGTAAGATATCTAACATTTTGAGGTATCTTTCTGTTTATTCACTGTACGAATACTAAAAATTAAAGTACCATTTTTCACCAGAAATATTATTTTAAGCTATCAAATTTTTTTACATTTGTCTCCTATAAACAATTCAGTGTAGTACATCGGAACACATCCGATGAAGTGAAAGTTAAGTCTTAAAATGAAATTCTCTGTAAAAATTACACTTTTATGTACAGCATTCACACATTAAATAGACAGAAAAGTACTGTACACAAATCGAATACTAAAAAACGAATGAATAAATTTATATGATTCCTTTCTAACTAAAGATTAAATAAAGATATAGATTACCAAGTTAACATTAATTCATTCTTGACAATATTCCTTCCTATATTAAGAATAGTTTATATGTTGATGTTTGAACGAAGTTCGTCAAATAAATGTAGATAATTAACAAAGCTCCAATTAGGGAATTCTAATTACATGATCAATGAGTTTGTTTCTTTTTACAAGATTTGTTCACTACTAAAAAGATACTAGACTTTCATAATATAAATAATCTACTAAGTGAAAGGCTACTGTTTTATATTTTTTGAAATAACAATATTACAGGACGGATCAATATTATTATTCTGAAAGCAGAAAATATCGCTATTTAAGACAGATTGAAAGTAGGTGCAATATGAACGCAAAACAAGCTAATTTAATATAAATTAAGTCTGATAAAACATGAATGATCACAGTATATTTATTGAAGAAGTATATAATATCTTAAAACTAAAAGAATGTCGTGTTGAGATGGTAGAGAAGATTCGTAGCTCAAATGGATGATTTCGATGAAGTTTTGTTCCTTGAGATGGTTGGTTTGGTCGTAGTGCTTTCATCGTTTGTGCTGATGATGTCATTCAGGAGAACGATGAAAGCTCCACGATCAAACCAACCAGCTCAAGGAGCAAAACCTCATCAAAAAGAATATCATGTAAAAAAGATAGATAACAGATAGTGTTGATCATAATGACTGGTCAATAATCCATGCAGGAAGTTAGGAAGGAATAGTCAGAAATTTCATACATCCTAATCCCTTGACAAGTTTAAACAATGTATGTTAAAACACTTATCACCATGGTGAATTAATATATTATTGTAACTATTGTTTGTTATATAATCTCTTAATTTTGTGTTAGATTTGTGAACATTCCACTAATTTTAATTTTACACTGACTAGGTGGTGTAATGATATGATCACTCATTTGTTAGAAATTTGTTTTCCATTTTACCGTTGAATTATTATTAAGGACATCACACCTATCTTTATATAACTGTATTTTTAATTTACAAACACTAATTACTAGAGAGGAATTTTTAAAAATTTTGAATTATGCGATCCTTAAATCTGTACTTAAATTTAACCTTATTTGCCTTCACCATAACGTTATACAAACAAACAAACAGAAAGGTACTGGGATCCCTGGGTTCCTGATTGTAGTCAACTTGTTTACGTCGCCAGTAAAATTGAAAAAAGGTGTTAGTAACCATTTTAAAACCACTCCACAAACACCTAGTGAAGCATAGTATTAAAGATGTACTCCAGTTCGTCGGCAAGATCAAAAACATAAACGCTTAAGGTCAAACGATGGTGTCCATTGACGTAACATCATTGTTAACAAATATTTCACTCAAAGTGATCTTAGAATATATCTGTGAACAACCTAGAGAACAAGAAATATAGACTACAATTCCTGTGCAGATAATCAAGAAATTATTAATAAAATGTACTGTGGATGTACATTTCGAATTCAATGGTGAAATGTATAGACAAATAGGTGGTTTTGCGATGGCTTCACCCTTAGGTCCCATATAGACCGACATTTTTTTCTTGAAAATAGAAAACGGTCAGCTGGTACAACAGATTGACAAGCTTCCATTTTACAGCCGAAATATGGACGATACCTTTATCCTTTGTAACGAACATATTGGCTTAATAGAATCACTTGAGCGATTTAATGAAGTTCATCTCTTCATAAAATCCACATGTGAGTAACAAAACGGAGATAGGATAGTTTTTCTAGACGTTCTACTTACAAAAAGAAAAGACGTGTCACCAAGAAGAAACATAAACAAGAAATTATTTATTTATAATATCCCAATGAGTAGAAAAATTAGATTTTCTGACGTTTCGTGGCTTAGTGTAAGTCACTTCTTCAGAGAATAAATAACCAAATTAAAACTAATCCAAGTTTAAATAGTACAAAGGAACAATGTTCCTTTTTATTTATAACAATCTACTCAATGCTCAATTTATTCGAAATTATCAAATCAAATCTTGGTAATGATACTTATAAACAAGAAAACTACTTGGACAGACCAAAATATAAATTTTCTCAGTTTTGTTCTTTTGCATTACAAAAGGAACCCAATTAAAACATTTCACTATGGAATCAAGACCATATGCTCTCTAGATGCGGTTGAAGATGAAACATTGTACACGATCCTGAAAGAAAACGGATATTCGGAGAAACTTATAAATAAACATATAACCAATAAAAGAGAGCATAAGGAATATCTAACCGTGAGCGAAAGGCCTCTGTATATACGCTTACAATTCAGTGAGGATGCACCTAGTGAAATGTTAAGACTAAAGTTATTCAGATCAATCCAAAGAAATTTTAATACAGGTAAAATACAACTAATATTTTCCACACATTCAATGATTACTCCGAGGTTGAAAGATAAATTACCTAGGCTTGCTACTTCTTTCTGTATCTATCAATTCAACTGCTCCTGTGGAGCAAGTTATATTGGCAGATATTCTAGGAATTTTTATATTCGGGCTCGTGAGCACCTCCAAGTATGGTTAGGAAAAGGTGTAGTTAAAACTGTTAACAGCTTCATTTTAGCTCATTTAATTCAAACGGAACGCACAACCAACATGGAGCAATCTTTCACAATAATATATTGTTTTAACAGCAGTCTACGTAATTCCGTCAAATTCAAAATCCTGAAGACGGCTGAAACAATTGCTATTTCGATCAAAATGCTAGAGTTTTGCATCTAAAAAATTATGCTCACTCTGGCCAACTTTGGGCTCAACTAGTTGATAATCACTTTTATGATATGGTTACGTAATTTTACTAATGTTCATTTCTATATCCTAAACTTATTTTATCGACGCATCTTACCATTGTCGTTATATTATTATCACTATTGTTATTATTATTATTATTACACTTGCTAACCACTTTTGAGAAATTTATTCAGCATCCATCCCTATCTACTATATCTGATCTAATTCATATTATCCTACGTATTACGTAATTTATGATTTGTAATTACATTATTCTCTCTCTCCCCATGTTGACCGTATTTATTCTGATCATCATTTATCTCACGATTTCATTTGACGTATAAACTAAATCAACACTTCACATTAGTCAACGAAACATTAACGATTTTATTTTATATGACAAACAAAAATTCTTGATTTCAATGGTTAAGATCATGAGTCAGTTGAAGCTAGACCACCATTGAAAACCTGGAAGCACTGGACGGCCGTTTTGTCCTATTATGGGACTCCTCATATTAGAGTTTGAAATGTACACTGCCCTAAACTTAACCAATTTTATGGATTTTTAATTTGGATATATAATTGTAGAAACTGATGAGAAATTATTAAAAAGAATATTTTTTACCAGTAATATTAAACCATGAATTTAGCCCAGGTATGTGAATGATACTTTTGTCGTAATGGAAAAGACACACCATAGAACTTTTTCTAAACCGATTAATACATACCCAACCCCCAATAAATTTACTTACCAGGATGAAACTGAACACGGTGAGTTATCATTTTTAAATTGCTTAGTTATGAGAAATCTAAGCGGCGCTCTAAATTTAACTATCTACTGAAAACCAACACACTCAAGTTGCTTTATTAGCTTCAGTTGAGTACAGAAATCTCTCTTACTCTATGTCTCTTTCGAAGAGTGAAAACAATCTTACTACATCTTAAAGGGATAAACAAAAAAACAGAAGCATATAATTAACATTTCACGACCTAAAGATTTTCTTTTGAAAGTTAATTATAAAGCGATAAACCAGATGATTCACAACTAATTAATAGTTCGGATGAAATAACATGGATAAGTATTGTAATTTTATCATACCATACCGTAAGGTCTTACTATTCATCAGACCTGGACCATATATGCGAACCACCATATCTGATTCCATTCACATCTCAACTCTACCCTTTCAAATTACGTGTCACATTTTTCACTTATCAACACACAAATACGTAAACACGTAGTACATATATTACCTTGACTGGAATGACATGACAATGACTTGGTCACATATGGTTTTGACTGATCGTGCTGAGTGGTTTTGTTTTGTTTCTTTGTGCTATTAAGACTTAGGTTAATTTAATTTGTAGAGAAGTGGCCTACAGTGAGTCAGAAAATGTCAGAAAATTACATTTTTATATTCATTGAGATATTACAACTTTACCTGTAGCCCTTCTAGGGTCACTTCCGGTTCTGATAGAATGGAATCAAAAAGCAAAATTATATTCCTTTACTTATCGTGATTTTCGCTCAACATTACTTCGGTTTTAATTCAGTGTACTGATTATTCAAACTAATATTTGTTTTTTTTTCCAGTGTAACATTTTATTCGCTATAACATTAAGTTCTTTCAGTGTGGTGTTCATTCAAGATACGATATACTCGTATTGCATTAACAGGACCTTTGCTCAGCATGACATAGAGCATATGGTTTGTTATAAATGGGTATTTTTTATATGTGTACAATCAATATATAAATGAGTGTATTTTCGACTTCGGTCATTGTGTTTTGGGGTTGATAAATTGTTACTTTTACCAATCTTGGAGTTTTTACTTCGCATCGTAGGAATCGGAGTGGTTCCTCGTTTTACATGTATCAGTAATAAGCGATTCCGACGTAACAATTAGCGACGACTTGACATAACAATTGGCAATGCAGTCATAACATGTCTCAATCCCAAAAACAGGAAGAGGGTTGGACGTAGGGTCATTAAACCTATCCATTAAAAAATAACCTTGCTAAAAAGGTGTTAGCCAGAAAAAATATTCGAACCATTTAAACACTTCTCTGAGAAATGAAAGATGTTCATTCACAAGAATTGTGATGCTTCATGGTAAAAGACAAGATAATTTGGATGTAATATGGCCAATACCATTACTGACAACCAGAACAATAATTAATATAGGTACATGGAATTTTCGGACAATGTAGGAGACCGTGAGGACCAGTCAAATAACAACGGAAATGAGGAGTTACAATTTGACGGTTGTACAAGTTATTGAAACTCATTAGATTTAAGCTGAATAAAAAACATCAACTTCGGGAGAGATGCTGTTCACTCTAATTATGAAGACAAAAATGATTCGCATAAACAAACAGTCGCACTGATACTGTGTAAAGAAGCACGAAATGCACCAATGGGATGAGAATCTCATGGATCCAGAATCATCAAAACATCCTTCAAAACAAAGAAGAGGAGAATCACAACGAATATTATTCACTGTTATGCACCCACCAATGATAGCAATGACGACGATAAAGATTATCCTACCAGAGGCTGCAATCAATCATAGGGAAATGTCCAGTAAACGACATGACCATGTTGATGTCGTGATATTGTGATATGACATGAACTAAGAGAAAGGAAAGATAATGGAGAGAGCTTTGCAAATTTGTGTTCATTCAATAGAACGGTTATAGGTGACACGATATTCCTCCATAAACACATACACAAAGCTGTATTGGTCTCACTGGATCCCACTACAGAGAAGCAGATGGATCATATTTGTATGACGAAAATTATCCGGAAGGTCAATAGATGTCGTGATAAATAGAAGAGCCGACATAAATTGAGATAACCATCGGGTAGTGGTCATGATGAAACTGATGGCAAAGAAGCACAGGATGACTGGAGAAGGAAAGTTTTATACAGCTGTTCTTCAAGATACTGACAAAGGCAACGAATTCAAAATTGCCCTTAACAACAGGTTTCGAAGAAGAAGAATCTACTATAGAAGATAATTGGAAAGGGATCAAGAAAGCACTAATTCCATAGTGTCGAAAGGTTCCGAGCTTCAAGAAACATCATCATAAGGATGGATTTGTATGAAAATCCTGGATGAGATTCAAGAAAGAAATAACGAGAAAACAGCAACGAACAACAGTTGAACAAGAACAGAGAAAGTCAAGGCACTGGCCGAATATACGGAAGTAAATAAGAGAGTGAAGATGCAGAACTTTAGTCGACAAGCATAAATATTTTGAAGAGCTAGCAATGACAACGTAAAATGCTGTAAGAGAAGGAAATATGAGACAGGTATATGACACAACGAAGAAACTGGCAGGTAAATATAGTGAGCCAGAGAGACAGGTCAAGGATAAAGAAGGCAAGTTAATCACTGAATTTCAAGAACAGTAGAACAGGTGGGTAGAGCACTTGGAAGAACTTTTGAATATGCCTGCCTCGTAAAACTCACCGGATATTAAAGCAGCACACACATACCTTTCTATAGGTGTCACTCCGTCAACGATTGGGAAATCAGCATGAACATCAGACAAGTGGAGTGTGGGGAATCACCAGCACCAGACAACGCACTAGTTGGAGTACTGAAGTCAAACAGAGGTGACTGGAAACATGCTCTACGTTTTATTCAAAAACATTTGGGAGGAGGAACAACTGTCGACAGACTGGAAAGATGGATACTTCATGAAGATACGAAAGAAAAAAGATTTGAGCAAATATGAGAACTACAAAAGCATCACACTACTATCAATAACACGAAAAATATTCAACAGTGTGTTGCTGAACCGGATGAAAGACGCAGTAGACGGCCAACTTTGAAATCAACAGACCGGATTCCGTCAGAAACGGTCGTGCACAGACCGGATCGCGACGCTAAGGATCATTTTTGAACAATCATTTGAAAGGGATTCGTCACTATACATCAGCTCCATTGATTATTGGAAAGCATTCGACAGTGTGAATGGGTAACATTGCAGAAACTTCTTCGACTCTATAGTGTGAGTTGTGGGGAAGATCGTCAACATTATCTGGAATTCATACTATGAACTACACTAAAAAGTGGCGCATGGAGAACAGTTGACAGACGCATTCCAAGTGAGGACCGGAGTCAGACGAAACTGCCTACTCTCCTCTTTTCTATTTCTTCTGGCGGTTGACTGGATTATGAAGATATCCACATCTCAGGATAAGATACTCAATGTCTTTTTGACTGGATGCCATCAGCTTCATCTTACTGTGACAGAGAACAAACCATCTTCTAGCTGAAGAGAAAATCACGAAAAAACGCTGAAGGTAGGTAGGAAACATTACAATAGTCATCAAAGTGCATCAGGATGCAAACATTAACTTGAAATCCTGATTGGAAAACGAAACTTGGAAGACCAGAAATCCCATTACGTCAAGAATCAAAGGTAGACATAAAAAAAATGAATGGAAATCGGAAACAGCTGGAAAGTCGAGCTCGGGATGAAGTTGGTTGGCGAATCATGGCGTTCAGCTCATGATCCTCCATGAAGGATAACAAGTGTAAGCAAGTAAGTAAGGGATATTAAAAGCACATTATTTCAATTAATAGATAGATTATTGTAAAGTTAGACAGTTTAGAGTTTAAGTGAAGCCTAGAATTACAATGATTACACCTTATTTTATAAATTTTGTTACTCAGTATATCAGTTGATATCTCATTTAGTTATCAAGGAAGTAAATAGTCTGAAAAAGTTGTTTGCAAATTTGTTATAATTTGTGGACTGAGTGCCCTGTTAGTTTATTAGGTGATGATACCGCCAATTAGAGAGCAGTGAATTATCGACCGGACCAGTGACACATAAAACACGTACGTGCAGTCTAGAGTCCTTATCGGTCCTACTTACCACCTAGCCTAGCCTGTTCAGTTCAGAACACCAATCTCAATCTCTACAATTTGAATCATTTATTTCAAACATACTGAGTTTATATACCAAACAGACAGACCACATCGTACTCTAAAATAGGAACAACATTTATACAACATTTAGTCAAATGTGGCTGTGCATGTTGGAGGTAGTAGTTAATAGACAGGGGATAATTCAAGAATGGTAAATAGTATAATAATAATTCATAGGTCAAAATAAAGCTTATGATAAGAAGGACATGAATATGAATAATTTAGTTATATAAGAATTATACAATAAAAGTATACGTATATTATTGGTCCATTAATGGATGCCAAAAATCACCATTCATTATGTTTATCGGGGCATAACAATATTATGTCTCATTAATTCATTATATCATAATAATTATCAAAACTAAGGACAATAGCTTTACTGAATACAGATTAATTCTTTCTAGGTATTTCAAATATCAATTAATTAAAGTGATTTTATTCACAACCGAATGAGAATTATTTATTAAACACTATTTTATGCTCCATTTAACTTTTGTTTTAAATACTACGTCATGTTCGATAGAATTTAGAAATGCACAAAATTATAGAATAACTGACTGTCAACTTTCATCTATCTCTAGTAATATTTAATTAAATTTCAAATAAATAAAGATGTAATAATTGATTGATTATACGTAACTTATTTAAAGGTTTCATATAAAGGTAATGAAACATGATGAAGGAATTATTTATTAGTCATTACATTAAACAACAAAATATTCCAAACAAAGGAATTGAACATTATCTCAAGAAAGTTCAGTGAAGAGCTCGAAAATTTCGCATTCACAGAAGCAGTTAACTCACTGGTGTAATATATAAAGGAAAGATTTTGTGTAAGGATGTAGTATAGAAAGAAAGAATTAGTTCATACGAAGAAAGATATGAAGCCATTTTAATCTCATAGTTTAAGGGAAGATAGAGAGTGTATACACCGACGCTATTGTGATCGATTCTGAGCCACGTCACCAAGAGTCTCCAATCATTGGTTACGATAGTTGCGCAGACGCCAACCAAGTTGTCTGCATCTACCAACATGGCTAAGACTAGAAGTTAGCGACTTCAAAGACTGATGCCACGTTTTGGTTTAGCCGCCCCTAACATTCTTCCAACCATTCCCAACACTAGTCAACATTGCACGTCGTTGTTGCTACCTTGACGTGGCGGTCGGGCTTGCCTATAGTAATGAACCAGACGAACTATACTGGCTGGAACAACTGTTCCTCAAGGTCCTATCATGCCAGACAGGTCGGTTGAAGAGTGGTAAGACTAAAAGCAACAAAACCAAGGTCCGAAGGCGAAGTCGTACTTCTGATTGTACAGAGGTGTGATAGCAGTAAGTTGTTTCCTTCAGACAACCAGCATAACAGTGATGCTACCTTCTCATAAGTAGGGGCGGGGTTAACAAAGGTCGACTCTAAAAATGCACACCTCACCTTATCCCACGGATATCCGTCTCCGGAGGTAAGGTCTCAACAAGTGCGGAGCTAACATGAAAATTACTCACAAAAAGTCGTTTGTGACCGACCTCAAGCAGTCGTCCCTTGGACACTGCGGTCACGCTCTCAGGTCACTAAGACCACCTCTAACCCAATTTCATGTTCAGGTATCTCCCGAAGAACTCTTCCATGGTGTGGGCAACCGGGAGCGATAACCGCCCTCATACCTCTAACAGCACTCAAGACCATTGTATTCAAAATCAACCTCTCCTTTTTATATATTTAAATATATATGCATAAATGTATGTATATACATTTACATTGATTTGTTTTAAAGATGAATGAATCGTTCTGTTATTATCTTGATTCAAGATAGTTTACTGTGAATGATCTTTTAAAGTAACAAATATCTAGTGAAATTAATCTTTTGACAGTTTAGTTAACAAAAACAAAATCATTTTTATAATCTTTTACATCCATATCATCAGTATACTTATTCATTATTCGTTACTAAAAATAAATGTCAAAAAATTGTCAGCTATACGTAACATTTTCTTATTTGATGTAGATCATTTTTGATTATGCAAAATTCTGAAGTTGTACTGATACTATAATGTAACAGTCAATAGTAGAAACTAGGATTTATATTAAAATATTACTGATATGTCAATATTTGAGTTTATTCAACATCGGTAGAATTCAAAATATAAACTCATTGTTGAATATGTCTCATCATTTTACAATCTATCACTAAGTAAAAATAACCATCGATCATTGTGTTTTAATCAAATGTGTCACTGTTCATGAATTATGGTCAGTATTTTAATTGTTATTTACAGTAAGATAAATTCTATAAAAGGATGAACGGTTATAATTTAGAATATGAATCAATAGAATGTTCTTATGGAATAGAGATACGTAATAATTATGAAAGCATAGTTATCTAGTGATAGATTGATACAGATAAGAAAACATTCGACTGTTAGGCTCTACAATTAATAGATGACATAATTACCTGAATACTGTTGTGGATGTTAGATCACCAGAAATCACTTGGTAAATGTCTTGTATTTGTAAATCTATTTTAAAAATTTGAATTTTCTGTTTTCGTGCCAAAAGCACCCATTTTTACTAAATATACTGGTGTTAGTATATTTGATTGTAGAATACTTAATATTCTAAAGAATTTACATGTGTAACAAATTCGAAAACATTTAGTAGTAAATGTCCACTTTACAAAATTTAAAATACTATTGGAATTCAAGGAATAGGCCATGAGTCTACAATAATATTATAAAAACAAGGCAACTAAAGAAAATGCTATACGCAAATAAAACCTGTGAATATTAGTGGATTGATGTGAAACTGCAAAATTACTTTCTATTTAATAATTGAATTCATAAGTCAATTGAAGCTAAACCACCATGGAAAACCTGGAATCACTGAACGGCCGGAGCTCTTCAACAGTGCACATCCACGATCCCGATCGCGAGATTCGAACCCAGGACCTACCAGTCTCCCCCCACGAACGCTTAAACTTTAGACCACTGAGCTGGCCGGTATCCAACGGTGTTAATGTCTAACCTCAACCAATCGACGAATATTTTTTTATGACTTTCTAAATATTTTATTTAAATCTATGTTAACATTTTTGTGTATTATTCAAGTGCTCGCGCGCGGAGACCAATAGATCGTGGGCTCGAATCTCGCGAGGCGAGGTCGTGAATGTGCACTGTTGAGGAGTCCCACAATAGAACGAAACGGCCGTCTAGTTCTCCCAGGTTTTCCATGGTGGTCTAGCTTCAATTGACTCATGTTTTCAACCACTGAGATTATTATTTTTTTGGTTAAGATTTCAGTTAATAAAGAATTTGCATTATGAAAAATGTAATGATTTATGTAAAATACTCATTTCCTAAATTTTTTTGTTTTGTTTAGAAATATAAAAATTCAAAGTAAATGGCAACTATGTATTAAAACGAAATTAGTAGATAGTGATATATTTAATGATTGATTGTTACATTTCTTATAAACAAAATGTATCTGAATCGTTTTAACTAATTCAATTTTAAGAATGTTATCATAATAATAATCGTTCAAGTAATGTAATAATTTTAACCAAATTTATTCAAACAAGAATTTAATATAATTTGCTTCAGTAATCAGAGGGAAATTATAAGAAAAATGGAAATGTTATAAGAAGAATATGTTTGTAGGTTAATAATTATAATTATTCAAAAGTTTATCCTATTCTTCTAATTCATCATTATAAATAATATAAAGTATATCATTACAAGCAAAGATGGATGGTGGCTAGTAGTGGAATCCAGGACTCATGCTTCATTCTATTTTGAACTCGTCAGCTAGATATACCTTCAACCAATTATTGATGTTCACTCCGGAGCGAAATGCGTGTCCTAGATTTTACTGGTAGCCATCATCTATCTTTGCTTATGAAGCTCGTGACTTAAGGCAAGATCGAAGCAGTTCTCATAGTATACATATATGCCAATAAGAAACTGATCAATTACTGTACTAAACAATAATGGGAAGATACAAGCAAACAATACTAAGTAAATTTAGTATATCATTACCTTTATTGACTATCAATGTTCTATTGTATTTAAATGAAATGATATGTGGCTTTTGTGACAGTTTGTATGAGTTGAACCATAATTAAAACTAGTGCTTTTGTACACTGATACTTTCATATTTTAATTAGATTACTATTTGTTTCATTCTGATATCTTCTGAACTTAGTAATTAGGTGTTCAGTTTTTCATCACTAAAGTGTTCGATTGAGAAACTTTTATGGTTTACTGTTTACAGGTTTTAGTGGCATTACTCTCATATTAAAAAGCAGTTAAATGATGAACTAATATTACTATGTTTAAATGCTTGTGATAATTCTAGTATGACTAAATATTTTTTTCAATTTGTTACTCTTTTGTTAGTTGTAGTGGAATCTCTAGTTCCGATGAACCCATGTTTTTATGCCTGTATTTAGATAAAAATTTTCAAAGACTTGATAGTTATCAATAACGAAGTGTTTAGGATTTACAGCTGGTCAACTTTTGTGGATCATAGTTGTTATGAAAATTGAAAGACATCAGTAGGTCTGTTGCTGTTAGGTAGCGAACTGAAAAAAATGTATGAAACCATAGGGACATATTTGGCTTGGTGATTATAAACCTAGACCATATAGCGCCACAATTGTTAATGGTAAAATCAAGCTATTTGGCAAACATCCAACTACGTGATAAACTGAGTAGAGTATTGCATTCAGTCACGTTTTCACTGTCAAGCTCTTGAGGTTGAGGTTGGACATACTCTTATACTTATAAGCCATTTTAACTCTCATTTGGCTCTAAACTGAGAACCTATCTTAGAAATTTTAACACTTTCATCCAAAACATTGAAGGTATGCAAACTTTCCTTTTAAACTAATTTCACGAGGTTGATAACATATAGATCGTATAGATGAATAATTATTTTAAATCAAATTGATCTGAACATATAATAAAACTAAAATAAATTGTATAGTACAAACAAATCACTGTTATCTTGATGGACATATCTAGATAATGAGATGTTCAACCAAGGCCATTATGTTACAGCTAATCAATCAAGATTTTTTTCTACTTAATTATATGCAGTAAGCTGGGTTTTTTTCATGATCGATTACTATCAAGTTTTTTCAATGATTTAAGGTTGACCGATTCTAGGTCATGTTGAAAACTATTCATTAGTGTGTCGTATTTCATTTTTCTCGATTGAAATAGTAAGATTTATTTTGACATGTTTTTATCATTATTTAACTAGTACTGTGGTGTGAGTTAGCTATATCCATATTAGTATATAACCGTGGTCAAGCATAGAATGTATTTCAGTAGAAGATCAATAAGGAAGGAACGGGAACGGAACGCAATTGTTATTATAATGCATGAACAACGAAATCGGAGACAATGGACTGATATTTGCAAAGGAACAGTCAAATTTGAGATATGGATTGATATTTTGCAAATTAACTATTCACTATATGGTTGTCAGATTTCATTGAGATGCTCTGTAATTTCTTGTCGAATACATTCGATTGTCCCCACTCGTGTTCTTGTTCATTACAATACCAGTCATTTATCTATTATTACTATTATTATTAATATTAGTATTATCACTATCAATATTATTATTGTTACTAGTGCAATTCATCAAGTTTGTGTCTTGATAAAAATATATCTAATTATAGTTTTGGTTCTTAAATGTGAAGAAAATGAAAAATAACTTCTCTGTCTAATTTAACAAAGGTTTCATTAATTAAAAGTAAAATTTACAGTGAGACTATATTTTATGGACGAACCAATCAGATATAAGATAACAAGTCTCGGATTTTGGAGCGAAATTCATTCATCCATTTGGCTAAATAGAGTTTTGGCATTATACCTGATGTTAGTTCGAGATAAAAACCCTAAATCTAATTCCTAACCTTAACCGCCAAGTGTAAATCATAATTATAATTCCCCACTCTGATTTATAACCGTCGTTTCGTCCTAGTTATTAGGTAAACACTCTCATGGTCACTTTAGTGTCGTTCAAAGGTCGTTCATAAATTATAGTCGCACCAAATTTACTTGTTTTATTTTTAGTTTCTGATAATCCACGAATGTTCAAGTCAAAGAAGAACAATTACAAATTATTGATTGATGAGAAAACGTCAATTGAGATATGCATATTTATTTACATACTTTTCATTTATATCTTGTCGTTTATTTGACAAGTTCATTTTTCTAACTGTATTGTGCTGTGAATGTTTCATTGTAAATTGTAAAAGTATGTAGTATACGTTAAATATAAGTTTAAAATGTCTGAAATATTTTCAAAACTTTTTATGTAAATGAAATAGTGACAATAGTACTGATTTGTACCGAACTACTGAAACGTTAGCATTTTTAAGTATTAATTAACATTATTGTCTAAAATGGATTAGATATATGAGATTTGTAAATAGATGTTTTTAGTCAATTAAAATCAGAAATAATTCAGATGTGCCTAAAGGAAAGGAAACGTTTTGTTAAGAAAATGTGAAATTACTCGTACAGGGTTGTGAAGATTGTTGAGTTTTGATTGAGATCATGGCATTAAGATCGTTGAATGACGGCTCAGTGGTCTAGAGGTTAAGCCGAAAGGCCGAAAGTTCTAGGTTGGAATCCCGCTTGCGAAATCCTGGCTGCTCAGTAATGAAGAATCACGTAATAGTACAATACGGCCGTCTAATGCTTCTAGCTTTACAATGGTGATCTAACATTGATCGATTTATGATTTCAATCAAAATGTGAAATATCAATTCCATAATGTAACAAAAATTCTATTTTAAGATAACTTTATTACTTTTGTAGTTACCATGAAATCTTAACTGATCATAGGCCGTCTGTGTATTAATTTATTATTAGGTGAGGTAATAATTCGCTATAAAATTATGATTCGATTATGAAGTTTGATGACAAGAAATATAATAACACTTAATCATATGCATCTATATGGCCGAAATAAAGATAAGTACATTTAATGATTACTACATATTCCCAACAAATTATTGTTGCATGAAGATAATTTTGCAGTTCTCGGATTCCACAACAATCTACCACTTAAATATTTGTAATCGAAATTAAGTAATAAATTATATGACAATTTCTTTCAGTAACCATACCTTCAAAAACTATCAACGGTCGTCATTTCAAGATTAGTAAGTCAATATGTTGTACCAAATATATCAGAATAAGACAAATATCACCTTTGATGATAGTTCTATTATGTTGGGACTTGACTGTAGATGAGAATGTTAACTATCAAACTTTGATATATTAACCCATTAATATCATCCTTACCGTAACACTAAACGATCTTTTCCGGTCACTGTGATGATTATTTTTATAAACATATGAAAAGTCATTATTTAGAAAGTGTAAATTTTTCAACAAAATATATAGTTCATTTACGCTTTTATTTTCTAAACTCTAAAGTTTATGCTAATGATGTTGTTCAGAAGAACGATATCAACTCCACAACCAAACTATCCAGTTCAAAGAACAAAATTGATCAAAATCTAGAAGTTAATATTATAAATCCTCATACAATGATCGTTAAGTACTTGATAGATTATAGATTTTATAAAATATTTACATCACTTATGAAACAACTATTATAGATATATAACTCTACATAAATAAGATATCAAAATATAAAATTTAGTTCCACATATCTGTAACATAATTTACTTAATTAAAATAAAGAATGTATAGATTGAATGAATCGACTAATCGACTACTATATTATTAAAACAAAAACAAAAAATGATTTTATTTCGTTTTTATAACTGTTAATCCATGAACTTTTTATCTTCAAGGAAACAAATGCCATTATCTTTTCTAATGCATTAATCAAATGATATGTATCATTGATTGTTATTAGCTAACTTATATATATATATATATATATATATATATATTTGTTTTGTTTCAGTAGTATGTCCAAAAATTAGATCTTTATGCATGGTGTGTTACGAGACTTATTGTGAATAAATCTGTTAATCTTAATTTAAATGTTTCATTATTTGCCTGAATGTTTCTCTTTTTTCTTTTTCTTTTTTTCTTTCTTCATAAACATTATAAACCGTCGTCAAATTGGATATTTATTCAGTAGGGAAATAAATACAATCGTTTCTTGAATGAAACATTCTGACTGGATCATTCAAATATTTTATATGATAAGCAAATAATTATTTTCAATGATTCCTTGAATTATGTAACCATCTATTAAAGTTTATCTAGATTATTACGACTGATTATTATGAAATTTCTTTGAAATGAATTTGGTTTCGAAATCGTTTGTTGTTGTTCTTGTTGTTGTTGCAAACGATCAATAACTCGTACAATAATGATTTCTTATGACAATAAAACTAATTCAAATTTAACTAATTGTTGGTTTTTGAATAAAAGTTGATCAATGTTTACATCATAGGGTAAGTCAAAAGATTCAAATATCTAAGATATTTAAAATGAAATAGAAGAAGCAGATCCTTAGATAACAATACTACAAAAATTGGACTGTTTTATGTCATGTTTCAGCTTTTCCGGATGGTTTATTCAAAGTTTCCTAGAAATAACTTCAATACAATACAGATTTACTTTTATATTATTCAAATACAATTTGAAGAAAAGATGAAGTTGAGATTATTTTTATATCAGTATTATAAAATGAAGTTTGAAAAGTAATCTGATATCTACAATAGGCTAGAATGTTTTATCAAAGTATTATCAATGGGATGAAAAATAATCACTTACAAACTATAAATTTAAACTGATTACATTAAAGGACGTTCAACGACGTTGAAAATATGAATGCATGAATGCGAACTGT
This sequence comes from Schistosoma spindalis, assembly GCA_946903255.1. Classification (NCBI taxonomy): domain Eukaryota; kingdom Metazoa; phylum Platyhelminthes; class Trematoda; order Strigeidida; family Schistosomatidae; genus Schistosoma; species Schistosoma spindalis. The sequence continues at coordinate 43,277,117 of OX336420.1, read as the reverse complement.
ATTATTGATTAAATACTCTATTTCTTAATGATGCTAGTTTCAAACGTGACTTTGAAGCAATGAAAATAACGTAAAAACGCTTGTTACATGTTCATCTAGATCTTCTTGACATAATTGTTTGTTTAACACAGTATATGAATAAGTGAAAATGCTAGTTTGTGAACATTATCAAAAAAAAGTAAATAGTAATACGTTTATGGTAAGGTGAATATTAGTGAAGTAATTATTACGTTCTTACATGAAAACTTATTCGTGTTATAATAAAATGTGTACTTGAGATTTTCGTAATTACAATTATGTGGAACATAAAGTCTTTTTATGAACGTTTAGAAGTGAAAACTTTAGTTTCAAAGGTAGGGCGGTATGGGTTACCTATATCCATATTAGTATATAACCGTGGTCAAGCATAGAATGTATTTCAGTAGAAGATCAATAAGGAAGGAACGGGAACGGAACGCAATTGTTATTATAATGCATGAACAACGAAATCGGAGACAATGGACTGATATTTGCAAAGGAACAGTCAAATTTGAGATATGGATTGATATTTTGCAAATTAACTATTCACTATATGGTTGTCAGATTTCATTGAGATGCTCTGTAATTTCTTGTCGAATACATTCGATTGTCCCCACTCGTGTTCTTGTTCACTACACTAACACACATCTGTTTCAGATTGTTTCACAAATGACATAGGTTTGATAAAACTAAATATGTGAGAAAATATTTGTTTGTATAAAGTATCTAAGATATTTAAAGCTTTATTTTTATTTCTCATTGTGTTTTGTGGGAAAAATCTATATTTCAGTGCAAAACCGCTTAGACAGCAAAATGTTAAGTAAAAGGAAAGTTCAGATTTCGATTTACTGATGTTCATGACTGAAAAAAATTCCATATAAATGTCAGTCTATTTTAATCACGGCAACAATATGAATAGTTACCGATTTGAAAAAGATTAATGTTTGTTGTGGCTGTGATAAAATACTAGAACAAATATGAATGGTAAAATCGAAATGTGTGAACTTCACTTACGAATAAGACATGTGAGAATAATTGTTAAATACAAAACAACTGACACATATTACATGCCTTTATAAGCAGTATCATAGTTATATCATAGTTATATATGAGGAAACCGAAGATGCGAACTGTTTGTCAAACAAATTTAATATTCTTGAATATCACATTAATCTTTCATGTGATGGGAAACTAAATGACCAGCCTTCTTTATTCAATATATCAATAGATAGAAAAGAGTATATTGCAATAAAATTACTTATCTACAGAAAGGCTTTATGGACAGATTACGATCCTAAATTTAATGATAATTGCTGAATTCAGTATAATAGGGGTTTGGTAAAAGGGATATTCAGCTGAATAGACCTTGACTATAAAAATACTACGAATAAAGATGTGATTGAGATGAAAAACGAAACGGTCATTGAGAGTGGTAATGCGCTAAAACCCATAAACTCATTGGAAGGTCATATTACTTTAAAACGTACTATACTTCTGTCATCTTAAATGCATTGCTACCTCAGCCTACTATTCAATGGTCAGATAGCCGTATTTTTAATCAATAGAACATGGAATGTAATAAAGGTCATTATTATTGTAAAGGAATGTCCATTCTGAACTAAGATATGAACTTCCTTTAAATAAATAAGATCCATCACAATATGTTAATCAAAATTAGCATGTATATAGACACATACAAATATAGTGGGATAGTAATGATTTCCCAGTTATGATGGCTGACCTTGTGCCAAAATGATTCTAAAAACAAAAACCTATTTTCTCCCATTGATGAACACAATTGAAAAAGGTCATCGGATTGGTCTTAGCTCAGATTTATAGTTTGTATAAACACTGTCTTGATGTAATACTTAAATTTGTTGAAACCTTAAGCATCTGAAAGCTCGAACGTTAAAAAAGAACAATTTGTACTTTCACAATATCTTATAGAATCAATTTCAGTTTTAAAACAGTTAGTCCCTTTGATAAATTTCGATAATGCAATGAGAAGACGAAGTTTATCAGAATTATGTGATATATTAGTGCATTACATTTCGAACAATCTGATCACACATATACTTGTTAAGAGCATTATATATAAAAAATAAAAGGTCAACTAGACAGGTTAAGGGTAAGTCATAACAAAGGAAAAAATATTAAAGTACACAAAACAAATGTGATTACCACTCTGGATAATAAATCAGTATTACCAGAGTAGGTGAAGTGTAAGGAAAAGTTGTTTCCGAACGCATAAACGGGGTTTCAGTTTCCGTATAGCCAAGGCTTCAATAAACCTTAGTATACGTCCTTGAAGGCTTTTGTATAACACTACAAATGCTGATTTGATGTCGACCTTATGACCCGTCTCAATCAAATGTTTCTCAATGGAGGATGATGTCTGTCTATCCTGTGATCTTATTTGACCATTGCAATCCATTTGTTTTTGCAACCGTTTTGGTATGTGTTCAGCCACCCTTAATTGCAAATCACGATTGCTCCTCCCTATGTACGTGTTTCCACACATACATGTAAATTGATAGACGCAATGGGATGTGACAATCGCTTACGTGCTGTTTGGGCTTTTGGTGAAACATAGACCTTGTCTTTTCAATGATGACAAGTTTTGTTAATTGGTTTTCGAATTCCATGTACTTCATAAATGAGAAATATCTATTTATCGTCTATTTTCATCTTTCAACACATCTGTTATTTATTATCAGAAGGGGTTTTGTGGAGATTGTAGTAATTTCATTGATTAAGATCATGAGTCAGTTGAAGCTAGACCACCATGGAAATTTCAGTAATTTCAATAGTTGAAACCACGAGTCAATTGAAGCTAGACCACCGTGGTCTATTGGTTAGGCGCGAGACATATGGATCCTGGGTTCGTATCTCGAAGGAGGTGGCGGGATCGTGGATGCGCACTGTTGATGAGTCCCATACTAGGACGAAACGGCCGCCCAGTACTTCCAGGTTTTCCATGGTTGTCTAGCTACAATTGACTCATGACATCTGTTATTTATTTATTTATTCATTTTTCTATTATATTTTTTATCGAATAGTACAGTTGCCTTAGAATCCGTTAGTTTATACTGTTTCTTTATACTGGTATGATTAAATTTACGGTAGTATAGTGATTGTATTCCTTTGTTTACTTGTTCATCTATTTATTTTTTCTTTCTCTGTTTGTATTAGTACATCCCACCTACTTTTCACATAATTTGTAAAAGAAAAAATAATAATAAGTTACATACATTTATTTATTCTTAATTCGTTGTTATGCAATAGAAAAAACATGTTTTCATACGGAAAAAAATTTTCTTTTAAATTCTGTAGTTTGATTCATTAATTAAATTTTTTTTTTGGAATGACGTATTGTCTTGGGAATTGTCGTTAAAAAGTCCAGTTAGAATATACAATTTAACATATGATAATTATAATTGTTTTTATTCTAAATAAAATGAAATATAAACGAATACTTCATATTGAGGTGTTAACAATTACAGGCAAAGTAATTTATGTGTATATAATTATGTTTTTTAGTATAAATACACATAGTCAGTTGTCTAAAATTGTTATATATCAAAGTATTGAAACATACATCATAATATTCAATTGATATCGATTAAATGTCACTTTAACAAGAGCTGATCTAGTGTTACTACCGGTTATAAATCTAGGTGAAAATAGAGGGTGTGGTGTGCAGTTGACCACGTTACCTCATCAGAATGAACCTCGTTGACAAAATTTTAACCAGAAAGGATTATTTAAATTTGCTGTGCCCCGATAAGCATAATGAATGGTAACTTTTGGCATCCATTAATGGACCATTAATATACGTATACTTTTATTGTATAATCTTATATAACTAAATTATTCATATTCATGTCCTTCTTATCAAAAGCTTTATTTTGACCCATGGACTATTATTATACCATTTACCATTCTTGAATTATCCCCTGTCTATTAACTACTACCTCCAACATGCACAGCCACATTTGACTAAATCTTGTATAAATGTTGTTCCTATTTTAGGGTACGATGTGGTCTGTCTGGTTGGTATATAAACTCAGTATGTTTGAAGTAAATGATTCATATTGTAGAGATTGAGATTGGTGTTCTGGACTGAACAAGCTGGGTTAGGTGGTTAGTATAACCAATAAAGACTCTAAACTGCTCGTACGAGTTTTATGCGTCATTTGTCTGATCGATAATTGACTGTTCTGTAACTGGCAGTATCGTTACGTCATACATTAACAGGGCACTCAGACCACAAGTTATAATAAAATTATTTAAACGGAATGCAAGGAATTGAAGGTTGTGATTATCCGGAAGTCACCAGGTTAATATCGTTTTTTGCAACTAGAGCGACAAGTAAGAGTTACATCAAATGTCCAGGCAATGTCAAAGACTCTGTGCGTTATTCGAATAGCCACAGAAATTAGAAGATATAGCCTGGCTCTGTTTGGAGTAATCAAAACTAATTGGACTTAAGCTAGACAGAAAAACTAGCTTCAGGAGAGCTTCTGTTGTTATATTTCGTCCATGAAGAAAAAACATCCCCACATAAAAAAAGGTTTCACTAACGCTGTATAAAAAATTAAGGAAACCACTTATTCAATGAAATCTTCATGGTTTCAATTAGAAAAGGATTAAAGAATCAGCAACTTCACTATGTGTGAAGGTGCTGGGTCTCAATAAGCATCAGAATAAAAAGTGGGTTTCTGTAAAGAGCCTGAGCAAGATTCAAGATAGGTAACCAAAGTGAACGGTAGTGAAAAACAGCCAAATTTGGGTAGAGAGATAAGATGAACAAGCCGATCATATAAAAGCAAACAAACATGTCAAGAAGAGTTTTAGAGTTGGAAAATGAAAATATTTAATACCTAACAACTTTTGTAGAATAAGCCTTAGGTGAAGAAAATATAGAAGGATTGTCTGAAGCATCAAAAAGCCAACATGAAAATCGGGGCGACCATTCAGAAACAAACAGGGAAAACTTATCACCGTTGATAGTCAAGGGCGGCATACCAGGTTGGTAAAGTACTTTGAAGTCTTCTGGATTATACTAGTGCCAATGAACCAGGTTGTTATATCCGCGTCGCCTATTACGTGTACTGAGAAACAAGGAACCATTAGAATCCCCACAACGCGAAGTAAGAACATGGAAGACCGTTACAAGTGAAGATGTATTCACCCAAAACATACAATGATGTTAATCGGTAGTATACTCATTTATATGTTGATTTAAGCACCCATTATCACTTGGTAAAATTCACATTATTGACCCTATAACAAAACTAAATGCTGCATATCATACTGAACTTAGTTCACGTTAGTTTAATAAATTGAATAAATTAAATCACACTAAAATAAAACAATGTTATAGTAAGTATAATATCACACTGAAAACAAAACAAATATTACACTGAGAAATCATCATATTGACTTGAAAACGAAAGTAATATTGAACAAGAATCAGAACTAGTTAAGAACGTAATTTTTCCTTTACAGTCTGTCACATCACTGGTAGATATTGAAGCAGAGCACTTTGACCTTTCTACAGTTGGTACCTTACTAAAAATACAAGAAACTGACCGCCGTCAGACAAATCAGAAGTGGTAAGGCAGTAGGACCAGATCGCAGACCAGCTGATTCATAAATAACTGCAAATATGTTCCACGTACTTTTCGGAAAGATTTGAGAGAATCGTTGCTGAATAACCAAATGAATAAAACTTATTACTATACATTAGCTTCCTTGATTATGAAGAAGCATCTGATGGAGTAGACAGGAGAACCTTGTGGAGTCTTCTTCGATATTATGAAATGAGTAGGTAACAAGATCGTCCCTACTCTACGGAACTCGCACAAATTAGTGGGAAACATCGAGAGCATGAATACCTTTTAGTAGCAACTGCAAAGTTGATTCCAGGAGGGAGTTTTCTGGAGATCCTAGTTCAAGGGTTTATGCCGAAATAGGGATATTAATTAATTGAATGTTACTGTGTAAAAGTTTGTTATCGGTGTCAGTAATGAAATTGAAATTCATTCATCAAATTTAAACAGTCAACAATCGTTAAGTCAGGGTAATATATATTGTCGAAAACATAGAAATAATTTAAAATTGAACTAACCACTTATGATTGCGACAAAGGAAGTTTTCTAATTAAGGCTCTCTGAACAAACTTTAAATATAGACTAGTATTATTATATCATTTCAATTATATGGTTACTTGGTGAACGAATATTCAGATGCCAGAGACTAATTCACTATTTAATGTATCATAACACAGTGGTATAGTAAAACGTGGGAATCATACATACACCGTTGAAAACCTGGAAGCACTAGACGGCCGTTTCGTCCTCATGCGGGACTCCTCGGCAGTACGCATCCACGAAATCGCTCGCGGGATTTACACCCAGGACCTTCAGTCTCGCACGCGAATGCATAACCTACTGGATCACTGAGCCGGTCTAATATCAATCGGTTCATGATCTCAATCAAAAACTTAATAACATTACATACATTATTTGTACATCACTTTTTAATTGTTTCTTACATACTTCATTGCTATTTCATTCCTGTTGTTATACTGATTTTTCGTGTCTCTTCTCTTCATTTCAATCTTCTCAAACATCTACTCGCAAACATTCCACTTCCGACTGGTGTAACATACTACTTATATCTGCAGACATATATAGCATACACCATAGCTACCCTGAAAATTATACTAAATCATTTAGTTAATAATTTCTTCAACTAATAAACTTACTTTATTATTTAGAAAATAATATTTTAGGGGATAAAATATTCTTTAAAGTCCCATAATAAAGACAATTAAATGAAATTTATTTTCGTAGCTCTATTGTTTTTACATCAACTCTTTGTTCAAATGTATAGCTGAACTTCGTAATATATTTAATTGACACATAGAGTTATTAAAGAAGTACATTTGAAGAGTATTTCAATTATAATAATATCAAAAAAAATTTTCTTATTAATTTTATTGTCTTTCAATCTTCATTTAATATAGTGAAATATTTGAATCAAAACAATAAACAATATAATGGAGAAGATTTATAGCTCAGGTGGATTATTTTAATGAAATTTTGTTCTCTGAGCTGGATAGTTTGATCGTGAAGCTTTTATAAATCTTTTGAATGATATCCTCTGCAAAAACTTTAGGCGGAAGTGAAATGTTATAATTTCTCCATATATGGCTCAAAGCTTCAACCATCCAGTTCAGAGAACTAAACTCCATCAAAAACAATATAGTTATTCTATATATAATTTACACATCTATAAAACGAGATAAAACAATATACATGTGAATAGTTTTTCAATGAATTTTCTTCTTCAATATTAATTTTTTTTACTATCACGTGTAAACAATTAATTGATACTACTTTTTACATTGTTTTATATAATTTCTTTTTCTAAATATCAAATAATTGACTAAAAGTAATTACGCAATATGTAATAATTATTTAAAGTGTATATAAAAGAAATTATTCAGTTAACTAAAACAAAAATGGGTATTTAATAGTTGAGTTCATGAATCAATTGAAGCAAGACCACCATGAAAAACCTGAAATCATTGGATGGCCCCTTTATCCTATTATAGGACACCTCAACAGTGTATATCTACGATCCCGCACTCCGCGAGATTCGAACCCAGTACTTATCGGTATCGTGTGCAAAGACTTAACCTCTAGACCACTGAGCCAATCAACATCCAATAGTGTTAATGTCTAACTTCAACTAATCCACGAAATTGAGTGACACATCCACCATCTCACAACAGACATGGTTGAACTCCACTGGTCTATGCTACCCACATAATTTATTATCAATTTTAATGGATGTTTCAACAGATATTTGTTTTTATTTTTTGTCTATTTTTAAAAGAAATGTGTTCAATATTATTAATAATCAATATTTAGTTGTTATGACAAGTGTTAGATAACTATTCAATTAATATTGATTAAATTTAACAATGAAAATTAAATGTAAGGAATTGAATTTTTTTCTTTGAAAAAAACAAGAAAACAAAAACCTATTTTTCTTAGATAAATAATTAGTAATATTGTTACAGGTTATTCATAGTTCTATCAATGGATTTTAAACAGTTAAATATTAATAATTTAAATAATCAGAAATGTTATCCTGATAAAATTTGGTTGCCTACTTTGTTTCTTTGGGGGGAAAAAGGTCTATTCATTCATGGCCTCATTATTTGTAATAATGTAACAACACATTAAGTTTACTAATATCATATTTTATTTTTATGTAGGCAGTTGATTATATTTATGTGTATTTCATTAGTAAAATAGTCATAAATAGAAGTGTTTTTTTATTTTAATTTATGTCATATATATAGTTAGACATTGTTATATCTGAAGTAAATAAAGTATGGGTAACTAACGGTGTAGTGGAAAAAGAACATGACTGGTTACAATAGAATGTATTAGAAAACATAAAATTACAGAATATCTCAATAAAATCTAAGAATCATACAGTAAATACTTCATTTGTAAAATATCAATCAGTTATCTCAAATTTGACTGTTCCTTTTGCAAATATCAATTCATCATCTCAGATTTTATCGATCGTGCATTTTCCTACCGAATCGTCTTCCGTTCCCATTCTTTCGTTCACGATCTTCTGCTGAAATACATTCTATTCTTGACTATCGTTATATATTACTTGTATGGATATAAGTAGCTCACATAATACCGGGAACTATTTGTAGATTGTTATAATATTCTTTTGATGGAGTTTTGTTCTCTGAGCTGGATGGTTTAGTCGTGAAGTTTTCATCGTTCTTCTGAAAGACATCAACAGTACAAACTTCAGGTAGAAGTTAAATATATATATATATATATATATATATATATATATATATATATATATATTCTTATTATATAACTGTTAAGTAATTGGATTATATATTTATTTTCCTTTTACCATAAGCCTTTATTTGACCTATTGATTACTATTATACCATTAACTATTCTTAAGTTACTTCCGATTAATTACAATCTCTCACATTCATAGCCATTTTTTAGCTTGATCCTGTATAATTGTTATTTTTTGTTTTCTAGTATGATGTAACCTGATTCACCTGTATGCCTGAAATACATTGTTCATACAGTGGAAACCGATATTGATGTTCTGATCTCAACAGTCAGAGCTATTTTAGTGCTCCGGGATTTGACTGCAATTGGATTATATAATTGATTGTGATTGATATTGAAATATATATGTTGCCTATCCTTGCATTTATTTATCGACTCCACTCGCGCTGGTAAATAACAGAATTAAGTAAGCCAAATACGAGAATGGATTTTTGAATACATTTATTTTGTACACTCATTAATCTGGGCAGGAAAGCATAGATGTGAGGCGAATAGAAGAGAGCGAAGCGGAATGACGCGCAGTGGAGATGAAGTGTGAACCAACTCTATTTAATCAAAAGTTAATCAATATTTCCAGATATGTGATGAATAGGATAAAAATTGTACACACACACACGCTCACATAAAAACAGTCAGGGTTGATAAGTGAATAATTAACAAGGTCAAAATGTAACTCAAGAAGAATGGCTAAAATGGCTTGTCCGGAAGTTAGAATAAGCTATGTGGGCTCGACATAGGACCAGCCACTATACTAAACGAGAAGGACTAATAAAGAAGTTAGGCTGTTCGTACTTGTCAATACGTCATTGATTTGGCATAGTGCTATGATTGTATAATTCATGTTCTGATTGGTGATTTAGTCAGGCGACAAATAATAGGGTCGAAATTCATAACAGATATGATTTCAAACTCGTATTTACTAGGATTGTTTATAAAGTTTTCATATTCCCTTTTCCTTGCTTTCTTTTAAAATCACCTTGTGAATAGCTCACTCAAGGCCCACACTAATATTGAACGAATTTCATACTCTTGTAAACATTTATAAAAACAAGTTTTGAGAAGATATAGAACAATTAATTAATAGCCCACGGTATAGGAAATGTATATTTAATAATTTCACGTCTTTTTCATATGATGAAAGAGCATAGATAGAAAAGCAATCGATAGTAACCAGAATCTAAATATTATTGTAAGAAAGAAGAGATCTTATTATACAGGAACACTTAATTATTTTGTGGTTCATTTATGTATTGTAAATTAGAAACAGTTATGAGTGAGAAGGATATTTTTAGTCAAAATTTCAAACGAAGTTGTCTCGATGTATGGATATACGTTTTTATATTTATTATCTTTGTATTTCATTTTATTTCTATGGTGAACAACAATACAAAAGATACATAATTCAGTTCGATAGACTTCTAAATGTATTTTATATATCATACTGAAAGTAAATTAGACTATAGCGATATTCGATTGTTTTATTAAAACCTTTATATTAATGAACAAAGTAAACAAAAGAGAATTACGTTAATTTGTTTGTTTATTTATGTTCTATCATCATAGTTTGTAGTAATTCAATTTATGAATACTTTACAAGACATTTTTAATGTTACAGTCTATTTTGTGATTGGGGAACTCTAGAAAAGTCTGTATTCAAATTATTAGATTTGTATTATCTATGTGAAAATAAGCTGTATGAACTTCGATATGAAATTATACATGGCTAAATGTCCTTCAAATACGTTATTTTGGGAAATAGATTTGAACGGTATGTTGTTCTCAGTCGAAGCAAAATGTTATCGTAATGTTAGACTGTTTGAAGTGAATGATAAATAGGTTTGTTTTCAAATATTCTTTTCACAATTATTTCACATGTACTGAAGTGTAGGTAACCATCAAGATCTATCAGATGGATATAACTTCATGAGAAAATATTCATTTCAAATTCTAAGAGAAATACAAGTTGAAATAGTTGAAAATTTATTCCGTTTTTGATTGAGATCATGTAAGAACTTCATTGAAAACATGGAAGCACTACCTTAAGGCCGTTTCGTCTTATTGTAAGGCTCCTCAGCAGTGCGCATCCACGATCCCGCCTCGCGAGGTTTTAACCCAAGAACTATCAGTCTCTCATGCGAACGCATAGCCTCTAAACCACTGGGCTGGCCGGCATCCAACTGTATCAATGCCTAACCTCAACCAATACACGTCATTGCGCTACCATCTCCCATTGTGTTGAGGTAGATACCTGTCTCTACCCGACACGAATTAGCTCCACTGCTCACGGCTTCTCACTAGAACTCTGAGAACTCCCTCACGAAGCTAGTCACTAGTGAGCATATGGTAATTATCAGTATAGGGTTGTGGAGATTATTAAGTGATTGATTGAGATTATAAACCGATTGATGTTAGACCACCATTGAAAATCTCGAATCACTAGACGGTCGTTTCGTTTTAGTACATTTTAAGTGAATTTTAATACTAAACAGGGGATCTGTATCTGAAACACACAGGGTTTATTTTAGGAAAAAACGAGACTTGCTGTCAATATGTTGACAAAACTGTGATCAGATTTCTCTATGCAATTAAATTATGGATAAGAAAATTGTTTTTTTCCTCAATATTGAAGTGTGTCCATTTAATTAACTAACACTTTTATCTGAGATACTGTAAGAGTCAAATTATTTGTGAATTTTTAAGTTTGCTTGGATTTTGTTATGATTAGTTTTAAATGAAGATTTTTCAATAGAATAATTGCGGTCACTAATCAGTTTTTTTTACGTTTCAAAGTAAACGTTTATTCTATTTATGGACGATATCTATTTTTCTTCAGAGGAAATGCTTAAGCATAGTTTTTATTAGGTTTTAAGACAAATTTCTACTAATGCAAATAGTTTCATAAGAAAACACTGGTTAGTTGGAAATAACTGGTTAGTCTATGAATATGTGTAGGCTTGAGTGGTTTTAACAATAAGACAATATCAGAAGGGGTTTTGTGGAGATTGTAGTAAGTTCAATAGTAACTATTATGAGTCAATTAAAGCTAGATCAACATGGAAAACCTGGAAGCACTGGATGGTTGTTTCGTCCTACTGTGGGACTCCTCAGCAGTGCGCATCCACGAACCTGCCTCACGGGATTCCAACCCAGGATCTATCAGTTTTTTACACGAACGCTTAACCTCTAGACCACTTAGTCGGTATCGGTGAAATCAACTAATCCACGAAATTGAGCGACACATCCGCCGTTGTCTTTAGTGAATTACTATCCCACAACAGACCCGGTTAAACTCCGCTGGTCACTGTTTCTCACTAGGACTCCAGAATACACATCCAGGAGATACGCTTCGCTAGGCGGAATCGTGGATGCGCACTGCTGAGGAGTCCCACAATAAGACGTAATGGCCGTCCAGTGATTCCAAGTTTTCCATAGTGGTTTAGCTTCAACTGACTCATGATCTTAACTACTGAAATAAAACCAAGCCACTATAATGGTTTTGGTTACTTTTAAAAGAGATTGGCACTATAATACTAAATTTTAACTTTTCTTATAACATCAGATCATTGTTTTTCATTATGACATAGCTAGAATGATCAGAATAGAATGTTTAAAAACAAAAAAGGTAATTAAGTTTCAATGACCTATAAAAAAATTTTTGAAAGAATTTCTTCGACTATTTGAATGTGACAGATTGAGCTTAATAGAACAAAAATAAAATAAAGTCTATAGATAAACATTGACTTAAATTGGTTAATTAACTAAAATTTTCTATTATATTCATTTTTACATGAGGCGATTAATAACTATCTAAAAATAATTGTTTATTTCTATTACTTACTTACTAACTTTCTTACGCCGGTTACTTCCAATGGAGCATAGGCCGCAGACCAGCATTCTCCAACCCTTCTATATTATTAAATAAATCTCTTTAACTAAGAATTATATCATTGAAAAGCTTCATAAACATGAATTACTTCAATGAATGTATTTTAGTATAAAAGAAGTGAAGGATTCGTTGAAGAAATAGACAATTTCACAACTTTATTTAATTTTAATAAGTAATTGTTAAAAAATTGAAGTAATGCATATAATACTACTGTTGATCAATATCAAAACAGCTTTTTATAATTTTAAATTTATCATTCATGACTAAATAAAATAACTTTTAAGATTTTAGTTAAAGCTCAGAAGATGCAATATAAAATGTATATTACTTACTTCTTTACGCCTATTATTCCTTGTGAAGGAACATAGGCCGCCACCAGTACTCTCCATCCAACCCTTTCCTGGGCAATCCTTTCCAGCTCTTTCCAGTTTTTATGCATCTTTTCCATATCTGATTCTATTTCCCGACATAATGTGTTCTTTGTCCTTCCTCTTTTCCGCTTCTATCCGTGATTCCAAGTTAGGGCCTGCCTCGTGATGAATTTTGATTTGTTTAATGTATGTCCTATTCATTTCCATCATATTTTCCTAATTTCCTCTTCAGCTGGAAGCTGTTTTGTTCTCTCCCACAGAAGGCTGTTGCTGATGGTATCCGGTCAATGTATGTTGAGTATCTTGCATAGACAACTATTTCTAAATACTTGTACCTTCTTGATGATGGTAGTAGTATTAAATTAGGAAACAAGTGGTTGGGGTCCGCGTCACGATCGTAAACAATGGTTAGAGATTCTGAGTGACATGGCTCAGAATCGATCACAATGGCGTCGGTGTATACACTTTTTTCCTTCCCTCAAACTATGAGATTAAAATGGCTTCATATCTTTCGTTTTACCAATTAATTCTTTCTTCCTGTACTGTGTCCTTATATGCAATGTTTCTCTTATATTTTACCACCACTGAATTAACTACTTCTATGAATCCGGTGTTCATCTTGTTGTGCTAATGAGGTATAGGAACTTGGGCCGATGTACATATGTGCCTGGTCCTACCTTGTAACTGACTGACTGATGGATTTATTTAACTAAAAAAACATAGATCGAAATGTATATTTCAATTTACTAATTTTAAATTTTTTTATTTATGTTAGTTAGTTATCATATTTTAAACAAAACCCAACTAAATAGCACATCGTACTGATTACTCAGCTTAATGTAATCAATGTGTTGATTTTGGATGAATAGAAATGTCACAGTGACAAAAAATAACTTAAAGGAGAAGTGATGCCAGTAAACTTTTCCTTTAAATAGGTTTTATTTCACTTTGCTTCGGTATTTAAAGAAACATCAGTCTAGTTTCATAAGTTATAAGGATGACTAAATTTACGTTGTTGTAAATAAAATGGCTGCAATTAAATACATTTTACCTTTTCTTCTGTATGTATTAGGACAAATGAAACTAGGCTTAAATAAGAGTAGTATTTAAACGCACTTCAAAGCTGTAAACCGCAAAATGTTTAAATAAATAAAGATGCATACAGAAGAGGACTAGCAAAAATACTTCGTCAAGTGATCGTTAATAGTGAACAAATGAGAAATGCTCTGAAAACTGTAATAGCGAAGGATATTTGGATTTTAGCCTGAAAAATATTGAGGTGAAGCAATAGGGCATACATTCCTCTAGGTGAATAGATCAATAATGAGCTTATTTCAGAAGGTTCATACATGCTGGTGCAACCTCTGAAGAACTCGTTTTTTAACCCATCAACGTTTGACAACGTACAAACGGGGATAAGCTTTATTTTATTAGTACTCTTTGTTGTACTGAGTCACATTTAATTTCACACCTGCTCGCATAACCTATATTTATCGTGTGATTTACATAACTTTTAAGCAAACGCAGATACTGAATTTAACATATATTTATATGGCTGCTCCCATTTAATTTACGTCTTTTCATTTATTCTGATCATTTGGGATATTATTTCTTATGGTCATGTACCTTGAAACGGAAAAGTGGAAGCAGACATCAGTAGGATGAATAGTTATTAGAAACAACTGAAAGGGATTGCTCAAGACAGAGCTCGATGGAGAATGGTGATTGGCGGCCTATGCTTCTCCACGAGGAATAACAGGCGTGAGTAAGTATGTATTTTGAAAATTATACTCAGATACTTTCTCATAAGATTATAGCGAATTACACTGCCTATACAAGCGGTTTTAATATCAGTCAGGTTTTAAATTATAGGTATTCGTAAATATTTCTGAGTACTTATAAATGTGAATAAAAAATAAGTTAAGCAAAGGCATCTGAAATAGAAACGCGCTGAATCCATTCTAGCAGTGTTCTGTTGAGTTGGTTTCAGTGCGCTGATGGTTTGGTCAATAAGATTTACTTGAAATCAACTCGGTGTCCGCTGACAACTTTCCAAATGCGTGATAATATTTTTATCGTGTTGAAATTATCCAAGACACCACGAATAATATTACAGAAGTTGATTGTTGTTACGAGGTTGAAGTGGCCATTCTATTTTTGTCAATAGACTCATAAAGATTAGTAATAATTTCTACCTTAGGTTATTTCATTACCATAAGAAGCTGAAATTGCTATTCTGTGAAAATTAGAAAACATTGATTAAAAAATTCTTTCTAATGTTGCTTCAGGTAAGGATGAAGAAAGCAGTTAAATGTATTGGGAAGTTCATTTATATTGAAAGTGTCATCAGTTCAAATTGATTAGTATCTGATGAAACCTAGATATGAACGAAATGCTTTGACTATGTTAAACTGTGCAATACATATGTCTTAATCTAGATATTCCGTTTTTTTAAATTAAAACACAGTTATCGATCATGTTGCAGATCTGCACTAATAATAAGAACTAGACACGCATGACATTGGTCACCCAGTGACCAATCAATTGTGATTACATCTCAGTCCTACAGGAGTTCGGTCGCGGCCCGGATAGCTCAGTGGTAACGTCTCTGACTGTGAAGCTGGGTGACACAGGATCGAGGGAGCACCAGTTCCCTCAAAGATTACAGGTACACTTTGCTGACGATTGCCAGGTAGCATGAAACCCGGGTCCAGGGTTTCCTGTCGACTACCTCCAACCACCATCTAATCTTACAATAGTGCCCGCGGTGTCGAGTCACCTAACCTGGTGGCCACATTGCAACATGATCGATAGCATTCGATCTTCACTAATAATAAGGACTAGACACGCATGACATTGGTCACCCAGTGATCAATCAATTGTAAAAAAATATATATATTTCACAAAGGTCAAAATAAGGCATGTGTTAATGAATTTGACAACGTTATATGTTAAAAATGGAGCTAGATTACGGTTACTCTACATAGCCGAAGCCATCTGGATCAACTCCAGATAACCAAATTTTTGTATCCAGAAAAACTATATCCAGCCTCTATGTTTACCTTAGCCTACGACTGGACCACCGAATACCTAGACTGAATAATATAAACATCTTACCCCCTTCCTTATTATTGTTATTTTTTTTTATTACATCTATCTTAATCTTCACATCCATCATTCCCAATCCGTTTATCGTAATTACTTTGATAACATCCCTATTATTGCATATTACATTCACACAATAATATTATTATTGCTATTATCATTATTATCCCAATTGACAAGATGAAATTCTCCTGCTATGCATTTTATTCACACAATTCTTTGGCATTTTCATTCCTGCTATATTACTATTCTACTTATTGTGACTAGACACTTTACTCCAAATCATTCTAACCTTAAGATGATGGTTGGAGGTAGTCAACAGAAAGCCCTGAACCCGAGTTTTGTGCTACCTGGCACTCGTCAGCAAGGTGTACCTGTAATGTTAAGGGAACTGATGCTCCCTGACGGATTCGATCCCGTGTCACTCAGCTTATGGTTACAGGTACACCTTGCTGACGATTGCCAGGTAGCATGAAACCCGGGTCCAGGGCTTTCTGTTGACTACCTCAAACCACCACCTCATCTCAACATAGTGCATACAGTGTCGAGTTACCTAGACTAGTGGCCACATTGCAACTTGGTCGATAGCATTCGATCCGCATTAAGAAGGATTTCATACACATGACATTTATCACCACCCAATGATCAATCAATTGGAATTCTGACCTTTATTAACTGACCTTTCTAAGCTGCAAATAACACAATTTTGAAGTATTTATGTCATAACAGACACAAACGTTCACCATTTTCAACATATAACATTGTCAAATTCATTAATAAATGCCTTATTTTGGCCTTCGTAAAATGCAGTAATAATTATGGACTTATAACTGTAGAGCCTGATAATGAAGTTATTGAAAACAATTGTTCGCTCAAATATTCTTCATTTTTGAATATACTATGGGGAATTTTAAACTGCTGATCTATATTACAAGTGAAGACATCTACTTCATTAATTAAAATCCCAGATTAAGCTAAAAATTATTAGTCGATATACAAACTTCAATCCACTTAAATGCTACTAGCTACAATATATTATGCAAACGTACATGAATGATTTACTAATTAAGATGAAAATAAGTGATCATTCTGAAGAATACTGCTTCATAATATTACGCTTTTACTTATCAAATTTAAGAAAAAAACTGATATATGTAAATTGAGCATAATGTAAAATTTTGTTTGAGAATTAAAATAAATATATTTCTTTATTCAATCATCAATAAACAGTGAAGTAGTGAACTCATGAACTAGATCATTTGTTGAGTCTTGTAAAAATATATTATTGAAGATGGAATTGTTATATACCAATGAGAAGAATGAATGGGAATTTTTGGAACCCATTTGTGGACCAATATTATACGTATATTTTTATCGCATAATTGTTAAATAGCTAAGCTATTCTTATTCATTTCCTTCTTATCATAAGCTTTATTTTAACCTATGAATTATTATTATACGATTTACTATTCTTGAGTTATACCCAGTCTATCAATTATTACCTCCCACATTCATAGCCACATTTGACTAAATCTTGTATAAATGTTGTTCCTATCTTATGATATGATCTGGTCTGTCTAGTTGGTATATAAACCCAGCATGTTTGAAATAAATGATTCATATTGCAGAGATTGAGATTGGTGTTCTGGACTGAACAGGCTGGGCTAGGTGGTAAGTAGGACCGATAAGGACTCTGGACTGCTCGTACGAGTTTTATGCGTCATTTGTTTGATCGATAATTGACTGTTCTCTAATTGGCGGTTTCATCACGTTATATATTAAAAGGACACACAGGCCACAATTATAACCGAAATGTTTATCAATAAATGTTATAATTGCTATTCTGAGCGGTTAGAAGTAAAAATCGGTGTTTCAAACAATATACAAAATCAAGAAAGCACATCAATGTTTAAATTATCTCAGCTGTGGTTAATAACATTTTAACAAAAACATGGAGAGTTGATGAGGAAACGGTTATTTATTAGTCACTCTTAAGATGGTTTTCATCAAAAAGAACGAACTTTATTGTGTTGTGAAAATATTTTCATGTAGGAAGTGATAAGTTTATCCCAAATGCTATAAGTCTATAATTTCCCGATACGGCTAAATGATTGAAGTTGTAAATTGAATTTACTAAATGGTAACATGGTGTCCTTAACACAACATACTGTCTACGTAATCCGCAAGTTCATGGTGTTAGTCTTGGTGACATACTTGCTAAGAATTGTCAAAACGTTTCATCAAATGTCGAAAAGACTCTCCAATACTGCCAAATTTTTAGAGGATGATTTCCTAAAGTCATTCTTTTCTACAAAATAATACCCAAATGTTGTATATGTACAATGAATATTTCAGAATTTCTAGATTTATCCTTTTCAATATGTAATGTTATCCATTCAGATAATAAAATTCCTTTCAGGAAACTAATTTACAGTAAGTGCTAGTCAACATTATTCGACATTTTAATCAAACATTTAATAAAAACTAGGGTAAGGAATTATTTCTGGATGATATAACACAATTGCAACAGGAAAGTATTTCCAATGTATATCATTCTATATATACACAAGAGTTGTACGCTATATTATGTTCAAAGGAGAATGGTGACCGTAATTTTTGTTGCCATAGTTAAATTTAATCCGAACATATTGAGTTTCATATCATAGAGACCACTTTCTCTCACTATGTTGAATTGACCTCAATGTGTTTTTTTATTTTTATTTAAAAAAGTTACAAATCATATTATATTGTTCAATGTTTTAAATAGTTATAAATCATCCAAGATGTGACCTGAAATTAAGAACGTCTAAATATATATATATATATATATATATATATATATATATATATATATAAAGGAAATGCAAAACCAGATATGATTAAATGTCATTGGTTTTTAATTATAATTTATTGAATTACATTTTAGTTATTATATTTTTATAAAATCTTGTTTTTTCAACAGTCGTATGATTGAATAAAGAAACAATTTCACTAAACTAAACAAATATTTACAGTAAACGTAAACTTGACCATAAATATGTTTATAAACAATAAATATATTAATTATATATTAAACTTATCATCAACTGTTTATATTGTGAAAAGGAAATTACCTTCTAATGTTTTAATTTAAATGAACTTTTAACGTTTAAGAGTAAAATTTTCATGGTTGAGATCATGAGTTAATTGAAGCTAGAACACCATGGAAAACCAAGAGGCACTGCCTTAAGGCCGTTTCGTCCTATTGTGTGACTCCTCAACAGTACGCATCCACGACTTCACCACAATAGGACGAAACGGCCTTAAGGCAGTGCCTCTAAGTTTTCCATGGTGTTCTATCTTCAATTGACTCATGGTCTTAACAATTCAAATTACTATAATATCCAGAAAACCCTTCTGATATGAATATAATTTCCGTATATATTGTAAAATTAGGCTCCAAATTATATTCAGTAATGATCAATAATGATTGTTGAACTTTGTCTAAAACAAATTGTTTTATAAATATTATCTCATTTACTGATTATTCGTATTCAATTCAAATCAACCTGTAGGAATATTAGGATCTATATAATAATAGTATAATTGGTTTGAATTAAATACTGTTGTTAGTTTAATATTCAAATGTTTCTTCACTTTTGTTTTTATACATCAGTTACGGTAGTATATCATATTAATTTTAACGTATTAGATAATAGTTTAAGGCTATATATTTAAGGGATCGCATTATAACGTTTAAATAACTGTTATTCGAAATTTTCAAGAGCGCATTTTGTAAATCATGAACATGGGAAAGACATTAGATATAAAATATATGAGCTAATGATATTATGTTATTTTTTGATATTATTATTATAAGCTTTATTCAATATTATATTTTTCGTACAATATAGAATTCTCAGCATAAAGTATTTCAACAAGTTTCCGTTTCTTATATCTTGAACGATTCTGAAGATAAATATTGAGTGATGGCCAGTTAAATGTTAAGAGTTCGGTAATCGACATCTGAATAATGTTCATTCGTTTCAATGCATATTGCCAGCAACCATGATGTCGCTGAGTGTACCTTTTAGTAACTCGTACAGCGAAAGGTTGTGAATTTTTCATAAACGCGCCTGAATAGGTTGTGAGCTTAGTAGACATAATGATATGTTAAAACAAACAAGAAAACAGATAACTTGTTGAAATATCTAGATAGGAGGAACAGGTAGCCCAGATATCCAAGCAGGCCGCCGATAGTTTGCTGTGAGTTTACTAGTAAGTATTCAGTATAGACCTATGAAACTTGAAGGATTGAAGTAAATAAACTTTTGTCCCATAAATTCGTTGAGATATTTAGCAGGCTCATAACATGAATAAAAAATACAGATGAATTACTAGTGTCTAACAATGTGAATTAACGCATACGTGTTTATTGTTTATACCAGATCACTGTGATGTGAGCTACTGAAATTGACAGATATAAGCAATATGTATCGTCAATCGGAAATGAATTGTCTGGAGGCAGAAGGATAAGGAAATCAGAGAAAAGAGAATGAGAACAGAGAATGATTGGTGTGGAAATGAAGGAACAATGAAGTTTGAGACGGCTGATTGACATTTTGCAAATGAATTATTCACTGTATGGTTCTCAGATTTAATTTTGTGCTGGAATACATTCGATTGTCGCCACTTGTGTTTAAAGTCCGTTTGAAGACCAAGATTTTGTATTGATATGATTCATTAAAGTGAATGGTAATTATTGATACAAAGGATTTATGAAGATTGTAGAATTTTCAAGGTTTAAATGACGAATTGATTTCAGCTAAACTCTCATGGATGACCTGGAAGCACTGGATGGCCATTTCATCCTAGTAAGGAACTCTTCAAAAGTGTGGATCCGCGGCTTCTTAAGAGAGAATTGAATCCATGACCCTTGGTCCCGTAAAAATGCCAGAATTAGAAGTGTTTCAAAATACACTCTGAAAATTTTAATGGCATCCTTCGAAAATGCCTATGAAGAGGGACATTCACTTCTACAAACATGTTTAAGTTAGCTAACTAAAAATTAAAAGATTAACAAGCTTTAATCCTGAATATCTTTATGTGATAAGTCAATTAACTCGGTAACACCAAGATTAGATGTATATGTTCGGCTAAACATACCATTAAGTAAAGATCACTCATAAAATGAAGTCTTACGTAACTACCTAGCATCACACCTATCGTTACTGTTCAACTATCTATAGTCTTGTGTTAATTCTGTGAATGAAAAAGCCATCTTTCTTATGCATTTGTTTTTCTGGTATTTTCCTAATTTTAAATGACATAAAGTGAAATCCTTAGAATTCATAATTTCCCAGCATTTCCAGGTAAACACAATGAAATTCATTCATTTTATTATTACTAACCGACCTTCAGATATCTACTTGGAAAATCATATCACAGTCTTTGAATGTCTGATTGCATGTTCAACACCTGATCTTCAATGGTAAAAATATATTTAAGTTAGCCTGATAATTCGTTTCGTAATTTATTGTAAGGCCCAGGACAGAGTGGATTGAAGAATGTTAGTCGGCAGCCTATGCTCCATTGATGGTAACAGGCGTAAGTGAGTAAGAAATACTTTGATTATATTATCATTTTAAGATGTTTACTTGAAATTTTAACTGAGAAAGTCAATTCCTACTTATAACTCTAAAATATTTTATTAGTAGCATTTAACGTAATATTTTTTGGCATTTGACTATTTACTTGAGAAATTTAATTAATTACGCATACTTAAATATGAAGTTTGTTGATTACTAGTTAGTTACAAAATATTTCTAGTGTTGTTTTTATAATAATTTAAAACATCTGCTTACTTCATTAGAATAAATTGGAATTAATTATCTTTTATTGAAAGTGAAATGTATTTATAAAGATGTTTCCATCTATTTTAGTTATTTTATCTTTGTGTATTGAAATATAAATATAAATTTCTCCAACGGGAAAAATTTTTATGGTGTCTAGTTTTTGTGCTATTTGAGATCTGTCAGCTGAATGTACCTGCATCCCATGTTCATTTCGGCATTTGAACTCAGCACCGTTCACATCAAACGCCACCACGTTATTCATTTACTTACTGAGTCCGGCTCTAAAATCAACTCTGGGATGAAGGTACTTCTAGATGGCAAGTTTCAAAAAAGAACTTAACGCGCGTATAGTATTCCTCTGATAGTCACCATCCAACTCTGCAGTAATCCTCATAACCTGAAGACATCATGAATACAAAATGCATGGGATGCGCGCATGCCTGAAAGAGGCTGATCATTTGCAGTTTTAAGCACCAACTGGAAGATTAAAACAACCAATACAGATGAATCAAACTTCGCTTAGTTTGTATATACATATAAACATATGTCCCCATAATTATACATAGATATATTACTATAGTAAAATCTGAATACTAAAAATAATGGCTGAAAATGCAAAACATGTATGGTTAGTCATTCAAAATCGCTTAATTCAGGTCTGTCCCTTAATAAGTTATTTACTATTAAGTCATGCCAATTCACACTGTAAATATAACTCCTTTCCCCATTCATTGAGATTTGTACTATATTTCATAACATTTACTTATTTTAATTATGCATTCATTTTTCCCATTTGGAATTATATAATTAAGGTGAGAACAAAATTTGCAGAATATCATAAATTCACTAAATCTAAAGGCTTCTCATCAGTTGAGAACAGCCTAAATTTACATTTGTATTACTATTTTAAAAATTTTACTCACCATAATTTAGTTCGAAATAACATGGTAAAGTAGTCGACTTTATTCATGGAAATTAACGAAAGAGATCAATTGTACAACATGTCTCTAGTATTCATCTCCGTACATTTAAACAATCAAAACATTCAGGTACTTTTTAGTTGTTTTTATTAATTTTACTTAATAGGCAGTTATGAAATATTTGAAGAATATATACTTAAGTTCGGTGGAATGTAGTTATCTTACTGGCGTTTAGTCACCTACACGGTACAGTATAATTAC
Organism: Schistosoma spindalis; assembly: GCA_946903255.1. Lineage (NCBI taxonomy): Eukaryota > Metazoa > Platyhelminthes > Trematoda > Strigeidida > Schistosomatidae > Schistosoma > Schistosoma spindalis. Next base: position 43,253,804 of record OX336420.1, on the reverse strand, counting down.
TCGGTAAACCTCTTACGTATGCATGAAGGATACTGGGTACTGTCTACCCTATACGTGTATCCTTGAGACATGTTTTGGAACGTCTCAGAGACAGCTTGATCTCGAGAATAACACGATTAGATATCACGACGTATTTTAGTAATCTAGTGATTACTCACCAACATTTGTTACATAAAGTTGACTCAGTCTTACATATTTCGTCTGGTTTCAGGCATGTGTTTGCCTATTTATTTAGGTGTACTGTCGTTATTTTTTAGTAGCCCTATGTCTGACTCTAGTTAAATCTTCTTTTGATTTTCATTAATATATACATCCTGCCAACCATAGTATTCTTTAATCGACTTAACTCACTTTAGTGAATTACGGAATTAAATAAGTCAAATACGAGAATGAAGTTTGAATAAAAAGAAGTGGAGAAAGAGGAGTGAAGAAAAACGAAACGAAGTGACGCGCAGAGGAGGACGCGAGTGGATCAACTGGTTTTAATCAAGAGTGACTCAATATTTGTGTTCAGACAAAAATAAGTTACAGACATATAATAAGTAGAGTGAACAGTTGACACACATACGATCATATGAAAACAGTCAGGATTAATAGGCAAATAACTGACAAGATCAAAATATGGCTTGAGAAGTTAGAATAACCTATGAGGGCTTGACAGAGTACCAGCCAATACAATCCCTTTAAAGCAACGAACCACGAACTTCGTCGTACGAACGACTAAAGATCAAAAAAATATCACAACCGAGACCCAGATGTTTTAGCTTTCGGCAGTGATAGTGATATTATCAACATCTTTTATAACCTTCGTAACTATATCAATAATGCATGGATTTAAGACTCAACTGAGGTGAAATCTACTTACTTGCTACCCCTCGTGAAAGAGCATAGACCGCCCACCAGCACTCTCCATCCAGTTATTTTCAGTTGATAATCATCCTTTTCATATCTGCTTACAATTTTCCACACAGTGTGTTCTTTGGTTTTCCTCTTTCCTGTTTCCTTCCACAATTCCAAGTTAGGGTTTGCTTCGTGATGCAAATCGATGATTTCATCAGTGTATATCGTGTCCACTTCCAATGTCTTTTTCTAATTTCCTATTCAGATTGGAGCTGCTTTGTTCTCTCCCACTGTAGACTGCAGCTCATAGTATACGGTCAACGAACATTGAGTATCTTGAGTAGACAATTGTTTATAAATACTTATACTTGTTTGGTGATGATTGTGGTAGTTCTCCAAGTTTCAGCTCCGTACTGTAGAACTGACTGTCTTGACGCTCGTATAGAACATTGTGACTTGGATGTTGGTTTGCAGACAGTCGTTTTGAATTTGATATACTCTTTAAATGTAGGAATGAGGTCCTTGCTTTTCCAATCCTCCTGATATCCACTACTTTGAGTTTATAACACTAAGCAAAACTACCAGAACACACTTTAAAGTTACATCTGACGTCATACTATAACTATAGAATAATAACTGTTTAGAATTTCGGTGATCGGTTGAGTCAGTTCTAAATCTGATTTGATTTTCTTCACATAAGCGTTTCAATATTAAAAGGGGAATGTCATCAAATTATCTTGATTTCTAGTTGTTAGTACTAGACAATTGTAGAATGAGATATGAACTAATTCCATAATAAAGAGATATTTTTTACACATTAAGTGACTTTCATAGGGTAGGTCAAACAATGTCTAGGGTCCATGCTTGTTGTTTTAAGAATAGAAAATATCTGACATCGTCAATGAATGATTTACTACGAAATGAATGAATATATGTTAGCCTTTTCATTCAACTACGAAATGATAAAACTTTCGTACCCATATGTCAGTTTTATTGAACAAACTACGTATATATATCATTATTATTACTATTATCACATAATAAATAAATAAATAATATACGGTATTGAAATCTAATTTCTGCAGTAAATTCTCGAATCATATTCATTGACTGAATACAATGTGGCTAGTTATAAGTCAATTTCAGAAAAAAAAAAAGATTTCACAATGAAGTTTGCTTTTTCTAGTCAATAAAAATGAGAAAATAATTATATTGTTCTCTATTAATTTTCTAAATGGTTTGAATTTTTGGTCTGGTTAGCATTTTTTAGCGAGTTAGTTTTCTACGGGATGGGGTCGTTAAACCTATACCCAACCCTCCTCTTCATTTATCCAAGATTGGGACCTGTAGTAGCCCCAGGAGGAGTCCCAGGCGGAGTTAATCAACACTTATTTTCGTTTCGTTTGTTTTTTAATATAAACATTCTTTTCTTACACTATCAAAAACGTTAACTTAATTATATGATTCGTTTTGTTTGAGTTTCTCATCGACGTATTCATTATTCAGGTTTTATGCTTATTTATTTCCTTGTTCAATATTCCATTATGTAAAGATATTACGTGACGAAATTAATAGAAGCTTATAATATAACAAAGTGAATTAAATGTAATTTTGGCAAAAAAATCGTTCAGAAATCAAAGACAGTTTTTATTATTATTTATTATTATTATTAATGGCTTTATTCAATATTATAATTTGGTACAATATAGAATTCTCAGCACAAGGTATTTCAGCAAGTTCCTTTTATGACAAAAAGACACAACAACAAAAAAAGGAGGGAAAAAGGTGAAAAAAATCTGAAACTGCACAACTTTCCAAATTAGAGACATGTTTGAGAATACAGGTTATTGAATTGGTTAACTCTAACAGCCTGTTCGTCACAGTGTATATTTGTTAGGTAAGGTATTGTAGGACTTTGATGCTTTTGCTTGCGTGCTTGGATTTTAATGTAATTATGTCTCGTTCTACCAGAAGATATACAAGGAGAAAGATATGAGTGAAGAGGATGGTTAGTATCTGATATGATAACACCTGCCAGAAGTTTGCATGACTTTTAACAATTTGTTTGAAATGTCATGCTTAAGATGACAATTTGATTTTGTTTTTATTTCTTTTACTGAATAAATGTTTTAGCATATAAATGATTGTTTTATTTTGTCAAAGAGTAAATCAATTTCAATAGTTGAGATCGTGAGTTAGTTGAAGCCAGACCATCATGAAAAATGTGGAAGAAATGAACGACCGTTTCATCCTACCATGGGACTCCTCAGCAGTGTCCATCTACGATTCCGCCTCGCAAGATTCGAACCCAGGACCTATTTATCTAAACCAGTGAACCGGCATCCGACGGTGTTATTGTCTAACTTCAACTAATCCACGAAACTTAGTGACACATCAACCATTGTCTTCAGTGAGTTACTATCTGACAACAAACCTGGTTGAATTCCGCTCCTTACTTCTGAAGAATCCCACAACAGAACGAAACAGTCGTCCAGTGCTTTCAGGTTTTGCATGGTTGGTCTAACTTCAATTGACTCATGATCCCAACTATTAAAATTACTATAATATCCACAATAACCCCTTCTGATATAAATAAACAAATTTGTTGAATAAGATGTATTTCTTCGTGTTATGAATTTTAAACTGAAAATAAATATATACTAAAATTTATTTTTATTTTCTTATGTTTCATTCATTACATAAGTTAGATTTATATTACTCATGCCAAACAATTAAACGATGGAGAAATTTACAGATTTTATTTAATGACTGTTTTTAGAGCAATATATCAATTATACTATGATCAGAAATGTATTCATTTATCTGATGATTTTAGGATGCAGATCCCTGGCTGAGTTTACTTTTTATCTTTTTAAAATGTGATTAAATATTGATTGATTAAATATTTTGTTCTACACCTACAGGATGCAAAGATTATTTACAACCTATATGTTTGATATAAACACATTTTCTCTCTCCGTGATAAACGTATCAAATATTTATGTTTTCCAAGCAAATCAATTAAGGAAACAATCTTTTACCTGCAAGTTTCCTTACAATTATGAAAGCATGACGTGACATACTGTGCGTTTATATTTATAATACTTCTTTAAAAGGTGCTTCCTGTAATGAAACTGCCTTCCAGAGAGATAGACAGACAGACAAACCATTAGATATGGTTCTATGTGTATTCTACATTTTTATAATCGTTTGATTCATCAATAACTATTAGACTAGGAATTACGTTGGTCTTTATCTATAAAGTTTGATCTCAGATATTTGTACTTGTTATTTATATTTTATAAAGTAGCTGCATGATGAATAGAATGAAAAAAATCGAAGATAATAGAAAGTAATTTGATCACGTTTAATGAATATAAGTTTTACATAAAAACCATATAAAATATTTAAATATATTTATAAATAGTCACCAGTGAAGATTTTATTTCTATATTTAATCTGATTACGGCTGACTATACTGAAGATGCAATATCACGAGATTCTAGAAGCATCGTAATCTAAACAAAATCATTATCTTGGAGATTTCCAACGACAATCACAGACGTTAGTTTCTTTATACGATTAAGCAAAAGGACTGGAATAAGCGACAGCTGATTTTGAATGGATATTTTAAGCTAATGAATCCAATCAATTGTTTTAATTATGATAACTGACTAAATAATGTACAGACAAATCATCCTTTGGTTTAAATTTTTCCCTGTACACAAGATTGGACAGTGTCTTACTTTAAAAGTGAGTTAGACATGAAAACATCATATCTGGATTTTTAGTAGTACATAAAAAAATGTTTTGGATAACTGAAATTTGTTTCATTTAATTTGTTCATTCTAATAATTAGTTATTATGTAGTTGTGAAGGACAAATTTTAGTTGACAAAAAAATATTTTCGTCTGTAGGAAGTGATGTAAGAAAAATCAATTTATTAGGACACACACACAAACAAACAAAACTTCATTCTACTATGAAGAATCGAACGAATAACTACATATGATAAATCGAAAAAACAAAAAAAAAAATAAAAAACAAAATAGGTCGATGTCTACAGTATGAAAAATCTATAAAAAAAGATCGTGTATAGGACGAAGTGAAAATTAGTCGTTATTTGACATGTTAATGAAGATAACATTTTTCCCCTTTAAAACATATGTTTCAAAATTGGACAGAAATATGTCGTAAAAGCATATCCAAAGTAAATGCATTTTTTTGGTTTTTTTTCGTTTAGTCTTGAAATTTGTTACTGTAATGAAAACTTAATGTGATAAATATTTTGCACCCTAGTTGTTATGGCTATTTTCATTATGTTACATATTTATTTATTTGTAGACATTTAAAAAAATTGAAAAACATTATTTCCGATTACTAAGTAAAATAAAAATGAAAGTTATATTGTCAGTTTTATTGTTATCAGACTGTTATACATTTCAATGATATTGTGGTATTTCTATGAAGTAATGATTGATTTGTACATGATTGTACGTTGATTATCAATTTCAAATATAATACATTGATTGATGTATATCTGGTTCTTACTTACTTACTTTTTTTCTGGTTAGCGTTTTTTTTAGCGAGTTAGTTTTCTACGAGATGGGGTCGCTAACCCCATGCCCAACCCTCCTCCTTTATCCGGGCTTGAGACCGGCAGTAGCCCCCGGAGGGACTCCAGGCGGAGTTATATCTGGTTCTACCTAACATAAATTACCCTATTTTGGGGGAATTATTAGTTAGTACATGATTTCGAATACTTTCAGGTATTTCGATAATGCAATGAGAAGACGAAGTTTATCAGAATTATGTGATATATTAGTGCAATACATTTCGAACAATCTGATCACACATATACTTGTTAAGAGCATTATATATAAAAAATAAAAGGTCAACTAGACAGGTTAAGGGTAAGTCATAACAAAGGAAAAAATATTAAAGTACACAAAAACAATGTGATTATCACTCTGAATAATAAATCAGTATTACCAGAGTAGGTTAAGGGTAAGGACAAATTGTTTCTGAACACATAAACGGGGTTTCAGTTTCCGTATAGCCAAGGCTTCAATAAACCTTAGTATACGTCCTTGAAGGCTTTTGTATAACACTACAAATGTTGATGTGATGTCAACCTTATGGCCAGTCTCAATCAAATGTTTCTCAATGGAAGATGATGTCTGTCCATTCTATGATCTTATTCGACCATTGGAATTTATTTGTTTCTGCAACCATTTTGATATGTGTTCACCCACCTCTATATGGTAACATTGTGTAAACTCTCCTTTATTTCTTACTTTGTTTGCAATTATATACAGAACATACATGAATAATAGTTATAGGTCGTGGTAAATGGGTTCGTATTTGAGTAGAAGGTTAAGTTTTTCCAAGTTAGCTTATTTTGTTAATATTGAATTTTATTGAGGTAATAATGATGTATTTACTATTTATCTTATGTGATTTTTTTTTAAAATTTGTTATCTTTTATAGTGTCTATTCTTTGTTCAATATTGGGTGTGGATGATATGGAGTAGAAATAATTTTAGAAAAAACCAACAAATATTACCTCAATATGAACTGGTAATTACAGATCATAATGTAGCGTGCAATATACTACGTTAAAATGTACTTTGAATAAATGATAAGTACATTTGAATTTAATGTTTCATATGTTATACTCTTCATGAATTAAATTCACATGGTATATTATTGTTGTTTTTTGTATCTTCCCATTATTGTTCAGTACTGTAATTGATCAGTCTCTTGTTGACAGATGTTCATCTTGTGTGGATTGCCTTGATATTGCCTCAAGTCACAAGCTTAGTAAGCATAGTTTTTTTTCAATCAAACCAAGAAATCTATGTCTGATAAGTGAAAGCTAAAGAGAATTACTAAGGTGATCCAGTATTCACACCGAACTTTATATATTCACTTGTGTTATAAAATGCAGAAAAATTATGTGAATTATTAAAGTGAGGATAAACATGATAAAGAGGATAATAATTATTATTATTATAAGTAATAGTAGTCATTACTAGGAGTGTCGTCCATTATATATATTATACATAATAGGAAACCGTTAATCTGCACTCGATATTCCATAGTTAAAAAAACACAGTGATATTTAAACTACATACATGTGTTTTATGTAAAGAGAGATTATGGATAACAATGCAATCCAGGACGCTCGTTTCTTTTTAATTGGAACTTTTCAGTTGAATATACTTGGATGTACCACCCATCTCTACTTCAAATGAAGAGATTATCGAGGTATACCTCCATGAGATGGACGCATTCTATAAAGAGACTGATCAATTACAGTCTTAAACAAGAACTAGAATATTCAGACAATCAATACAAATAAATCACATTCTTGTATGTTATAGTAACGTACTTTGGGATATTTGAATACAGATTAATTAAGAAATTTTCAGGCACACAATTAAAGCATTTCTAATGACACAGTAGTTTTATCATGATAAAATTAATTTGTACTCTGAAAATTAAGGAATATAGCCAAATGAATCGATATTGTTAGAATAGACACATACATTCGCATACAAATAATCATTGCATTCAATCGAGAACAGTTAATTTTAGCTTCCTGTGTTAGATATGACTGAATATCATATAGACTAATTGTAAACAGATAACTTTGATTAAAACTATCATAAACGTGACAAAACACCAGGTATAATAAGGCAGTTGAAATAAATATATTTCGTCTTGCAATGCACAGAGGAGATAAATATCAGAAAATTTTTATTGAATAACTAATACAAACTATACTGCAATATTTTCTTAAGTATTTAGGTAACTGTCTAAAGCACAAGCTAAGTGGATAACGCTATGGCGTTTGAAGAGAACGGTACTGGGTTCGAGTCTCAGAGTGAACAACAACTCTGAGATGCAGGTACATACAGCTGACAAGTCCCAAATAGGATGAAACACGCGTCCTGGATTTCACTGCTAGCCATCATCTATATTTGCTTATAATGATTGTAACTTAAGACAATATCGAAGCAATACGCACAGTATGTACATATTCCAACAATAAACTGATCAATTGCAGTCGTAATCATAGATGGGACGTTTCAAGTGAACAATACCAAATGAATTCAGACTTCACCCCATCGCACAATCAAGTGGCTGTCATGAATCAATAGCTTAGTGGATAATGCAATGGCATTTGAAGCGAACGCTGCTGGGTTCGATTCACAGAGTGAAAATCAACTCTGAGATGCAGGTACATCTTGGTTATGAGTCCCAAATAGGACGAAACGTGCGTTCTGAATTCTACTGCTTACCACTATACATCTATGCTTATAAGCTTTAATGTATGTGTTATAACTTGTGGCCTGTGTGTCCTTTTAATATATAACGTGATGATACCGCCAATTAGAGAACAGTCAATTATCGATCAAACAAATGACGCATAAAACTCGTACGAGTCCTTATCGGTCCTACTTACCACCTAGCCCAGCCTGTTCAGTCCAGAACACCAATCTCAATCTCTGCAATATGAATCATTTATTTCAAACATACTGAGTTTATATACCAACTAGACAGACCACATCATATCATAAGATAGGAACAACATTTATACAAGATTTAGTCAAATGTGGCTATGAATGTGGGAGGTAATAATTGATAGACTGGGTATAACTCAAGAATAGTAAATCGTATAATAATAGTTCATAGGTCAAAAAAAAAGCTTTTGATAAGAAGGACATGAATATGAATAATTTAGTTATATAAGAATTATACAATAAAAGTATACGTATATTAATGGTCCATTAATGGATGCCAAAAGTTACCATTCATTATGATAACAGGGCATAAAAGTATGATTATATTAATTGAAACTTGTTTTAATCAACTTAAATTAATTAAATTAAGTCATCACACAAGAAATCAACATCTGAAACAGATGAAATTTTCAAGTTTTCACATCTTTGTAAAGTGAAAAGTAGCTTAATTACGCTTAAGTTAATCAAAATATGTGAATATTATTACATTACTAGAATTAGTCACGGAATTTAAACTTAGCAGATCATCATTTGTATCATATCATTTAAATATTGTCGTATAGTTTGAGTTCAAAACATATTATTTTACAAACTAAAGTCTTTCTACTGATGGAAGTCATTCTCAAAGGTAAATATCAGTGATGAAGCATCAAAAATAGCATTGCGAAATATTAAGCGAAATGACGATGTAATGGTATTACGGTCATATAAAGGTTCAAGTGTTGTTCTAATGAACACAACAGATTATGTCTCTAAGATGAAGTTCATTTTGAGTGAACACATGAGATTCAAGTTAGAAAAAAGTAACAACGACTTAATTGATTCCACTGAGAAAAGAATCACGAAAGTACTCAGAGATCTCCTGAAGAAGATGATGATCGATAATTCTACTTACAACAACAAACTGCATCAGTCTTTGTTCTTGCTCTCTTTAAAATAAAAAAAGACTGTCATAACTGACTACTATAAATTAGTATCTTGTGGATGAGTTTTAGTAAAGATAAATTTCTCTGGCTTAGTATAAATACATAAATTACATCTTTCTGATGTGTTTTTTCTCATAGCAAGGTCTATCTGCTACGTCCCATTTTTAATATGAAGTTTATTTAAGATGTTTTGATTTTAATTCGGTAAGACTTTTGAACAGTAGTGTTAACTAAGAACAACAAGGTAATTCTATAGAAAAGATCAAGTGTGGCTAGCAATGGAATACTGGACACATAGTTTGTCCAATTTAAACTTGTCAGTCGGATGTACCAGCTAAGGCTAATCAAAATCCAATCAAAATACCAACAGTGGAATAATCTAAATCATTACAAATTGAAATAAGTTAATTAGTATTTTTGTAACTGACAATTTGAGGTTGATAGCTGCGATATTTCTGGTGAGTAGAAATGGACGGTGATGATAGTCCATTCATCATGAATATTTAAAATTTTGCACTGGAAGCAGGATGTATCCATGAATTATAAGAGTTTAGTTCATAGATCTGACTTATATGAATGAATTCCGAATAAGAATACAATACCAATAAAACGATATAGGGGGTTAAACATTTAAAAATTATTAAATTAGCTTTTTTAACCAATTATGGGCCGTTACTAATTATTCTTTAGATAATTCAAATTTGTTTCAACGAACATACTCTATCCAAACTTCTTTGTAATTCAATCTTGAAGTTGGTGACGTATGGGGTTGAGTTTGATGAATCAAGATTTATCTACTATGATAAAGCTTAGAAATGTGAATTTAGCCGTACTTTTAGTGAGTGAAACTACTGATTTTGATATGTATGATAACATTTTGTAGATCGCAGTTTTACAAATTGCTCCAAGGTTCGTTGCTTTGTGTCCTAGTAGACATATATGAGTCATAAATAATTGTTTACAGGCAATTTTTTGATTAAGTATATACGATGTTTTAAATCAAAAAGCAACTTGAATAGTGTGTAATGAACGTCAAACTGTATTGCTATGCTACCAGGGCTTCATTTGTCACACCATATTATAACACATGAGTTCAAAAATCGAGTCACTTAAAATTACATATCAAAGTTACAATCTGTTTTCCACTCAAGAATTACATGTGATCAAATATTAGAACATAAATGTTTAAAAGACGTTCTCAACATTCTATCAATTAGACAGACGTACTTTTGTGTAACGCCGATAAATAATTCATTATGTATTCATTGCGTGAGTGGAGCTTAATCATCGTACGTTAAACATTTGTAGTACTTTTAAAAGAAACATTTAATTCTCGTAAGTCACAATATGGTGTATATAAAATAATATTTAGCTTATATAAAAATACATAGCTCCTTAAATAATGTTAGTACAATTGATTTAACTTTCCTCACACTATCTGTTTTCGAAACTTAAATTATTAATATGGATGACAGGATTTAAACATTGACTCTTAATTTTTTTAAAAATAACTTCAATTGATTTATTCTGATTTATTTATTGTTGCATAAACAATTTCAAACGGTCATTTTAAAGGTTTTTGAAGACTGTCAAATGTTTTTTGAGATCACGAACTGACCTACTTTAGAAAATCACCGAAAACCAGGAGGCAATGTTTTCTTCTAGTATAGGGCTCCTTGCGGGCGCACATCAACGACTCCATTGATGATAACACCCAAAACCTTTATGTTTCATCTTGGGGGCTTAATCTATAGATGACTGAGCCATTATCCAATACTTCAGATGTCCGAATTCAATTAATAGTCAGCGGATATAGATAACTAATCAACTGGTCGATTTCGAAAGAATGCGTTGTCAGGTTCTTTCGTGTGATCATAATTCGTGTTTGTGTATTTAACACACTAATGTACATAAGAAATGCACATTTAATGATCATTTATGAAGAGAAAAACTAACGTAGATGAATAGAGTGATTCCATTTCATAATCCACTCTTTATCCTGCATACAAGTAATGCTATCACAAGTCAAATGTAAGTATATAAGCTAAGAGTATAAGAAATATGTGTAAATTTTTATAATGACGTTAAAGATTCGTTATTATTCTGAAATGTTTTGATTATACAATTGAACCAAACGATGACAACAGTTACTAGGAGCGTGTGAGGAACATATGGAAAGAAAATGTTTGGTTAATTGGAATCAAAACGGCAGGCATTAAGATATTACTGTATCATGATTTTATATTGTTCAGTTGTTGTAAGAAACGTTTTTTCAAACTTTATAAAAATTATCAGAAGGAGTTTTGTGGAGATTTTAGTAACTTCAGTAGTTGAAGCCATGAATTAATTGAAGCTGGACCACCATGAAAAACCTGAAAATTACTAAAACGTCCACAAAACCCCTTCTGATAATAGTCATCTGCTCAGTAGTGACTGAATTCAAGAGGCATTTCCTGGAGTTCTAGTGAGAAGCCGTTACAAGTGGAGTTCAACCAGGTCTGTTGTGAGATATCAGCTCACTGAAGACAATGGTGTACGATGGCACAATTTCGTGAATTGGTTGAAGTCAGACATTGACATTGTTGGATGTCGGCCAGCTCAGTGGTCTAATGGTTAAGCTCTTGCGAGCGAGACTGATAGGTCCTGTGTTCGAATCTCGCGGGGAGTGGTATCGTGGGTGCGCACTGCTGAGGAGTCCCACAATAAGACGAAACGGTCGTCCAATGCTTCCAGATTTTCCATGGCTGTCTAACCTCAATTGATTCATGATTTCAACCATTAAAATTTATAAAAAATTACAATAAAATGCACTTCAGCATAAAATTTCTGAAAAATTAATATTACTTAAAGGTTACTAGATAAAGTTTTAAGGTTTGATATCATAGAAATGATTTTGCATAGTTACATATTCGATTGATCTATTCAGTTCATATATTTTCTAATACTTTTATCTGTTTCAAAATTCATTCATTTCTCTATAAATGAATTATACTTTCTACAGTATAAAATTATTTTTTTTAATGTAAGCATATATCTTCAAAATAATGATAATACAAAGTTGACCGTGTAATTTTGTTCCATTATCTTTAAAAGAATCAAAATGTTCCATTTTGTTTCCATAAGACAATAAAAGAAAATAGGTGAATTAAAGTATTCCTTTAAAGAATGTTATTAATAATTAATGTGTTAGATGATATTTTCAAATTTTTGATTGTTATCACTGTGTAGTACGTTACTGGAACAAGATTAATTGATTAACTAAGTACACAGTGATTAATGAATAGATCTATTTTCTGAGAGTAAATATCTTATATTTTGTTATAATAAATAAAATGAACATAAATCATTGTAAAGTCTACCACTGTAATATTGTAGTATCGGTTACTATGTTAAGTCCATTCATTCTCCTATTTGACTTATTCTGTTATTTACTAACGCAATCTAAATCGATAATTATATAAAAAAATTGACGATATAGATATATTTCAATAGCAATCAATCATACGACCTAACTAGAGTCCGATCATGGGCCACTAAAATACTAATTTAATATATTCCCAGAAGCAATAAATAAAACATTTTAATTCACACTGAAATTATCATTAATATAATCACATTCATCAGCATGTATAAATCTTTATTAGTACAATCCAGATTTTGGTAGAGTAATATAATAATATTAAATTTTTAATTGTAGTTCATTATAACCCATTAGTATGACAGCTTGTTCTTTATTCAGTGACGTATTTATCCCAGTATAAAGAATATATTTAATTTAAATTTTAATCTATGCAAGATACATAATTGATATACATGTAAATAAATGTTTGTACACAATTATGATTAAACATTTCATGGGAAGATAATATAGTTCATCTGTTTCCATCATCTAGTGTTACACTTGGTTATACGAATAAACTAGCTATGAGACATCCTCAATGTAATAGAATTCAAAATACAACAATAAACACTATATTCTTAACAAGTAGTCGTTAAACGCTTGATGTTTTGTACCTTATAACTAACTATATGAACAAGAAATGTGTATAGCTTAAAGAGTTATTATTTTGCAAAACATATTGGTAATATTGTTTACAATAATACTGTAAATAATATTAACCGAATGACATCATTATGAAAAAAATTTTAACAAATGATAATGACCAGTGAGCCGGCATCCAACAGTGTTAATGTCTAACTTCGACCAATACACGAAATTGAGCGACACATCCACTATTGTCTTCAGTGAGTTACTATCTCACAATAAGCCCAGTTGAACTCCCCTGGTCACTGATTCTCACTAGAACTGCAGGAAATACTTCTTGAAGCCAGTCACTGGTGAGTATATTATAGTAATTTCAATAGTTAATATCATGAGTCAATTGAAGCTAGACCACCATGGAAAACCTGGAAGTACTGGACGGCCGTTTCGTTTTACTGTGAGACTTCTCATCAATGCGCATCCACGATCCGTGACAAGTCCTGAGTTCGAATCTCGCGAGGTGGGATACAAATGATAATGAGTTAATTGCAAAAGATTTGAGATTGTATTTGTATGTAACTTGCTCTGAAATAAGTAGAAAATGAGGTTCAAACAAAATTCGCATCAAAATTATTTTTGCAATTCATCAGTTTTCAGTTAAGGTAATTGAGTAAAAAAAAATTAAATTATAACTCCGCCTGGAGCCCCTTTCCGGGGGCTACTGCCGGTCCCAAGCCCGGATAAAGGAGGAGGGTTGGGCATGGGGTTAGCGACCCCATCCCGTAGAAAACTAACTCGCTAAAAAAACGCTAACCAGAAAGAATTATTCAAACCATTTAAACTCTGCCCTGGGAGTCAGGAGGTCTTCGTTTAGAAGAATTATGACGCCTCACGATGAAAGCCGAGTTTCTTCGGAAGTCACGAGGCCGATGCCCCTTCTGACAACCAGAGCAACCATTTATTTAGGTACATGGAATGCTCGCACAATGTGGGAGACTGGGAGAGTTTTCCACATTGCTGCAGAAATGAGGAGATACAATTTAGAGGTGCTTGGGATCAGTGAAACACATTGGACGCAAGTTGGACAACAACGACTAGCTTCAGGGGAGCTGCTGTTATACTCCGGACATGAACAAGAAAATGCTCCACATACACAAGGAGTTGCATTGATGGTGTCCAAACAAGCACAAAATGCACTTATAGGATGGGAATCTCATGGACCAAGGATCATCAAAGCCTCCTTCAAAACCAAGAAAACGGGAATTACAATGAACGTCATCCAATGCTATGCGCCTACCAACGAATACAACGAAGACGCTAAAGATCAATTCTACGATAGGCTGCAGTCAATCGTCGAGAAGTGCCCAACAAAAGACCTGACTATTCTAATGGGAGACCTAAATGCCAAGGTTGGAACTGACAACACCGGATATGAAGAGATCATGAGACGACACGGACTGGGAGAGAGGAACGAAAATGGTGAGAGATTTGCAAATCTATGTGCCTTCAATAAACTGGTCATAGGCGGGACTATATTCCCACATAAACGCATACACAAAACCACATGGACTTCACCGGATCACAGCACACAGAACCAAATCGACCATATCTGCATCAACAAAAAGTTCAGGAGGACGATGGAGGACGTGAGAACAAAGAGAGGAGCTGATATAGCATCAGATCATCACTTGCTGGCCGCCAAGATGAAATTGAAACTCAAGAGGCACTGGACAACGGGGAGGACAATATCACAATAGTTTAATACGGCTCTTCTTCGGGATACTGACAAACTCAATAAATTCAAGATAACCCTCAGCAATAAGTTCCAAGCCTTTCATGATCTACTCAATGGAGAAGGAACTACTATGGAGAGCAACTGGAAAAAGATAAAAGAGGCAATCACTTCAACATGTCATGAGGTTCTGGGCCAAAAGAAGCACCATCACAAGGATTGGATCACGGTCGATACACTGGATAAGATTCAAGAAAGGAGGAACAAGAAGGCAGCAATCAATACCAGTCGAACAAGAGCAGAAAAAGTCAAGGCACAGGCTGAATACGCAGAAGTAAACAAGCAAGTGAAAAGGAGCATCAGAACTGACAAACGTAAATATGTGGAGGATTTGGCATTGACGGCGGAAAAGGCTGCCAGAGAAGGAAACATGAGACAACTGTATGAAACAACAAAGAAACTCTCTGGAAATCACCGTAAACCAGAACGACCAGTGAAAAGCAAGGAAGGCAAGATAATCACCAACATTGAAGAACAACGAAACAGATGGGTAGAACACTTCAAAGAACTCTTGAATCGACCAGCCCCACTGAATCCACCCAACATCGAAACAGCACTCACGGACCTCCCAATTGATGTTGGCGCACCAACAATTGAAGAGATCAGCATGGCTATCAGACAAATCAAGAGTGGCAAAGCAGCAGGACTAGACAGCATTCCAGCAGAGGCACTGAAAGCAGACGTAGCGGCAACTGCAAGGATACTCCACATTCTCTTCAGAAAGATTTGGGATGAGGAGCAGGTACCAACAGACTGGAAAGAAGGACTTCTAGTCAAAATACCAAACAAAGGCGATCTCAGCAACTGTGACAACTACAGGGGAATCACTCTTCTTTCAATACCAGGAAAAGTCTTCAACAGGGTATTATTAAACAGGATGAAGGACTCCGTAGACGCCCAACTTCGAGACCAACAGGCAGGATTCCGTAAGGATAGATCATGCACAGACCAAATCGCAACTCTACGGATCATTGTGGAACAATCACTTGAATGGAATTCATCACTCTATATCAACTTTATCGACTACAAAAAAGCATTTGATAGCGTGGACAGAACAACCCTATGGAAGCTTCTTCGACACTACGGCGTGCCTCAGAAGATAGTCAATATCATACAGAATCCCTATGATGGATTAAACTGCAAAATCGTGCATGGAGGACAGTTGACAAAGTCGTTCGAAGTAAAGACCGGTGTCAGGCAAGGTTGTTTACTGTCACCCTTTCTCTTTCTCCTGGTGATCGACTGGATCATGAAGACATCAACATCTGAAGGGAAGCACGGGATACAGTGGATAGCTAGGATGCAATTGGATGATCTAGACTTTGCAGATGATCTGGCTCTTCTATCGCATACACAACAACAAATGCAGGAGAAGACGACCAGTATAGCTGCAGCCTCAGCAGCAATAGGTCTCAATATACACAAAGGGAAAAGCAAGATTCTTCGATACAACACAGCATGTACCAATCCAATCACAATTGAGGGAGAAGCTTTGGAAGATGTAAAAACCTTTACATATTTGGGCAGTATCATCGATGAACACGGTGGATCTGATGCAGATGTGAAGGCACGGATTGGCAAAGCAAGAGCAGCATATCTACAACTGAAGAATATCTGGAACTCAAAACAATTAGCAACCAACACCAAAGTCAGAATTTTCAATACAAATGTCAAGACAGTTCTACTGTATGGCGCGGAAACCTGGAGAACTACGAAATCCATCGTCCAAAAGATACAGGTGTTTATTAACAGTTGTCTACGCAAAATACTTCAGATCCGCTGGCCGGACACTATAAGCAACAACCTACTGTGGGAGACAACAAACCAGATCCCAGTGGAGGAAGAAATCAGGAAGAAGCGCTGGAAGTGGATAGGACACACATTGAGGAAAACACCCAACTGCGTCACAAGACAAGCCCTCATATGGAATCCTCAAGGTCGAAGGAGGAGAGGAAGACCAAAGAATACATTACGCTGGGAAATGGAGATAGATATGAGAAAAATGAACAAGAATTGGATGGAACTAGAAAAGAAGGCCCAGGACAGAGTGGGTTGGAGAATGCTGGTCGGCAGCCTATGCTCCATTGGGAGTAACAGGCGTAAGTAAGCAGTTCTGTGGTGCCTGGTTATTATAATTGCTAGTAATTAGCTTCAAGATTATTCTGATTACAGTCACTTGAGAAAGTAAACAGTCAATGGATAAGCCTGTTTCTGATTAGCATTGAATGACTGTCATACATTAAAGCAAACTGAATAAAATTTAGATATGCGAACCATTTTAAATAAAGTCAGAGCTAATTAAGAGCACTATAAGTACTTTAAGGTAGCTTTCAATGAAAAAAAGCAAAGATGTTTTCAATTTCAATAATCACTCTACACGTTGTTATGAAGATTGTAGAATAGTCAAATGTACTGTGGATTTACTAAAATGGGAGAATAATATGAAATATATGTTTATCTTTCTGATACAATGAATATCTATAAACAAGCAAAGCGAAATAATAAAGCATTTGGAAATTGACATCGACTGAAACTCTATCACGTGAATGAATAAAAATAAATTTGCATATAACATTTGTTCTTATTTCTGTAAATAAGAGCAATGAAACCGTGAATTATGTCTATTTTAAAAGATGAAATTGAAATTAAGCCTTGTTTAATTTTATTTTGCTTTTTCAATTTGTCTACAATTTATGTAACGTGCTTGAATAATTAGCTTTAATTCATGGATATAATTTTGTCTTAAATTATTTCATTTACTAATTGAATTCATGAGTAAATTGAAGCTAGACCACCATGGAAAACCTTGAAGCACTGGACGGCTATTTCGTCCTATTGTGGGACTCCTCATCAGTGAGTATCCACAATCTCGACCCGTGAGATTTGAACACAGGACCTATCAGTCTCGTGCGTGAACGCTTAACTTTTACTTTGATCATCTGAAAAATGAATATTGCACATAATGTGTAGTTAATTACTAAAAGCTGATCATAATTCTTGATCACAATAGTCTACCTATTTGAAATAAAAAAACTAGTAGTCCTTTAAATATTTATTGTAATTATGGAAATTACGTGGTTTGAATATGGTTTTTTTCTTCAAAATAATCTGGTTGAACTATTCTCTTCAGGTATCGTTCATTGGATACATGATTATTATTTTAATTCTTCAATGATATAAAGAGCTGACAAGTTGTTTGTTTTGATGTAAGTTTTCAATTTGTATTTTATGATAGCTTTCAATTTCTTATGATCGGTATTCATAATAATTTTATCCAAACAAATCTAAGAGAAGAAAGTTCTATAAACATTCCTGAGTTAAATATCTGAGAAGCTGTTTAGTGTTTCAAACATTAGTAGCTAGTAAAGGTTTAGATTTTTGGTGAAACTTGTGTCTAACTGCGATTAACTCATTAGTTTAAACTATATGTATGTGATTAATCTATGTTGCATATTGTCTTTAATGGTAGTTTAGTTATTTTATTTAGATAGATTCATTTATAGTTGTTAAATAGAGGTTATTACTTTGATGACACTTCGTTCGTGAACTTAAATATGTTGACTATTATTGATCTGTGATAATAATTGAACAATAACGTTAGATTTAATTCTTAGTAAAGGTTAATCTCGATTGCATTTTTCATTAATAATCTTTCAATGAAACCTGTTCATTAGTTATTCCACATTTTTAATTGTTATAAGGTAAAAAAAATCTTCGATAGTGTTCTCGGTTTTATTAGGTAACATTAAAAAAAATTCTATTTATTGAATAAATCAGAATCTTGGTATTAAATGAATTTAAAATTATCTACTTGAAATATAGTTTATCTAATAGTTGAATTCATGAGTCAATTGAAGCTAGACCACCATGGAAAACTTAGAAGCACTGAACGGCTATTTCGTCCTATTGTGGAACTCATCATCAGTGAGCATCCACGATCCGTCCACGATCGTCCAGTGCTTCCAGGTTTTTCATGGTGGTCTAGCTTCAACTGACTCATGATTTCAACTACTGAAATTACTATAATATCCACAAAACCCCTTTTGATGATAATTTACTTGTTCAATACAATTCTCCTCAAGCTAGTATAGAAAATAATCGATATTTTTAATGAAACTAAGTAACTGAATTAAGTATGGAGAAAGAAATAATTATAGATATCTAAAATGGTATTTTCAAATATACAAATCTTTGATAGTGATATTTTAATTCGATTGAAATGAACAATTCTCTATTATTTAACTGAGCTAGGTTATGGAAGCTCATTTATAGTTTTTTTTGCAGACATTGAATGATTATAATTTTTTATTGTGATGTGAATGAAAGAAACAGTTGCGCAAGATAATATGATGACATTATTTAAAAGGGATTAATGTTTGTATGGGTTTGACATTAATGATTCTTTATTCCATCAGTCTTGATAAAAAACCATTTGATTTATTCTTAATTATGGTAAATTTGTTTGAATTCTACATTACCACACTTTAATAATTTAAAAACTTAACTTGACGTCTTATGTCTATAAATGTAAAATATAAATTGACCATTAATGTAAATGTTAATTTAGAATGGTAACTGTAAAATGTACTATAGTGAATTAGAATTATTCTTTTTCTTTCTATTATGTAAATGTTTAAATATCATAAAAATTTCATACTGTTCTGATAAGAATAAACATATAATCCAAGTCTCCTATTTCATTTATTCTTTACTAAACTTAAATAAAATTAGTTTGGAATTAAAGTTTTTGTTTTTCAGATTCTGAAATGATACTTTAGTGAACAGAACACGGGTGGGGACAATCGAATGTATTTGACAACAAATTACAGAACTTGTTAATAAAATCTAACAACCACATAGTAAATGCTTAATGTGCAAAATGTCCATCAATTGTCTCAAAATGACTCAGACTTCATTGTTCTTGTATTTTCATACAAATTGCATTCTGTTTTCATTCGTTACTGTTCTATCGTCTCTCTGCTGCCAGATATTCTGTTCACGACTAACATCATATACTACTTGTGTCTACACAAGTAGCACACACCACAATATCACATCAAACGGCTAGTATGAGAAATAAATAGTTTATAGACTTTGATATTCATCTTGATTTTAAAGATAGTCATTTTGTGTTGGTATTACTATCCTTAGTAGTTGAAATCATGTGTCAAATGAAGTTAGACAACAATGGAAAACTTTGAAGCACTGGACACCCGTTTCGTCTTATTGTGGGACTCCTCAGCAGTGCTCATCTACGATCCCACAACCCGTGGTTTTCGAACCCATGACCTATCAGTTTCGCTCGCGAGCGCTTAACCAAATTAGTTTGGAATTAGGGTTTTTGCCTTTCAGATTCTGAAATGATATCATACCAAATCATATTTGGTTAGTATGAGAAATAAATAGTTTATAAACGTCGATATTCATTTTTATTTTAAAGGTAGTCATTTTATGTTAGTATTTCTATACTTACATAGACAGTTCAACAAAATATTCATATTCACTTGGCAAATCTAATTGCTCATCATTTTCAATAGGGTACAGAAAAGATGAACGAACAATATCGATACATGATTATGACGTACCCTATCAATGCTAGCATAATTCATATACAATGATTACTTATACTGTTTTAAATAATAATAAACTATATTATCCTAAAACAATTTCTCATTAATAGCATGATGCTTAGAGTGATGAAATTAGTTGAAAGAATCATTATACTGTATTCATAATTGTACTACGCTTATTGATTTCCTGCTAATGAAATTTCTTTGTCATAGGGATTACAAAAAAGACAAGTATTATTTTACGAAACGTTGTTCTGATATGTTTTATAGGAATAGACGATTCGCAGTAAATATTTTTAAATTGTCCATATCATATATCAATATTTTAGAGACTATATGAATTTACTTTACCCTAAAGTGAAAATAAATTATAGTCCATTTTGGTGAAGCTTTGACACTGGGGTTTTCGATAACATGAGATTCAACATTTCATTTGAGACTTTTTCATTTATTCGAGTACACATTCTATGATCATTTTGTTGTGACTGAAATCCACAGGTTAATTTGAGTGGTTGAATGACCTTATTATGCTTTAGTAAGTGCCGTCGATTGTTAAAATAATTTTAGTTAGACGTTTCATCAATCGGTGACATTAGTTGAGAAATAACTGAAAGCCATGAAGCAATTGACTGCTGTTTTGAACTTGTTTAGGACTTCTCAGTGACGTTTAAAAATATTATTACTCAGGATCAAGATTAAGATTAATACATTTTTTGGTAATCACGGTAAATATTTTACATTTCAGTTAACTCTTGTTGTAGCACCACTAAGATTTTATGGCATCATTGAGTGAACACCATAATTTTATCGGAGACAAACTTTATAAATCAAGGTATTGCATGGGAAGTTAAAATATTCAACATAAACATTGTCACTTGTAACTATACAATTATTATTGTAATGGACTGAGTTGATGTATTATTATTATTAGTGGCTTTATTCAATATTATATTTTTGGTACAATATAAAATTCTCAGCACAAAGTATTTCGACAGGTTTCCTTTTCTTATTTCTTGACCGATCCTTGCGATAAATATTGAGTGGTCGCCAGTTAGACGTTAGCAGTTTAGGAGTTGACATATGAATAATGTATATTCTTTTCGATGCACATTGCAAGCAACCATGTTGTCTCTGATTGACTCTTTTGTAAGTTGTACAGAGAAAAGTAGTCAACGTTTCACAAACGCAACTGAATAGGTTATGAGACCAGTAGGCATAATGATGTGCTAAAACAAACAAGAAAACAAATAACTTGTTGACATATCCAGATATCAGGAACAGGTAGTCCAAATATTCAAGCAGGACGCCTCGACGATATTTCATCTACCTATTTCTGAAGAAAACAGGCACATTTTGTTTCAGTTTTTAAACATTACTTCACAGGAATTCAGCATGTGTTACTTTTAAGTTTGAGTCAATCTTAATGGCCATAAACTAATGAAAATATCAATCGAAAGCTAAACTTAAACAATAAAAACACAGTTTTAAAACCTTTAATAGCTTCACAACTCGGCGCTGCAGTTACATCCATCTAAAGTGTCCCAAATAGGAATAAACGCGCATCTATATTTTTTTAAAAAGCTTGTGACTTAAGGCTATATCGAGGGGATCTGCACAGAATTCACATATGCCAACATGAGACTGATCAATTACAGTCCTAAATAACAATGGGAAGATACAAGTAAAACAATACCAAGTGAACTTATCATTGTCCTATAACAAACATTATAATTAAGCCTATCATCTGATCAATATTAGACAGCTGTTAACGTTACTAAATCCTTATTAATGTGGTTAATGGCTAATGTTAACATCAGTTTACCTGGACGGTAATCTAATTACTGTAATCTAATCTGATGATTAATTAATTTACCTTTCATCAATTCTAATACAATCCAACATCAAAGTGAATTTAGAGTCAACTTATTCTACAAATGAAATTCCATTGATAATAATATAGAAATATATGATATTGATGGCAGTTAAATATCATTGTACTTTCCTCATTTACATACCGTATCAGTAATTAAAGTAATCTTGTTAAGTTACAAAATTAAAAATTAGATTTTAGAGATTCAGTCTTGAAAAGACTGAATGAATCTTAGATTGATCATTGTTTATATAGAATACAATCTAATTCACAATCTAATGTGGTAAATCATGATCAGCCTTTTCACTGAGTTGTTGAGCTAAATAACTTTAATTTCCTTTCTTGATGATGATGTATTTATTGTGAAATATCCTTTGTAATTTCTGTCTTCTACATAGATATCCAACTACATGAAAATCAAACGTATAAAATTCTGATTAAACAGTTAATCATTCATGGTATCTTATAATAAATATCGAACATAGTTTCACGTTAGGTTGAAACGATGTTCACAAAACCATGAAAATACTTTAAATATCAAGTACCGAGATGGTAAGTTAAACTGAAAGGTAATAAACACTCACATAAAAAGTGGGTATAGAATGTGTAGCTTTCAACTCATATTCACTTGTTCTGTGTTAATCAATAAACGTTTATTAAAACAGTTGTCTAAAAGACTTGTATTAGTTGTGTAAAAATGGCAGTCCAGTTAATCTTACCTTCCTGATTACCTTAATAGAAAGACCCATCAGAATGGTTTGGGTTACTTTATATTTACTTAACTATGATTAGTCAACTGACGTGTAGTTTGTTCTGGGCATGACGGAAAAATTTTTTACCATTCGAAATTCCCGCCTTGAATAGTGGTCAACTTATATTGGAATCTATTGCGAAGTAAATCCAATCAATTAGGCTTATGAGTGTCAACATTTCTGAGTATATGTATTGGTAGACTTTGTCGTTTCTACTTTCTATTCCTTCGTATCGTATAAAACAATCATACTAAATAGTTCGTGTGAATTTTATTATTTGTAATAATTAATATTGTACAGTAATTCATTACTTTTTACTTTAATGAAAAAAAATCCCTCAAAGATTTTCCATTTTGAGGTATCATGGTGATTTTTTCGAATACTGTATAAGTCTGTACAAAAAGTTTTACACTAATTACACAGAATCATAATTGGCTAACTGAATGAAAGTGTAACCGTTCTACTTTTCTAATTATCAGATAGGGGTTATGTGGATATTTGGTAATTTATAGTCGAGTTCATGAGTCAACTGAAGCTAGACCATCATGGAAAATCTGGAAGCACTGAACGACTGTTTCGTTATGTTGTGGAACTCCTCAACAATGCACATCCACGATCCCACCTCGCGGGATTCAAACCCTGGACCTACACTAAAATCTTATTAAGTATTTGAATATGAAATCGATTACGTAATAATAATTTATATACCTAGTATTTTTAAGTTGGATATATATTTTCAAAATGTAAATTTACATTAATTCAATTGAAATCATCTTTCATGTTTGAAAATAGGAATTGCTCCTTGATTATAGGGAATTTAAGACACATTTATTTAGTATTAAAGATAAAACCGTAGTTTTTTTTACAAATTGCACACAGATTTTCCGATCGATAATGTTTGACAAAACAGAAACAACACATACAGTAGGATTGTGAATTCTCTTTGTCACTTTCACCTTTGAACTTTATTTGAATTTTAGTAGCTTTATCCAACAAGCTACAACGAAGTTTTTATCTGAGAAGTTTCAAGGAGAATTAAATGTCGTTCAAACATTTTCTGTGGAATAATGATTACTCATTAAGCTCATCAGTGTTTATGGAGAAACAAGAACAAATGGAATAAAATATTATGCAGTTAAGAAAAAGTAGATGAAATAGCAGAGGAAATTAATTTTCAGATAAATGGTTAGTTGAGAAAATCTGATCGAGACTCTAATCTAGTCATACTCTTTCAAATAAATCGTTCATTGGGGCAGGATACAGATAGAAATATCCCACCACATTTTACCTTCGATCATATTTAGTAGTTTACATGTAAGTACTGAAATAACTGAAAGTAAATTTCACACCAATCGCTACTAGATGATCAGTTTTTTCTTGATAAATACGATTACTTGCTACTTCAAAATCTTTTAAAATAATTGATACATCATCATTACATTTTGAGTAAGCCAACTCTGTCAAAACGTTAAAACCAAACTTATGTATCTAGAAAGAATATAATTTTAAATGTTGAACTACACTGGTGATCTCAGTTTTTAATCAATTATTGTACAATTTCACAGTTCACAATTCCGGTTATTAGTTCGTTTCCCTTACTTAAGCGCTCGTGCACGAGACCGATAAGTCCTGGGTTCGAATCTCGCTGGGGGCGAGATCGTGGATGGGCACTGCTGAGGAGTCCCACAATAGGACAAAATGGCCGTCCAGTGGTTCCAGGTTTTCCATAGTGATTAAGCTTCCATTGACTAGTGATTCCAACTATTGAAATTACTAAAATCTCCACACAGCCCCTTCTGATCCTTTATTTATGTTCTACTTTTTTGAGGTTTATTCATTTTACTCTTTTAATCGATTGACGTAATTTTTGATAAATAAGTCTAATAGCACCAGATAATTTTTATAATACTTTGATATTTTTAATCCCTTTTTTAATTGTTTTAAATAGTTATTATTACTAATTTCAAGGTTTATTCACATGATGAGAATCCACATAATAAAGAGATTTATAATATTATGCTACGTTTAGCATTCTTTTTCAGCAGTTTTTTAAAGGTTTTAATAACTGTAGGGTATGTTAAAAGTTAGTACTTATTAAATATAAGGTGGATCCTAATAATGATGTCAATGAAGTAGATTTAAAAGAATTTTTGCTCTTATATATGAAGTTCTTTTGACTTTTATTGACCTACATATAGACACTATATTATTTTCCTCATGACTGAACACCAAAAAACACTTCAAACTTCGTTCATACGGCAGAATTACGTAACCACTTGATACTTTTTATAAAGTAATTGTCAATGTTTAACACTTAAAAGAAATGAATGTAGGACAGAAAATAATGACTTGTGAATGATAACAGTAAAATAATCGGAATGAATTACATTAACGGATAATCATTGTTTACTTCATTACCAGTAAAAATTTAGAAGTGACTAATAGCATGTTGAGTACAATTTACAAAGTAACTGAAAATCTTTATATTCAGTGAACCCCTTAACACTGTGAAACTGTCTACTAACAATAAGTGTTTAAAAAAGAGTACTTCACGTGTGATTTTATGTAAAAAAATAAGTATTTTCTATAACTCGTAAAATATTGGTGATTGTTTGGTAGAACTTATGTCAAAAAATTCTAGTCACTCCCTAAGTTTGTATGAAATTTTAAGCTCAGCTTAATGGGGTGTTTAGTGAACCAAAGTTGAATACTAGACAAATAATATGTTTGTCAGTTTCAGGATGTTAGGTAACCTTTCATTAATTGAGACAAACATTCACATAATTTCAGAAATTCATAGATATGAATGGGAAATTGTTTTACGTTATCTTTAGTTAACGTCATACAAAAGAGGAATGTCCATCTTGGTTTCTAAAAACCACTCTTCATTGTTGCTTGTTTATAGGACTTGCTATAGTAAACGGTTTGGTCCAAATATATTCCTGTTAATTTAACGACATCATCAGTATATTTAGTCAATAATTGGTGTATGAAAATTAATCCCTCTTCACCAGAAGAGGTTGACGTTTTCTTCACTGAATTGTGGTCTTCAGTCGTGGGAATTTGGAAGGAAGCACTACTATCCGTGAACGGCTGTAGGGTTTTTAGAAAATCACCCAAAGAAGTTTGAAGATGCATACTATATGATCTAGGCTCTTTATTTCAATACACGTTTTTAAATATTCAGAACGAGCTAAATATATTAATTTTGTAAAGAATGCTAGTAATTAGTACGTGAAATGATCTGGAGTTCAAGTACCCATCTTTTGTGGGGAGGGAAGTCCATCTGCTAAGCTTGTTATAGTCATAGTATTAATTAGACATCACAAACATCCGTACCAAGTATGTAGCATATTTTTATTATCGCACAAATAAAATAAATTATCCTAGTTGTTGATAGCCGCAGGGTTTTTATCTCTTTAGAAGTAATCTCATTTCTTATGAACAGAAAAAAGCACTAATTTACTTACTTCAATTGTATTGTCAATAATACGAAACATGTGATTATTTTCAACAGATTGTAATCATTAAAATTATGCCTGTAGAGTTATTTCCAGTCCCAAGTCCTTATAAAAGAGAAGGGTTGTGCATGCGGTTACCAAACCTATCCAGTAGAAAATAATTTTGCTAAAAATGTGCTAACTAGAAAAAAATATTGAAACCATTTACTCTTTCCTGGAAAATGAAGAACCTTCATTCAAAAGAATTGAAACGCCTCATGGCGAAAGCTAAGATTATTCGGTAGTCGCCAGGCCGATGACTCCCCTGACATCCAGAGCAGCAAATTATGTAGGCACATAGAATGTTCGAACAATATAAGAGACTAGCAGGATCAATGAAATAGGGTTGAAAATAAGATGTAACTTGATTTTTGTAGAAACTAGTGAAATCCGTTGGATCCAAGCTGCACAGTAAAAATCAGCTTCGGAAGAGGTGCTGTTTACCGTAATCATAAAGACAAAAGTGCTTCGCATACACAAACAGTCACACTGATTCTGTGTATAGAAGCACGAAATGCACCAATAGGATGAGAATCTCATGAATCCAGAATCTTCAAAACAAAGAAGGGGAGAATCACAACGAATATTATTCAATGTTATGCACCCACCAATGATAGCAATGACGACGATAAAGATCGATCCTACCAGAGGCTGCAATCGATCATAGGGAAATGTCCACTAAAGGACCTGACCACGTTGATGAGAGACCCAAACAACAAAGTCAGACTGAACAAAACCGGGTATGAAGATATCGTGATATGACATGAACTAAGAGAAAGGAACGATAATGGAGAGAGGTTTGCAAGTAAGTAATTATGTATGTATTAAGTTACTCGATATGTTACGTTTTATGATTTTGTGTGTACGTTTACAATGGTATTCATTTTTCTTGATAAACTTCTGAACAACAATTTCATTGAGAAATGGATCTACTACATAGTCTTTGAGATATGTTAAGTAATAGTATCCAGTGATTTAGACAATCTGTGTCTTTTTTTCTTAGCATATTTTAAATAATTAATATTATGAAGGGTGATAATTCTCCTAACTGAACGCTAGATCCGGTCAACGAGCCCTTCTAGTAACCCCCATGCGTGATTTATAAAGCAACTTGAACATGAGAGAAAAGGCGCGAAATACGGGAGAAACACTACTCCAAAGGTTCATTTCAGTACAGAAAATCTAAGGTTTTTATAGTATTTTAGATGGCCTTGGTTTTCCGGAAAATTCCTGAACGCTACTAAACATAGTAGCGGTATAGGTAATTATCCAATCAGAAACTCGACATGTGACTTTTCACTTTCTAAATGTTTCTGGAAAAACTAGTGAATGTTGATTGGACAAGCTGCTCCTCAGCGTTTTCACAGTCTTTGTTGGCTTTTTTTCGAGGAGTTTTCTTGATCTCCCCAACAAAAAACCTTCAGTTTGATGCTTTATATCTTTAAAGATATACCAATCATCTGAAAACTAAGTAATCATATCCACTTCTGTTATATAACATTTACAATTGTATAAAATGAAAGAGACTCAAAAACGTATATCTTTTAAGGATTATAAGCATTGATACCTTCTAAAGAAATCTTTTTTAAAAAACTCTCTGTTTGATCAAATTTTGTATGATAGGTAGAACACTTAGACTTACAGATATTTAATTATATTTTACGCATATCCATTTCCTTAAGCAATTCGATATGTAATGTATTTAAGTTTGAATATACATAAATTTCATAGCATATGAATCCCAGATACCTTACGAAGAATACTCTTCACTTTAATATTCAAACTTCATACAACAATTATGATGAAATACAATTTATTATGCTAATGTTAATTTACTAACTTATACATTAATAAGTGTACTTACTTACACCAGTTACCCCCACGAGAAAATAGGCGACTGACTAGGATTCTCCAACCCATTCTGTCCTGGGCATTCCTTCCTAGTTCTATCCAATTTTTATTCATTTTTCTCATATCTGTATCCGTTTCACGGCGTGATGTGTTCTTTTGTCATCCTCTCTCTCCAAGTGAGGACTTGCCTTGTGACTCAGTTCAATGCTTTCCTCACTATGTATCCAATCAAATTCCAGCGCTTTTCCCTGATTTCTTTCTCCACTGAAATCTGATTTGTTTTCTCCTATAATAGGTTATTACTGATAACAGTAATAAGTGTACATGATTCTTTTTCTATCTCATTTGGTGAACATTAAAAACAACATCTTACAAAGTATTATGTCATTCAAAAAAAAGATAATTATATTAAGAATGATAAATCTTTTTTTCATTTCATTAAAATTCTAATAAGATACAATAAAAAATTCTCTACTTGAATTAGATTATTGACGTGAGTAAAAACAGTCAATTTCATATTTAATTGAAATTTAATCTAAAATGAAAAATAAAAATTGAACATTTTTATCAAGAGTTGTTATGGAATATTGTTAATGAAATAACCGAGGATAATATGTATGCGCCACACAAGTCACTTAATTTGTGTGTGAGCTGTGATACTGCCCGGATACCCAGACCGAAGCAGATGTTTTTCTTGGGAGGCCACACCCGGAGCACTCGACCTAAAGGTCTAATCCACAAGGAAGTTGAGCAACATTAGGAGATGCAGTCAAATGGTTTCCGTTGACCAACAATTAGTTCAAATGCCATTTGTTCCTTCAGAATACTGGAGCCCATGTGCACCATTGATTCTGGAATAAGGGTTTTCAAACTTCCCTAGGTGGATCCTCCGTCTTCATCAACCCGTTTAAAGCGACGGATATTCGCTTTTCGTCCTCTCAATTTCGTAAACAACAACCCCGTCACGAGTAATCAGTGAGTAGGACTTCCCTGTCAGTGGCTGTATATGCGTGACCATGTGAGAACATTTCGAGAGGGAGAGCGGACTCTCCTCACCCTCGACCGTACCAGGGCATTTGGGAGCATACATAAAGTTACAAAACGTCAGAAATACAATTTTTTCTACTTATTATGATATAAAAAATCACATTTATTACTAACTGCCTACTCAATACTCAATTTATTTGAGACTACCAAGTCCAATCTTAGTATTGATACCTATACCATAAATATACTTGTAATTAAATTGCTTAGAAGTAGATAATATCAAAACAATAGAAAAAGGTTTAGGCATTTAAAGATCTTTCGAGTACATTTTTTGAAATGATAGTCTAGCATTCTTAAACCACAATATTATTAGTCAATAAAATCATTAACAATTATAATGAATTGTGTCTAATGTTTATGATTACCTAATTGAAGCAAATAGCATCAACGAATCTTATTTTGTCATGATTTATCCATATCCAAATCTGAAATTTGATTTTGATTTCATACTATACAATCTATGTGGTGGGACTATAATTTATGGACGAACCAATCAGATTTACGATAACAGGTCTTGGAATTTGGTGCGAAATTCATTCACCCATTTGTCTAAATAGAGTCTTGGCATTATAGCTGATGTCAGTTCGTGATGAAAACCCTAAATATAATTCCCAACCCTAACCATGAACTGTAAATCGTAATCTTTGTTCTTCAAACTGCTTTACACTCCTCATTTAGCTCTAGTAAGTAGTTAGACACTCTCAAGGTCAGCTTAGAGTCACTCGAAGGTCGTACATAAATTATCGTCTCACTCTACATACTACCACTTTGTAAACTTTGCTGCCATTAAACTTTGACAGAGTGAACATTACACTGTGTTATATTTCATTTTTCCACATCTTACAAACTAAATAACATCGATAATTGTGTGATGTGGAATAAATTCCATTTATAATTTTCTCCAATTAATTTCTACATAGTAACCATAAACACAATTATTAAATGGTACTTCATAAAACAAGAATTGTTCGTCTGATTGAACATAAAACTGATAATTTTATACTTATTGTTTTAATATTTATTTGAAGTTAATAAATGATTATTTAGTATAAGTATTTTGAATGAAAAGAATACAACTAATTTTGGTTTGTATTCAAAGCGAAATATTAATTATGGTTGTCAATAGCTAAGTAATAATTGAATTCATGAGTCAATTGAAGCTAGACCACCATGGAAAACCTGGATTCACTGGACGCTTTCTGATTATAATCATCATATGCTCACTAGTGACGGTCTCCGAGAGGTATTTCCTGGATTTATAGTGAGAAGTGACCAGTAGAGTTCAACCGGGTCTGTTATGAGATATTAACTCACTGAAGACAATGGTGAACGGTGGTGCAATTTTGTGAGTTGGTTGAAGTTAGACATTGACATCACTGAATAAAGGCTTAGTGGTTTAGAGTTTAAGCAATAGTGTGCAAGATCGATAAATCCTGGGTTCGAATCTCGCGGGGGACGGGATCGTGAATATGCATCGTTGAGTGTCCCACAATAGGACAGCCATCAAGTGCTTCTAGGTTTTTTATGGTTGTCTAACTTTAACCGACTCATAAATTTATTTATCACATTACAAAAATCTACGCGAAACCTTCCTAAGTAAATCAAATAGCAATAAATAATTATACAGAATAAAGTTTTTAAACTGGCAAAATAAAATAGACATTTATGATTATTATTATTTCATTTGGTTTCATATTAATTCGATTTGTTTCAAATTTTTTTAATTGGTATTTCCGTACTTTAAACTTTATCAAATAATCATATGTGATTTACTTTGATAAATGAAAGGAATAACATAACATAACACAAAAGTACACATATTTAATGTAGGTAATATATATTGTAAACAAAATATCTCTTTTGAAGTTTATATTGCAACCATTAACATTTCTAGTCCTTTAATCAAAGATTATAATGTATTTTTTCATAAGTTAATTTATATATAGAATTGATAATGATTTTATTCATTTCGCTGTATTGATCAACTACTTTATTAACATTGTCAAAAAATATGCATTATAATAATATTCTCAAATAAAATTTGTTTATCATGTTTTCTAGCAAGATATAAATTACTTCAAAGAATTCATTTTGAACAAAATTAAAAAACTATTTTGGAAATTATATAACAAAGTAAACTATAACATCTTTTGCATTCACTAATATTATGTCTATTACCATCTGTACTTAACAGTCCTTCCAACAAGAATTACTACTTACTTAAGCCGCCGACCAGCATTCTCCAATCCACTCTGTCCTTCGCCTTCCTTTCTAGTTCAATCCAATTGTTGTTCATTCTTCTCATGTCTGTCAACATTTCTGGGCGTAATGTGTTCTTTGGTCTTGAGGATTCCATGTGAGGGCTTGTCTTGTGAAACAGGTGAGTGCCTTCCTCAATGAGTGTCCTATCCACTTCCAGTGCTTCTTCCTAATTTGTTCCTCCACTGGAATCTGGTTTGTTTTCTCCCACAATAGGTTGTTGCTGATAGTGTCTGGTCTACGGATCCGAAGTATTTTGCGTAGACAACTGTTAATAAACACCTGTATCTTCTGGATGATGTCTTTCGTAGTTCTCAAAGTTGTTATATCAGACACTAGAACTATCTTGACATTTGTATTGAAAATTCTGACTTTGGTATTAGTTGAGAGTTGTTTTGAGTTCCAGATGTTATTCAGTTGTAAATTTGCTGCTCCTGCTTTGGCCATCCGTGCCTTCACATCTGCATCAGATACACTGAGTTCATCAACGATGCTGCTCAACTATGTAATCGTTTTTACATGTTTCAAATCTCCTCCTCTAAGTATGATTTGATTGTTGCATGCTGTGTTGCATTACAGAATCTTGCTTTTACCTTTGTGAATGTTAAGAGCTACACTAATAAAAGTATTTGAAAATAAGAGATTTTGTCGTACGATGAAGTACATGGAAATAGCAAGTAACTAGAATATGATTAAAATGGACATAAATATAATTTGTCAATATTAATCATAATTGTGGATTTCTGTAAAACTTACATACTTATTCACACCTGTTACTCACAATGGAGTATAGGCCGCAGATCAGCACTCTCCAACCCACTCTGTCCTGCACGTTACTTTCTAGTTATATCCAAATGATGTTGTTGTTGTTGTTGCTCTTGCTCTGCCGATTCGTGCCTCCATGTATGCATCACATCCACCGTGTTCATCAATGATGCTACCTACATATCGTAAAGATTTCTACATCCTGCAAAGTTTCTCCGTCAGGTGTGATTTAATTGGTGCATGTTGTGTTATATCGAAGAATTTTGCTTTTCCTTTCACATATATATTGATAAGACTGTTGCTACATTTGTTGTTGTGTGTGCGATAGAAGAGCCAGATCATCTACGAAGTCTAGATCGTCCAGCTTTATCCTAGATGTTCACTGCATCCCATACTTCCTCCCAGATGTTGGCTTCTTCATAATCCAGTTGATCACCAGGATAAAGAGAAAGGTTTGAAATAAATAACCTTGCCTGGCACCCATCTTAATACGCCTAAAGGGTCCAAATAAATAGTTTGTCCAGGTTATGCATCTATGGTATTCAGAAACACCAACTTTTATTGACGAGAAAAGTCAAGCACTTATTATAATTCTTAACAAAATTGATAGAAAAAATTGGTTTTTGATAAACATATAGAACTACTCATTATCGAAAAGACAAGGTCTATGTTTCACCAAAAGCCCAAACAGCACGAAAGCCAGGTGTCACATCCCATTATGTCTGCCAATTTACATGTATGTGCAGAAACACGTACACATCGGGAGCAGCAATCGTGATTTGCAATTAAGGGTGGGTGAACACATACCAAAATGGTTGCAGAAACAAATAAATTCCAATGGTCGAATAAGATCACAGAATGGACAGACATCATCCTCCATTGAGAAACATTTGATTGAGACTAGTTATAAGGTTGATATCGCGTCAACATTTGTAGTGTTATACAAAAGCATTCATGGATGTATACTAAGGTTTATTGAAGCCTTGGCTATACGGAAACTGAAACCCCGTTTACGTGTTCAGAAACAATTTGTCCTTAACCTTAACCTACTCTGGTAATACTGATTTATTATTCAGAGTGATAATCACATTGTTTTTGAGTACTTTATTATTATTTTTTGTTACGGCTTACCCTTAACCTGTCTAGTTGGCCTTTGATTTTCATATAAAAATGTCATAACAAGTATTTGGGTGGTCAGATTGTTCGAAATGTATTGCCCAAATGCATCACATAATTCTGATAAACTTCGTCTTCTGATTGTATTATCGAAATATAAGAGAAGAATAGAAGAAAAATCCAAGATGTTAACAGTAATAATTTGCACAGATGTCAACTCAACATTTAAGTTTACAAAATTCATTTAGATAAATCATTGCTGTAAACTATAGAATGAAAAGATTTAAATTTTATTCAAGTAGTTCAATTCAACCATTAGATTATTTCTAGGATCTATGAAGTTCGATTGTCTCTGTTCTTTCTTTTTTTCTTCTTGTGATTCAAATATGATAAGCTTGATAGAAGTGGTACCAAATTCAATGATAATAGTGATTATTTTATGTATGGCTGAAAGAAAAATAAAAATGTCAGTAGATTTGTTTTTATTTTAACTTATATCTGTTTGTAAGACAATTTTATTGTATTTACATTTTCATCTGTTTATCGGGCAATTAAAAGAAATTCTGGTATCTATTACAACAAATATGGTGGTCCAGATATTCCACTTCATTTTCTAAGGTTGTTTATTCTCTCTATAAAAGCAAGCACTTACCCTTACTGTTGGAAAATCGCGTATATCATATCACGTTACAAATTTGGAGATAAGACTGACATGAACAATTATCGGTCCATAAATATTTACACAATTTATCTCTAGGATTATGGGAAAAATTGTTAGTGACGAACTCTCGGACTATTTACTCGCTAGAAAATTTATCAATGGTTCTCAACATGGATTTCTTAAAATTCGATCCTGCATGGCATGCCACTTTGGCTTCTTTAATTTAATCTTTTCTTAACGTAACCAAGGATATCTGATCTTAGTGCTATACTTCGACATTTCTAAAGGCTTCAACATGGTTGACCACCAATTTTTTATGGGGTCCAAAAACCTCTGCTTGCTTAGTTTGACTACTTCTTCAGCCACCGACTCTAACCAGTTAAAATTAACTTTCCCTTGTAGCACGCTGTCCCTGTCAGAAGTGGTGTAATACAAGGTAGTGTTTTAGGCCCTTTGCACGTTTTAGTTTTCATCAATAATATATGTGAATGTTTTTGTGCGAGCAAGCACCTTCCGTGTGCAGATGATCTTAAAGTAGTGCAATTCATTTTCTCATGAGCTGAATAATATGCAAAATTTCATCAGCATGCAGCGTAACAAGGTATCGCAGTGGTGCACAAAATTGCAGCTGGAGCTCAACACAGCTAAATGTGGATGGACATGCTTCGGTAATACATCACTCAACCTAGATCTTCCCATAAATGATAAGGTGTTATCCAAGTTACATACAGTAGGAGACATAGGACTCAGGTACTCCTAAGATTTGTCATTTACAGAACACGTATTGAAACAGGCCTCCAAGTTTCAACGTCCTATGGGCTGCATAACTCGAAACCTTTGTAACAACGAGTCACGTATTTTATGTACAAAGTATGTGTTTGATCACTCCTAGAATACTCCCCGTTCGGCCTTAGTAGTGTGCGCGTAAAGGATAAATTAAGGTTAGAATCAGTATAGAGACGATTTACACTTCGTATACTTGGAACTGACTGTACTTTGACTTATAATTTCAGATGTAATAAACTTGGGCTCGACCTATTATGGAAAAGGAGACTCAAACTTAATTTTATCTTTTTCTTCAAAATACTTAATAAACTACTCTTTATATCCAGTCAAGTAATTTATTATGCAGAAACGTCTAATCACGACATCCGTAACTCCTTGTCATTAGTAAAACAAACCCATTCTAAGTCATCTCTCTACATGAATTACTTTACCGTTAAATTTTCTAGATTTTGGAATAACCTACCACAACATATCCGTACGATAAATTCACTCCCATACTTTGTTCGCTGCATCAATGCTTGCTGCTCATTCAAAAATGCACCTGTAAGTGTATCTTATTCCACAAGTGAGACTATAGGGACTTTAAATGTTCTTAATACTGGACTCACTAAGTAAAACCACCTACCTGCTGTTAATTTACTTTAACACCATCTCTGGCGACCCTAACTAATTTGAATAATATCTAACATGGACAGTACATCACTGAGTCACATAACACATGCATTATGGTAGACCTGACTGACATATTTTAGTAATTATTGCTTTGTTGTTCCATGCTCTCTGTTTCCATTTTACTTTCCCTAGTTGTATATGATAATAATTATTTTAGTATGGCTCAGGAAATGACCTTAAATTCACCGTTCATAAATCAACAGGATGTCCACCTAAGAATTAAAAGTTCCCGGCCGATGCATTTAATTGCTGTAATATATATTATAAATGTACTACCTAAAGAATATTTGCACTAGTAAACTTAAAATAATTTTGTATCACATGCTTGTTCTCTACATTTAATGTTATTATTTATATCAAACTTATCATGCCTGTAAACTAGTATGAATTCTGTAATTATTATTTTCAGAATATATATGAATATTAAATAACCAATATGATTGAGCATTATCACTTGTTTCATTAATTGCTAAATCATGTATTGTTCATCATTTGTATATTTGTAACCTAGAGCAAAAAATTAAATCACTAACATATATTCAAGAGTATGAGTATTGTAATATACATAAACAGATTTTGGTGGTTTTTTCCTATGAGCAGGATGATTTGATCGTGGAACTTTCATTGCTCTTCTGAACGACATCATTGGCACAAACTTCAAGTAGAAGTGAAGTGTTTGGATTTCTCCATATATGACTCACAACTTGTCCTGTAGACCTCGATCTTGATCGGCTGTCGCTGACGTCTTTGTCCGATGTAGTGTTTTTCGCAGATTTGTAGATAATATTCGGTTTTTATTCTTTTGTCATTTCGTCCTTGTTTTGCAAAGGACTGATTGGATTGATTTTGTTCGTTTGAGTGATAAACTAATCCAAAAATGTTTCAATAATCTAGTAGTGATTTCTAATGTCTTTTATGTACGGTATAATGATCCATTTGTTAATTTCTTTACTTGATTTTGTTTCTGCTGATGCTCTTGGTTGATATTTTTGAAATTGATTGGATAGCTGTTCTTTTGAAAGATAGTATATAGATATTTTTAATCGATTTTCTGCCCAGCAGTTGTGTGATCATGGATAGAGGTCATTTTAAAAACACCAATAAAGTTTTAGAAGCTTGGCACTCACGTGAATCAGTAATCAATAAACACATTGAAATCGATCCAATCTATTAACCTATCAGAAAAAACCATGATTAAATATAGGAACAAGAATCTAATCAATTGGAGATACAATCAAAATAAAGAAGTAAACAAGTCAACAATGATCAATCAAGCTCGACGTCGATAGGACAAGCTGTGAGTCATATGTTGAGAAATTCGAACACTTCACTTCTACTTGAAGTTTGTGCTGATGATGTGGTTGAGAATAACGATGAAATCTCTACGACCGAACTATCCAGCTCAGAGAAACAAACTATCAAAATCATCTATCTGAGCTACGTATCTTCTCCAACGTCTCAAGCATTGACAGATGAAAAAAAAGCTTTTTGGATTTTATATAACCACATCGTAACTCCACAATTGATCCTCGAAATTCCAACTTGAAATTTATTTTTAATTTTCTTTCATTAAAATTTTACATTATTGGGAACACTACTCATTTACATTATTTTGGTTGAGATCACAAACCAATTACTAACGCTACATTATTTTAAATCTGAAGTATAATCAAAACTCTCTCAAATGTCTTTAGATCATAACGACGTGTATATATTATGAAACTCAATAATATAAGATATTTTTATACCAGTTGTAACGAAAAGAGGACGATGAAAATCCCTCCGCAGCTTTTTTGTTGGACAGTACTGTCATTTGTTTGTCTCTTCTGCCTGTCGTGTATTTTAACCTTTGTTCAGATCTCGTTTAACTACACCTTTTGTACTTCAGTCTTCCTCGTTTGAGCTTTTATTATGTGATTTTGATTAAAGACTTATCTTTTATTACCTAATTTTCTGTTGCATGTTGCCGGACTATTGACAGTAAGGTCGTGTTTGACTAAGCTCAAGGTTACGGCGTGATTCAGTGTGTGACTGTTAACCTTTTGACTGTCTGCTTGGGAGGATTGCCGGAATCCCTGCAGATAGATATTTGGTCCCATTTTGTTGGGAATATTTTTATTGATTTTCAGCGTGCCACTTTGCGTTAGAGAAACTTTTGACTGTATAGCAAAGGCTGTACCGTTTGAGAAACGTTTAAATTGAACACAGAGTTTGTGTTTTGATATAATTTAATACGAGTGTCTCAAAAACGCTTGGTAAACTATACAGAAGAGCGTGGTCTGGCCTATTCGAATACGTTTTGGTTCGTCAGTCCTGCACCCAAACCGAATACTGGTAGTTCGGTCGTTACACCAGTGAACAACCTCTTTATATAATGCTGTAATTTTTTTCAGTAATACATAGTCTAAATACTGCATTTTTATTTCAATACTGTAATAATTTATTAACTGAAATCTTACTGACTTCCGTGAGCACTTTGATATCGACAACTGTTTCGAATTGTAATGTAAACACTACAGTTCGATGAACTATGTTATGATAGTAGATGTTCTATAAGAACTTTAGTGTGTCTGTTTCTACTGTCAGTGCCTCGTAGGCTACTTTGCAGTGACATGCAAATTTATCGTTGCGTTTATTAATGATCATGACGGTTTGATGTGGGTTTCAGTTCACTATTTTTCACTTTTGTTTACAGATCCAGCCTAAAGTATCAAGATTGTTTTAATACAAATGTTTACATGAAAACGTAACATTCCGATTTTGGTTGCACTTGAAACGTTTACCACTTAAAGTCTCGATATAACTCAAACAAATTATCGTTTTTTTTTAAATTGTTTTTTTCGAATGTAAGAGTTAGTTGTCAACCTGTTTACCATTCTTATTGAAACCCATTTTGATCTTTTGTCCTATATTAGGCTTCTTGAAGTGTTCAGTCAAAACGATTTACAATCTTGACCACTAGTTTGATAGTAATCAGTAATCAACATGAAGTTAAATATTTTTATCTGCTGGTTATTATCAGGAAAAACTAACAGTTACAATGAGCTATAGATATCAACTGTTTAGCTACAAATTTCATAGAGTAATATTAGTTTCTTTTTATCGCTTAATACCAGCGAAAAGTAAGGAAGCAGATTGAAAGTAATCACTGCTTCTTTTGATCATATGAAAACTAAAAAAGAGTAATAATATGTTAAGTATAAAAATCTAAGATTATCACTTCAATACCTGATCGAATGTTATAAAAATTTCATAACCCTGTAACAACTTAGTAGACGAATAACTCAAGGTGAATATGTAAACGTTTATGACAGATTTGGTGATATTCAGTTAGTTAACAATAATTATTATATACATTTATTACTTCAAATCATACCTGCTATCGAAAACTCAAGTTGGTATATCTATTATGCATAACTCTTTTCGATCAATTAATGTAGAAACATAGTAGAAATAATTGCAAAGATTGATGTTATTATAAATCTGATACATTTTAACACATTTCAATAAATTGTATTCAAACGAAAATTCCCTATTATCTTATCTGTGCATATATTAGGGAAACATATGAGATCACGTTTTCTTTGTATTAAAAAATGATAATAAAAAGGTTTTTTATTGACTATATTTTTATTCACTTTATTAAAACACTTTACCGAATGTGTCATTTTGACATTGAAGATCACCAGTTGTTTTTATCGAGATCATGTACTGATTAAAGTTAGACTACCATAGAAAACCTCGAAGCATGGAGAGCCGTTTTGTCCTGGTATGGGACTCCACAGTAGTGTGTACTCACAATAATACACGCGGGATTTGAACCCAGAATATTCAACCTCTTGCGCAAACGCTTAACCTCCAAACCACTAATTAATCATACAGCAGTGCTAATATCTAACTAATACACTGGTTGTTCATTTTTATTTATTTATTCGTAAAAGTGTGCTGTTCAATAATTAAGTTTCTTAATGTATCCCTTCAAAATATGATGCAGAATTAGTTGATCTCAACCCGTATTTGAATTTTCGGTATATAACGTGAAACCCATATGAAAAATAAATCTTTAAAAATGATAACTTAAATACATCCATCAATTCAAATAATTATTGTATGTTTGATAAATAACTATCACTGAGTTTGATGACTAAACTACATTCCATTCTAAATGATTGGTATTTTATTATTTTAATTATTTACAATATTTAAAATACAATTCGATTT
Source organism: Schistosoma spindalis (assembly GCA_946903255.1). Taxonomy (NCBI): domain Eukaryota; kingdom Metazoa; phylum Platyhelminthes; class Trematoda; order Strigeidida; family Schistosomatidae; genus Schistosoma; species Schistosoma spindalis. The sequence continues at coordinate 43,213,665 of OX336420.1, read as the reverse complement.
CAAATTTCTACTGGAACATTTCAATGATAATTGACTTTAATGGTTGAGATCATGAGTCAATTAAAGCTAGACCACCATGAAAAAACCTAGAAGTACTGGACAGTCGTTTCGTCCTATTATGAGGCTACTCAATAGTGTGCTTCCATCGTCCGGCCCCCTCGCGAAGTTTGAACTCAGGACGTATCAGTCTCAGGCGCTAGCGCTTAATCATTACACTAATGAGCCGGCATCCAATGGTGTTAATATCTAACTTCAACTAATCCACGAAATTGAGTGACACATCGACCATTGTCATCAGTGAGTTACTATCTCACAACAGACCTGGTTGCACTCCACTGGGTTTGAATCTCACGAGGCGGGATCGCTAATGCGCACTGTTGAGGAGTCCAACAATGAGAAGAAACGGCCGTCCAGTGCTTTCAGGTTTTCCCTATTGATCTAGCTTCAATTGACTCATGATCTCAACCATTGAAATTATTATAATATCTACAAAACACCCTTCTGATAATTGATTTGTTTAAATTAGTAACTACAAAATTTTGTGTATTTTCTTAATTTATTACAATCCTAATAATAAAAAAATAAAAATAAATAATATAATTTATTGATTTATATCAAGTTGTTTTCTCTATTGTTTTTTTTCTTTCATTCCAATTAGGAAGACTCTCTTTTCTAATCTATTTTGTTTATTCTGACAGTGTTTTTTAATCTTATCACTTTAATCTTTTATTTATTCTTTTGTATATTGTTATCACTTAATTTAAAACATAAAGTATACTAAGTAAATTATTATTTGTGTAATATAAGAGAAAACAAATTGAAGATTCAATCTATAAATTAAAAAGAGAAAAAGGAAAATAAAGAGGTTTTTCTTTTTGAAATAAAAAAACAACTCATTTATCATAAGCTTTACGTAATGTTTAATTTTCCTTCACATAGGAAGTTGATGCTTATATATTGTAACCTTTATCATTGAATCGTCATTTATTTCATTTAATTGTCAATTTATTTTAGCGTATAAAGATCGGTGCCAGGCAAGGTTATTTATTTCAAACCTTTCTCTTTATCCTGGTGATCAACTGGATTATGAAGAAGCCAACATCTGGGAGGAAGTATGGGATGCAGTGAACATCTAGGATAAAGCTGGACGATCTAGACTTCGTAGATGATCTGGCTCTTCTATCGCACACACAACAACAAATGTAGCAACAGTCTTATCAATATATATGTGAAAGGAAAAGCAAAATTCTTCGATATAACACAACATGCACCAATTAAATCACACCTGACGGAGAAACTTTGCAGGATGTAGAAATCTTTACGATATGTAGGTAGCATCATTGATGAACACGGTGGATGTGATGCATACATGGAGGCACGAATCGGCAGAGCAAGAGCAACAACAACAACAACATCATTTGGATATAACTAGAAAGTAACGTGCAGGACAGAGTGGGTTGGAGAGTGCTGATCTGCGGCCTATACTCCATTGTGAGTAACAGGTGTGAATAAGTATGTAAGTTTTACAGAAATCCACAATTATGATTAATATTGACAAATTATATTTATGTCCATTTTAATCATATTCTAGTTACTTGCTATTTCCATGTACTTCATCGTACGACAAAATCTCTTATTTTCAAATACTTTCATTAGTAGTAAAACTCACTTCCCACTGAACCACATGTTTTAGAAACATCAAAATGACTATTCCTACTGATGTTTTTTTAATAGCTGTTTGGAGTTAATAATGTTTGAATCTTCATTCTAGATTTACGAGATTCACATTTAAGAATAGTGAAATGTAGTATACGACACTGATTTGGTTTTTCGTTCGATATTTGAGAGTAAATGGTTGATATGAATTTTAATTTGGTTCTTAGGTGCCTGAATAAAGTAAGATACGTAATATTAGAGTATATACATCCCGCTAAGAATCTTCTTGTCCATAATCGATTCAGCAATTAATTTGGAAATCAGTGTTTACACTAGAGTATTTTAATCTTCTTTAGATATTTTATTATTGAATTCGAAACATACTATCAGAAAACAATTGATATAGCAATTAAACCTTAATTTTAATATTTTCTGAAAAGTTTGTATCATCAAGCAGGTTCGTGGATATAGCGCCATTTGCTAGATTCGATTCAATTAAAGTATATAAAACTGTGATAATAAAGGATACTATAATGTTTTGAACAAAGCAGAGCAAATGACTATCATTCTAGATTGAATTATCTAAAATAACATATATATACTTATCATACTTTGTATTCAATATTCTTATAATTAGAAATCATTAGTAAACACTATCAATCTATCCTCTAAATATAATAGAGTAACATATGATCCTGAACACAATTTGATAGCATTTCGCACCACCACCACCACCACCCCACGCCCCAAATACACAACTCATATCACATACAATCCGTTCATGAACATTCATTTAGCGTATTTATTTTGTAATTTCTATACAACATATGTACACATTCTTCATAAATAGTCATATGTTAAAGTTTTTTTCAAGACCATATTTTTGAAAGCATATTATTCATTTGATATTTTTATGTTACTGTTATATTCAAAATCTATATACTTGATCCATATTATAAAAAATAAACAATCATGTCAAATGTATCATAACAACTTTGGAACTTGTAACTGAAAAAACAAAAAAATACAGAAAAAAACTGGAATTAATCTTTTACAATAAAAGTACATAATCCTATAAATGTTTATCAAAAAAAAATTCTGTGCATTAATTTTCTATAAATCATTTAATCATAATGATATAATGTGAATATTATTTTGAAAAGTCGACATAATTCGAGGTTATAAGAAAACTTTAAGTGTACATTTTACTAGTTAGTATAATTGTACACAATACAATTAATTAAAATTATCTTGATTTCAATAGTTGAGATCAGAGGTCAATTGAAGCTAGACCATTATGAAAAATCTGGAAGCATTAGATGGCCGTTTTGTTCTATTGTGGTACTGTTCAGCAGTATTCATTCACGATTTCACCTCGAAAGATTCGAACCCAGGATCTATCATTCTCCCGCACACAATATTATTAGATGAAACTATATATTTTTTCATTATGTTTTACTGATAGAAATAGTAAACCACAAATGATTCATATATATAAATAATTAATTCTTAATCATATAGAATATTTACAATTATTTTTTGATACTTCGTGTTTTGTAAGAAATAAACTTTAAAAAAAACTTTTATTTGAAACGCAAAAAACAAACAAATCTATCAAAAATAACCTAAAACAACATTTCAAAATAAGCAACAACAAAAAAAAGAGAGTATACATTTCATTGAATATAATGTTGAATTTCTTCAAGTATACTTTCAGCGGGGGCGGAGGGTAAACATAATTCTGTTGTGTATCGAGGGTTTTCATTTTTTTTTTGTTTAACTTGAGTTTTATCATTATGGTAAAGTACAATAAACTGAAGGTCAATAAACAATTTTCTTTTCTCTTTTTTTTATTATTTGTAAAATAGCTAATTAAAGCGTTTTAAAATATATTAAGAAAAAAATATATAGTTTTTAAGTAAATTTCCTTTCTTTTGTCATTACCGGAAGATGATAAAATTTAAAATAAACTTCTGGTATAGAAGTAAATATTGTTACCTGTTCAACTGTTGTCATTCTTTATGTCACTCCTAAATTAAAAATAAATGGAACTAAATGATTAATGTCATATAATATTACAAGACAAGAACATCTAAGCAGATTATTATGCAACATTTATGATTATTATGTATACTTAGTATTAGAATACAAAGGTTTGATCTGAAAGTGTTTTTTATTTTTTTGAAGGATAATAATTATTTTCGTATTCAATGACTGATCTTTTCTGTTGGAGTTTTGTTCTCTCAGCTGGATAGTTTGGTCGTAGAGATTTCATCGTTATTCTCAACAACATCATCAGCACAAACTTCAAGTAGAAGTGAAGTGTTCGAATTTCTCAACATATGACTCACAGCTTGTCCTATCGACGTCGAGCTTGATTGATCATTGTTGACTTGTTTACTTCTTTATTTTGACTGTATCTCCAATTGATTGGATTCTTGTTCCTATATTTAATCATGGTTTTTTCTGATAGGTTGATAGATTGGATCGATTTCAATGTGTTTATTGATTACTGATTCACGTGAGTGCCAAGCTTCTAAAATTTTATTGCTGTTTTTGGAATTGTCTCTATCCAAGATCTCAACATAATCCCAGGTAAATGTATGTCCACAGATGTCTACATGCATTGGGATAAGCGAGGTTTGACCACTAGTTGATATTCGTGTAGGTGAAGATAAAGATGGAGTTCACTTTATCCGATATAATGTTTTTCATAGTTACAACAATTTGTTTAGTAGATGATTTTCAGTTATTCTTCTTTTGTTATTTCTCTTCTTATAGTCGATAAAGACATAAAAAAAACTTTTTCTCTTTTTGTATCAGGATTAATGTCATTTTCTAAATAACTTTGAAGAAATGTTTCTCTGTTGTCAAAATAAATCTAGTTTAGAAAGGAAATTAATATAAAATATTGATCACACTAATCATTATCATGCGAACATAAATCGTTAGTTGCTTCAATCAACAATCTTAGTATTTGTAAATGATAATAAAGATACGAACAAACATTTACTGACATATTTTCATAACAGCATTTTATTAACGTTTATAATTAATTATTAAATGTTTATATTACAAATAAATATATCAGTAGGGGTTTTGTGGATATTGTAGTAATTTCAATGGTTAAGATCATGAGTTATTCGAAGCTAGACCACTATGGAAAACCTGGAAGCACTGGGCGACCGTTTCGTCCTATTATGGGACTCTTTAGCAGTGCACATCCACCATCCCGCTCCCCGCGAGATTCAAACCGAAAACCTATCAGTCTCGCGCGCGAACGCTTAACCACTAGATCATTGAGTCGGCATCCACAATGGGACGAAACGGCCGTCCAATGATTCCAGGTTTTCCACGGTGGTCTAGCATCAATTAACTCATGATCTCAACTATTGAAAATAAATATATCTTGAGACTTCTGAGTTTGAGTGTTCGTTAAATAACTTTGCATACTTATGATTAGTTTGTTGAAATATGGAAACTAAAATGTTATGGAAGTTAGTTCATTTATTCTTGATCTGATAGGAGGCGTTACATTATTTAGCAAACCTAAGCTAAATAATAGTTTGCTAAAAGTTAACAGTGAACAAATATTTTGTCCATTAGCATACTAAATGCATGAATGAATGAATACAATAAGTTAATTTCAAATAACAATATGAGATCATATTAAGTTTTATTAGTAAAATTTAAGTCTCCCTCAGAATTTGTCATTTTTGTTTATGTTTTAGCAACTATCCTACAACCAATTTCGATTATGGTTGATTTTGGTTAAGCCCATCCTATTAACTTACTTAACAGACAATGTTATTTGAACGGTAACAATCCGCATATATTTTTGTACCGTTATGATCACTAGATCACATGAGAGACTCTAGCTAAAATGTTGATCGTTTGACTATCACTCAACAATTCATTCTCCTCCTCATGTATATATGTGCTCAAATCCTATTATTAGCTTTTGCTTTGCCTTGCTGTGCTGTGTCCTTATGTGATTATAAATTTGCTTTTGTATTTGCTCGCATACATTTATTCGCCTCTCTGCTTCAAATTCGTCTGGTGTGTTTATAGCTTTATGATCTGTGTTATCCGCTAATAAAATGTAGTTGTCATTTCTCATTGCCTTCTGATTTCAAACATTGTTGAGGTTTAATATTATAACGATGATCGAGGTGATCGATTAACGATCCAAATCCACTACAATATAAACATCATATTACATTTATAAATTTTATTGATAGTTTCATTTGTTTGTTTGCTTTTTTCACATTAATCAAAGCATAATAGAATAATTATTAGAATGGTCCATGATTTATCATGTATAACGTGACATTATAAAAAGGATTCAACTCAAACATATCTATACATTGAAATGAATGCAGTGTGATTTTCAGTTTATCGATTTTATTGGAAACATTTTTTTTACTTTTTTTAAAGTAATGTACATGACAATGATTTTATCATTGTTAGTTAAGATGGATTTATTTTTATTTCTTTTTTAACCGGGTTGTATTAAACAAATACAGAGTTTCTCTGAATGTTTAATAAAAATATATTTAGAACTTTATTTATTTTTTTACTATGATAGTGACAAATCAGCATATCGGAAATGGAGATGCATGAAATGTAAATTTCTTTTGTAAATGCTACCATAATTATTTATCTGTAGTCTCGGTTATTACGTTAAATCCACATAACTTATTTTGACTTCAGGACAGGTCCATTTATTCATTTTTTTCGAATCACGTTTTGTCCATGTTAACTATTCACTTATCAACCCTGACTGTTTTTATATGAGCGTATTTGTGTGTGTGCACTTCTTATCTCATTCATCACATATCTGTAACTTATTTTTTGTGGACATAAATATGGATTAACACGATTAAATCGAGTTGGCTTACATGCCTTCTTCACCGTGCATCATTTCGTTACTCATTGTTCCTTTGACCATCTGTATGGATGAATGATTGTACAAAATACAGGTATTCGAAATCTATTCTTGTATTTAGCTTATTTAATTCCGTTATTTGCCAAAGCGAGTTAAGTCGATAATTTTATACGAAGAATGACGATATTTATATTTCAACAACCATTCATACGACCTAACTGGAATCAGATAAGGCACCACAAGACATTAACCACTTTTTATGGTTGGAGAATTCAACATTACAGGATAATCGTTGTGTTTCCAAGACTAATTTAATTTGTTTTCGACTAATTTATTGGATATTTAAAATGATCACTACTTAATAAAAGAGTTAGTTATTCTTATTTATAATTCAATGTAGAACATTCGATTAATCGGATATTAATAAAATTGGGCGATACAATCAAATTAATGAAGTAAACAATGAGAGGTCAAAAGTCAGCAATAGTCAGTCAACATCGAGGTCTACAGGACAAACACTTCAATTCTACTTGAAGTTTGTGGTGATGATGTTGTTCAGAATAGCGATGAAATCTCCACGTAGTTTTCAATATTTATCGGAACTTATTTTTAATTCACGAATAATTTTTGATTTACGCTACCATCCGCGCAGAAGAAATAAGGACTAAGTGAGTTATCTCTATAAATATATGAGTTATGTCATTTATGAAAACAAGTCTCGAAATGTCTCATTAATCAGAATGATTAATTCAAGAAATAATGAATTAAAAGTAACTGTTGTCGTAGTAAAAAAATTATTATTACTTCAGTAAATGATTACTGCTTGTTTAACTGTCAGAAGAGTGAACCAAGTCGCATAATTAATCCTTGTGATCACCCAATTTCTCATGTAAATAAGTGGAGAAAATCAGAATAAACATTTATTTATCGATTTATGGAGAATCTCAGTGTTTAATATAAAGTCAAGCGATACAAAACATTCTACAAGTTGGTATGAAAACTAAAACTTTTAATACAGTGAATTGTACGAACCGTCGCAAGTTTGATATCATATGATATAATGACAAAGAATTGTCTCCTAATTTTTAAATTCAAAAAAAGGGTCAGTTAATTCGGATCATCTTGTTGCATAACGGAAGAAAAAGACAAACTATTCACTTTCAACTTTCTGATTCTGAGTTCAGTAAAGGAAATACCCTTTAAATGTATCAGTGATTTCTACGTCACATCACCTAATTAAAGTAACTTCAAACTCAACTTTTATCTATAGCAGCCTAGTGATTCTCCAACGAAGAGTTAATTCTTCATGCTAGTATTTAGTTGTTTTTTATAACATCCTGATCTGTGTATCGTCAAATTTATTTTTTATTCTGCCAAATCGTTTATGATCTTTGATGATTATTTATTTATCATTCTGAGAATAATAAATAGTAACTGTCGGAATCTATTTCTGAATTAATACTATACGTATATTTTCATCGTATGAGTGTTAAATAACTAAACCACTCATATTCTTGTTCCTTTTATCATAAACTTTATTTTGACCTATGAACTATTATTATACGATTTACTATTCTTGAGTTATGCCCTATCTATCAATTACTACATCCTACATTCATAGCCGTATTTGGCTAAATCGCGTACAAATGTTGTTTCCTATTTTATGATGTGATGTGATCTGTCTGGTTGGTATATAAACCCAGCATGTTTGAAATAAATGATTTATATTGTAGAGATTGAGATTGGTGTTCTGGACTTAACAGGCTGGGCTAGGTGGTAAGTAGGACCGATAAGGACTCTAGACTGCTCGTACGAGTTTTATGCGTCATTTGTCTGATCGATAATTGACTGTTCTCTAATTGGCGGTATCATTAGGTTATACATTGATAAGGGCACAGGGCACAAGTTAAAACATTTTGCATTATATTTCATGCTTAAGACTATGACTTCACTAACCAATTATTGCTCATGTGAATTAGAACAGTATTCAAACTTTTATCTCAGGTTAATTATAAGTTTTCTTCTTTGTTCTTTTTTAATACTATATTTTCTTTATATTCTATGAATTAAAGTGAAACAACTCAATGAGGATGGGGGGACGAATTTGTTATTCCCTTTTATTATAAAATAAATTATATATTATTTGAGTTTATTTATTTGTTGTTTTTTTTAATAACAATTATCAAAGACACGTTTTAGTAAAGATACAAAGAAACAAAACAAGAAAAAAACATAAAAAATATTTCTTTTTTGTTTATTTTCCTTTATTTTTTTTCTGTTTTTACTCAAGAAATATGAAAGAGAAAATCAAGTTTAAAAAAATGGTTTTCATTTATCTTTGAAATCTTCAAATAAAGATTGATCATAATTAATTTGTTAATTGTTTCAGTTGTTGTTGTTGTTTGTTTGTTTCTATCCAAAAGCTAGTTTATCAATATTGAAATAATAAATAATGATTGTATATAATGTAATATACCATAGAATATAATCAAATGAATGTATATATTGAAAGTCTCATTTTATTCATTACATATTAGTTAGGATAATTTGAATAGATTGTGTTTTTGTTTTGTTTTTAAAATCATTTAATTTTATCGGATTAGAATTAAAATAGAAAAAAATTGTCAAAATACAGAATAATTGTCAATCTAACCTATATTACCATTGAAAACTTGGGTTCGAGTCCTGTGTGCGGGATTATGAATGCTTAATATTAAGGTGTCCCATACTCGAACGAAATGACCGTTCAATGTTTCCAGGTTTTCAATGGTGGTCTAGCTTAGATTGACTCATGAATTCAGCTATGAAAATTATCGATATCCCCAAAGAATTTTCGATAGATACTTGATTACAGTAATGTAGTGTGAGTTTCTGTTTGATTCTATGAAATGCTTGAATGTGTTACTACTTTTACAAAAATATTAAAACTTAAAGACATATGTTGTCATAGAAGAAAGGATTGTTGTATATTTTCAATTTCCGTCTCACCTAGTAAAAAATAACTTAATGTTGAATCTATGCGAATATTCGTCAAGATTAGAACTAATAGTGTGACAGAAATTGGGCACCGAGTATAAAGAAGACATTTTATGTGAAAACTATATTTGAAACAACCCCAGCGATTGAAATTTAAATAATTTTGACGTTTCATCCAGTTAACTCGTCTGGACTTCTACAGAGTAATAATCGAAATCAAAATCAGCAAAGAAATATCTAGCGTTTTAACAATCAAATCAAATCAATACTGTGTTAATCCAATCATATTTAGATGTTGATTTTAGTAAATAAGATAACATGAGTCGGTTAAATATAAATCATGTGAAAAGTTCACGTTATGAAAATATATTCAAAAATGAAGGATATTTGAGCGAACAATTGTTTTCAATAACTTCATCATCAAGCTTTACACTTATAACTCCATAAATATTATGATATTTTACAAAGGCCAAAATACGGCATGTATTAATGAATTAGACAATGTTATATGTTAAAAATGGAGCTAGATTACGGTTACTCTACATAGCCGAAGCCATCTGGATCAACTCCAGATAACCAAATTTTTGTATCCAGAAAAACTATATCCAGCCTCTATGTTTACCTTAGCCTACGACTGGATAACCGGATATCTAGACTGAATATTATAAATCTCTTACCCCCCTTCTATTTTTTAACTACCTATATTTTAATCTTTACATCTATCATTCCCAATTCGTTTATCGTAATTACTTTGATAACACCCCTATTATTGCATATTACATTCACACAACAATATTATTATTACTATTATCATTATTATCCCAATTGACAAGATGAAATTCTCCTACTATGTATTTTATTCACACATTTTTTTTGCATTTTCGTTCATGCTATATTACTATTCTACTTAATGTGACTAAACACTACGCCAAATCATTCTGACCTTTATTAAATGACGTTTCTAATTTACAAATAACACAATTTTGAAGTATTTATGTCATAACAGACACAAACGTTCATCATTTTCAACATATAGGATTGTCAAACTCGTTAATACATGCCGTATTTTGGCCTTTGTAAAATATCAATATTATGGATGATGATGACGTTATTGAAAACAATTCTTCGCTCAAATATTCTTTATTTTTGAATATTCTATGGAGAGTTTTAAACTGCTGAAATAAATAGATATTTAAGCGTTCTATTGAGGCTACTATTTCCCATTTCCCGAATTTCTGAAGTCATATTTATATCAATTGTTTCAAAAGAAACAGTAAGTATTTGCATTATTTGTCATAGCCATCACTGAAGCATATATTTGATCGTAACATACAATTACAAAACCAAACCATTCCCAGAACTATGCAATTTGCACTTTTTCACTAGGACTTTGTTATAACCAAGCTAACTAAATATTCTAGACATCATATTATCTTTTAATAATGTATTTTTGTATAACCATGAAATGTCTAATATGCGTATTCAATTTTTAAGTAAGTAATTTTCCATGGGAAACAATTCATCGTTAGATCTCAACAATTATGAAAACATTCGAGCAAGTACATTCGAATCGTAGAATAGTTGAACGACATGGAATAATATCTGCTGTTATAAGTCAAATTCTAAAAAAAACATAAAACTGCATTGCATTAACTAGAATTCAAGAATTATATCACATCATTTTCACTCTCTGTAGACTTGACTTGAAAATCATGCTGTTTATTATTATTATTATTAATGGCTTTATTCAATATTATAATTTGATACAATATAGAATTCTCAGCACAAGGTATTTCAGCAAGTTCCTTTTATGACAAAAAGACACAACAACAAAAAAAGGAAGAAAAAAGGTGAAAAAAATCTGAAACTGTACAACTTTCCAAATTAGAGACATGTTTGAGAATACAGGTTATTGAATTGGTTAACTCTGACAACCTGTTCATCACAGAGTATATTTACTATGTAAGGTATTATAGAACTTCTATGCTTTTGTTTGAGTGCGTGGATTTTAATGTAATTATGTTTCGTTCTACCAGAAGATATACAAGGAGAAAGATATGAGTGAAGGGGATGGTTAGTATCTGACAAGATAACATCTGCCGGGAGTTTGCTTGACTTTATATGTCTATCAATAACCACATTAATTATGACCTCAAAAGATTCACCATATACCTTGCTAACTGCCTTCAGCACTCAGCGCAATACAGCAAAGTCTTTTCTCAAAATCCCGGGAAAGAATAATGGAGAACAGTAAAGAATAATAGGTAATATGCAAGAATTGATAAATTGTAAGAGTAAATGACGAGTGATCCCAAAAGTATGCAGTCTCTTCATGTAGTAAGTCAGACGGAAAACCTTCTTCGATAACAATGAAACGTGAGAAGACCAAGAGAGATCAGAGGAAAAGGTAACACCAAGATAATTGACCGCCGACATTATGTTTATCAAAGAGTCTCCAATGGTACAAGCATTATGGGATCCCAAAGTGGGGGTTAGATGCAGTTCATGTCTCATGCTAAATTTAACAGCTTGACATTTAGACGAATTAAGTAGGAGACCATTAACAACAGACCAACAATCAATACGAGACAAAAACTCATTCCTTTCTATGGGATGTAAAGAGGTAGAGATAGACATACATACGTTATGATCATGCGCATATTTCATAAAAGTGTTTACTGTGGAAGATGGCTAATCATGCAGAAAAAATAGAGAAAAGAAGAGGTGAAAGAACGGCTCCTTGTGGTACACCTTCATAAGACACTAGGGACTCTGAACACTTTCCTCCAAACACTGTGTACTGTTCCCTTCCAGAGAGGTAGGAACATAGCCAGTTGGTTATCCAGCTGTCAGTGTTGACGCTGATTAACTTGTTAAGTAAACGTTGTCCTGATATGGAATCAAAAACGGAAGTATATTCCAGGAAAGCACATCGAACATACTTTTTACCCTTTTCTAGGTTGAACATTATATTATGATGCAGAACAGCAACAGCATCTAAGGTGCTTCTTTTGCATCTGTAATCAAACTGATACAGATCAATGTTTGAGTTTATTCAAAATAAAAGAGAAAATTCTTTTTCATACATTTTTCATGTCTTTTAGATGACAGTGTCGTAAAATATTCACTAGAAAAAGAGAAATCCCATTTTAAAATGATTTTACATGATAATGGTTAGTGAGCTTTGTATATGCGTTTATAAAATCATTTTTATTTCAAGTAACGATTCTTATTGAAAAAGTCATGCATTTTACACTGAAAGCTACTACTTTGTCGACATGCTAATTTATGTATTTATCAATACTATTAAGGAACAGTTTTAATTTGCATTCTATCCAGTTTGATATAGGTGACAGTATGTTTGAGAATATCTAATTGATTGCGATAAAGATATGCCGTGGTATGGATTAGCCGAATGAAATTATCACCGATCTAAGTGTTTGTTTTGTGAGATTAAAAAAATGAATAAAGATTATTTTCAAGAAGAAATAAACAAAGTATAATGACATTTGAAGTAGATGAGCAAACGCTATTAACGAAAAACTTGTAGATTATCAGTAAATTTTCGACAATGTTTACTTTACTAATGATCCTTCAATGTCCAAGAAACAAAAATCAATTTTCGCATAATTAACATGATTTTTTTTTGCTTGTCATAAATGACCTACGCTTGTTTTTTGTAAAAATTGTTCTCATATCAAATAGTCGGTGAAATCAAAGAGCAAATTTAAAATCTATAATTTTTTTAGAAAAAAAATTTTGGAATAAGTTTATTTGTTAGTACAAGGGGTTTGTTATGACATTAAAACTTTTTAGTCTGTATTACGGATTGATGTTTGCCAGATACCCATTGGAAACAAGATATTACTAGAAAGATGTCTCGTTTTGGTATGTCATTGTTTAGCGATAGTGGTACCTAGACGCTTAGTTAATTGAGCTTTTTATTACTTTTGGTGTAAAGGCTGACCAGAAACGATCTCCAAACATCCTTGTTCTGATTTTTCACTTTCCGGTTGTTGCTAAGTATTGTACATGATCCTAGTGTCTACTTAGAAATCCAGGTGTTGAACTTGTGATGCAGTCTAATAGTTTCGACAATTTCTGTCTCTTAAATCTCAAGTGCCTTCTCTTCAGTTTCTCCTTAATCGCTACTTGACTTGACTCCAAAAACAACTGATTATCGCCAACATCTTTGATAACTAGATCTGGAGTATGCTCCGAAAACATATGTCTGTAAATACCTGTACATTCTAAATGATGAATTTGATGGTTATTCAAGTTTCATCTACACACAGAAAAACTGATATTAGTGTTGAAAATGGTGACTATCGTCTTAAGTGGCATATATTTTGACTTCAAGTTATTCATTCCCCTCACTCCGCTGTTTTGTGACTTATCATCTGTATCTAATCCTTGTTTTCGATTAGCGATACTGTGTGGGTACGTGGAAATTCTCACTTCACCTACAGTTTCGTGATTATGCGTGACTTCTTTGGTGCTCACTGTGTTGTACTTCAGAATCTTACATTTACCTTATGAATGCTGATATTTATTTCTGTAGGAGTCGTTATTTCACTTGCTTTCTTCGTCTGCATTTGTTGTTGTTTACGAACTGAGATCCTAGCATCATCAAATTCGAAATCACACTGAAGCTACAGGTAATCTACTGCATTCCGTGCTCCCTCTGAAATACGAATGTTGTCATGACGCCATAAATTATCGTAGAAAGAAAATTAAGATGAAACTACGAGATTGGGCTGCTTTGTCTCATGCCAGTCAGCACTTGGAATCTGTCGGTGAGCTATCCTCAATACACAAAGTTGCAGTTCTTTAACTTGCAAAAGTTGTGCATGATAGTGATGATCTGTTCATATACTCACTCCGTAGTAGTGAAACGGATTCCATGAGGTGTTCCGATTCAGCCTGTCGAATGCATTTACATAATCACGGAAGTTGGTGTGTGGTGAATAGTTCCCTTCGACCGATTGTTCAATAATGATCTACAGTGTCGCGATTTGACTGGTACGTGATCGATCATTACGGAAGCCAGTTTACTGATTTCAGAGCGGCGTGGCCACTGGATGCTCCACACACACAATGTAGGACATTCTCCCAGGATCTAATAGAAATGCTATCATTATGTGGTTCATAAACTGACTGAGAATCCCCTTTGCTTGCGAATTCGATGAAGTAGCAATAAACCCAGTGTGTTGGTACACACTCTTTTCCTCCCTAATCCTTCTGAACAGAGAGTGAAATTCCGTTGCGATCACATCCACATCTGACTTCAATGCTTCATTTGGTCTGTCGTTCAGTCCATCTGCTCTCCTCGTTTCTGGTTCATCCGATGGACCTACAGATTTCTTCAAGTATTCATATGGTCAAATTTACGGATGGATCCATACGTGCTGGATCTATGTCCGGTAAGTTTAGTTGTGCTTGTATATTTTGGTGGTCTTCAAAATGCTCTACGCAACTGCTTTGTTGCTCTCAAATCTCAATGCTTTGTTCAACTGGTTTGATGTGGAGTGATTGCTTTGACTTACTATATTTCTTCGTCAGCTTCTTCGTTGTATTATGTAGTTCTGTCACATTTTCTTCTCCTATAGGTTGTACTAATGTAGTTGTCATGTCTTTTATGTCTATTCATTTGTCAGCTTTCATGTATTTCCTTGATTGTTTTTGCGCCCCTATGTATTCAACTTGCCACTTTGCTTCCTGAGCTTGTTAACATCACGAAGAATGAAGGCTGTTGTAATCTTTGACATTGCTGCTTTTCTGACTCTTTAGCTCAACATTACGTCAATGTTAGCTTATCCACTACAACGTTGTTATTCGAATTTACATGTTCTTTAATGTTTACTTTTGCTTGTTTGATGAGTCTTCTTAGCATTTCATTTATGCAGTGGTGTGGTTTGGGGTTATAAATGTATCTTTTTTATATGTATTTATGATCGAAAATACCGCAGCCTTCGTATTAAATATTTTATATTTTGATTGTTATCAATGATTTTAACTTATTTCATTCAGAGTCATTTTGAACATTTTCCTTTCTTGGGTTATTCAAATGATCCCGCTGGTCTAACTCATTGTTCATACATTACAAATGTTTAATTCAATAATCCTGAAGAATTTCTACTTTCACTATAACGCATCATATTTGTTCTAGTTGAAGACTCTTTGGTTCTCAGTTCATAACTTAGATGATTCTAATGATTTTTTCTTATTTGTAGTTCTGTAGGTTTTCTTTTCACAAAAAAGAGATGCGGGATTTCGTGGGCTGGTTGGAGTTAGACATTAACACCGTTGGATGCCGGCCAGCTCAGTGATCCAATGGTTAAGCGTTCGCGCACAAGACCATTGGGTCCTTGGTTCAAAACTCGCCAGGCGGGATCGTGAATGAGCACTGCTGAGGTGTCGCGCAACGAGACGAAACGGCCCTCCAGTGCTTTCAGGTTTGCCATGATTATCTAGCTTCAATTGACTCATGAATTCAACCATTGAATTACTAAAATCTCCACAAAATTATTTTTTGATTACAATAGTTATTAGATATTAGTGTTTCTTATCCTCATTGATTTTCATAGTCATCTTTTTACTATTTCGTGATATATAAGAATTTATAAACTGTACTAAAAGTCAATGAATAAATTGTGACAATTAAATTTTGTAATTTAGGTAACTATTGTTTAGCTCTCTGCATATCCCGTTTTAGCCAACTTCAATTTTAATTTTTCTGTTTTTTTAATATAAATCTAAACTTTTATATGACACTTAAATTATCTTAGAAATTATAAATTCACTTGTATCTTCCCGTTGTTATTTAGAACTGCAATTGATCAGTCTCTTGTTGGCATATGTGCATCCTGTGCAGACTGCCTTAGGTCACAATATTTATAAGCAAAGATAGATAGTGGCTAGCAGTGGAATCCAGAACGCGCGATTTGTCCTATTAGTGACTTGTCAGCTGAATGTACTTGCATCTCAGAGTTGATGTTCACTCTGGGACTCGAATCCAGTACACTAAATCTGAGATGCAGTTGCATCCATCTGACGAGTCCTAAATGAGACGAAACATGCGTCCTGGAATTGTTTACCATGATTGGTTCTTGGATACATTTTCTGTATTATATAACACTATTTGATTAATAATAATTAAGATTATTTCTAGTAAATTATTCAGTTAAACATAGATTTATCTACATATGGAAGAGTGAAATTAATTAATGTTTATGTACAGTTTTATTTATTCAACTGTATATTTTGGCATCCTTTACATATAAAACATGTAACAGCTGAATTACTTAACATTTTTATTTTTACTTCATATAAGCATTTGGCAATTTTTTTCAATAACCGTTAATAGAGCTTATATGACATTACAGATATGAATAGGTAAACGTAATGCAAATTGATAAAAAAAAATAGATATCTATTGTACTTTTGTTACCGTATGTAACCAATGTTTGATTTATCATTCTATTGCTTTTATGAATTTCAGTTAATTATCATAGCTGTCTACCTTCTGTACAATATTTGAGGCCCCAAATTTAAAGTGAGTATCTGCCTATTTAATATTAACATTAATGTCCTTTTTTTCTACAACAAAAAAGACGAGAACTTTTAGCTTATACCTAACAAATACGAAAAAATGATCTGGAAAAATCGTTTTAGCATTTATCATTATGTGTTAGGGAAGCTAAATCCCTTAGAACTACTTGATAAACGTCTAATTTTTGTAATTTTATTTTGGAAATTTGAATTTATCGTTTTTGTGACAAAAGCATCCACATATGCCTTCAGTTTGTAGCTCTAAACTGGACCATAAATGTATTGTTTCACTTCCTCTTTTAGTACGTCGTTTTATGACGTTTTCCAAAGAGATTTTTATGCTGTATATATACTCATCAGTTGTGTGCTTGTATGTTCTTGCTTCCGACTGCTTGTGGAATACAGATTTCCCTTGGCTGAACCTTGTTTTCTCCCTTTAGTTAACAGATCTGGAGTGCAGTGGAATTTTTTTAGCTTGTTCAGTTGGTATGTTTCTGAATTTCTGTTCTAGGGTTTTGGGCGATATCGTAATCTTACTAAACGCAGAATTATAATAGTTTCACCATCAGAAATCACTTAAAATTTTTCAGATTCTCATTTCCTATCAAATAAACTTTCCTTTAATCAAAAAGTAAAGTTTTACGTTTAAATGTGTACAAAATACTATGTAATTTGTATTGTTAACATGCTACCCAAAAAAGTATATGAATTAGCTTTTTGACATAGAATACCGAATTTTCGTTAGCGGATTCTCATTAAAATGAAATGTTTAATCCAGTAATTAGTACTTATACAAGCTTTACTGAAAATGATGCGCGAAGCCGTAATCAGAATGACGATTCGTCTATTTACATTCGGAGTAGTAATAATCTAACTTTTATTACTTGAGAGATTTATGACCATGATTTTCAGAGTCAATAATCAAGACATATCTAGAAAACAATGAAGATCTATAATTTTTTTATTTGTGTTTTTATATATTTTGTTGATATCACTGGGAGTTTTCACATTTAGCTTCCATGTATCTATTCATTTTATCTACACTTTCAATGTAGTTTTCAAACTAGTTTACATTTAACAAGTTTGCAAAAATTATTTCTATCTGTTTAACGAAATAATTTTTGTTCCCTGATACTGTCGAGGGTGAGGTGAGTTTACTCCCCCTCTCGAAATGGTCTAACATAGCCACGCGTATATGGCTATTGTCAGGGAAGTCCTACTCACTGCTTTCTCGCGGTAGGGGTGCGGTTTAAAAAATTGTGAGAACAAAAAACGAATGTCCGGCGATTTAACTGGGTCTCTGGACACGCATGGTTCACTTAGGGCACTTAGAAAACCCTGATTTCAAATCAATGGTTTACATGGACTTCAGGATCCCGAAAGAACAAATGACGAATAAACAAATTTCGGTCACCGGCCTACCATGGGACTGCATCTCCTGACGTTGCTGCACTGCCCTGTGGACAAACCTTCAGGTCGAAGGTTACGGGTGTGGCCCCCCAAGAAAATCACCTGATTCGATCTGAGCACCGTGACTGTATCACAGCCCTCACACAGATCAACGATAACTACTACTGATTTCATTGTTATTGTGTAGCGCATATGCATTTGGTTACCTCCTTGTACCAATGTTTATGTGTTCAAATGTAATAAATAATGAAGTTTAATAAAAGATGGAACATTGAATATCACATAGCATTCAACATTATACGTGTTCAAAATAGAAAAGTCTGATATTCTGAGGAATAATCCAGTTGTCTTCATTTTATCAATGGATTATACATTTTGAATTCTACCATGTTATTCTTACCTGTAAACCTATTTGAATTTTATCATATATGTCAAAAGCATAAATGATTTCTTTTTTTAATTGGAACATTTAACATTTGTCGATAGCTACATTTCAATGTTTAAACACTTGATATTTTAACTGTATTAAGAATAATAAAATATCAGTGTTGGAGTTGCGGAGATTATTAAGTTTTTGATTGAGATCATGAACCTATTAATGTTATACCATCGTTGGAAACCTGGGATCACTGGACGGCCGTTTCGCCTTAGTATGGAATTCCTCAGCACTGCGCACCAACGATCCCGCTCGCGGGATATGAAATGTATTGCCACGTATTTGTATTAAAGTTCTAATAGATATAAAATTATTATAAACATTTTTTAGTTCCTTTGAAAAGCCATATACAGATAGATGTTTGAGTCTATTTCACTGATTAATATTGAACAAACCCTTGGTGTCAGAATTATAAATTTAGAACGAGGATTCGATAGGCGCGTGTATATTTGGTTTGCTTCCTTCAACCATCACACCATCACAATTGGATGGATGACTCTTGATTTGTTTGAAAATGAACTTAAAATGTTACCTGTTGATTGATCTGAA
Organism: Schistosoma spindalis; assembly: GCA_946903255.1. Taxonomy (NCBI): domain Eukaryota; kingdom Metazoa; phylum Platyhelminthes; class Trematoda; order Strigeidida; family Schistosomatidae; genus Schistosoma; species Schistosoma spindalis. The sequence continues at coordinate 43,194,199 of OX336420.1, read as the reverse complement.
TTTATTGGTGTTTGTATATACTTCACCTCGTTGGTTTGTGATTTATGTGTAAGTAAAAAACTGAGATATAAGTGGTCGATAAACTACTTTGAATTGCTTCGAAATATCCCTGTGCTACATTCCTTAGTATTTTTAACTGTTTAATACTAAACAAATACTATCAAGTATTGACATTTAATTGAGATCGATTCGTGATTCCAATCAAAAACTCAACAATCTCATGCCGATAATCGCCATGTGCTCATTAGTGACTGGCTTTAAGAGGCAATTCTCGGAGTTCTAGTGAGAAGTCGTGACTAGTGGAGCTGATCCTTCTCAAGTAGAGACAGGTATCTACCTCATACAATAGAAGCTGGTGGAGCGATTTCGTGGATTGCTTAAAGTCAAACATCAACACCGTTGGATACCGACTAATTGGTTTAGAATTTGGGCGTTAGTGCGCGAGACCGAAAGTCCTGGGTTCGAATCTCGCGGGCGGGATCGTAGATGCGCTCTGCTAATAAATTTCATACTAGGAAGAAACAGCCTTAAGGAAGTGTTTCTACATCTTCAATGGTGATCTAACATTCATCGATTCCTGATTTTAGTCAAAAACTCAACAATCTTCACAACCCCATACTGATATGTACATTTGCCTGAAATATTTTCTAAACTATTACATTTTGAGTGTAATTTTTAGTAGCATATAGACTAAGTGTACTTTCAATAAAATATTGTGTTAATATTCATAAAAAATTAATAAAAATACAACTTTAGGTTAATAAAGTCGATTTTCAGTTAGAAATACAGAAATAGTAATTACATATAATTAAACTTATTTATTCTTAGAGGCAATAAACCTAATCTATTTATAATATACAAATAATAATAATACTGTTTTGTAATAATCATTTTAACATTTAACAGTGAATTATGATTTCTGATAGAATTTAATTATATATTCAAAAATCAATTCATATCACTAATGAAAAGAAAATTATATAGAAAAAAAAATACGACAAAATATGTTTATTCATAGAATGCTTTGATCATACATTTTTGTTGTTGCTGTTGTTTACATTGTTAGTGATTAGTGCTTTAACAAAATGAAATATTGTTTTTAATTAAAATCAAAATTATTAGTTGATTTTCATCTTTCAGGCCAAAGCAATTTACCATCTGTTCATAAACCTCTGATATATATATATATATATATATATATATATATATATATATATATATATATATATATATATATATATATATATATATATATATATATATATATATATATAATTAATCCGGGTCTGTTGTGATAGAAACTCATTGAAGACTATGGTGGATGGTGGCGCGATTTCGTGGTTTAATTGGAGTTAGACACTAACATTGTTGGATGCCGGTTAGCGTTCGCCCACGAGACTGATAGGTCCTGGGTTTGAACCTCGTGAGACGGGATGGTGGATGCGTACTGATGAGGTGTCCCATACTAGGACGAAAGGGCCGTACAGTGCTTTCAGGTTTTCTATGGTGATCTAACTTCAATTTACTCATGATCTCAACTATTAAAATTACTTAAACAATTATTTATTCCAATTTTTTTCTTGACTGTGGTGGTGAATGGAAAAAATGAAACAATTATTGTAACCAGTTATACTTGAAGTATAGCGATTTTGATGATCACATAGACAAATTCAATCTGAAATAATGTGGTCAACTTTTTAAGAAAAAAAATTAATAAAGTTTTTCTTTATTCAAATCATTGGTCAATAAGCTAATGTAATAGGTTGATTTATCCAAGTAGAAAAAAAATTAGATAATTAATGTGATTTTATAGTTCAATTAATAAGGTTCTTGATATAAATTAACACATGGTTAACTGAATAGGCTAAGTAGTTTCTCATTCATCTAATAATAGAATATTGTGAATGCATAAGACACGTTAATTATATGCTTCAATAGATTATAATCAAATAGATTTTGCCAAACAAATGTGTGCTTAATTATAAAGTATAATAAGCCAATATCTTAACAAAAAACAGTTTTATTCACTTCAACAGTTTTTATGATAATGCCTATGTTGTAAAACAACAGAATGCTAACATATTTTACAAACTTAATAAGTTTAAACAGTCCTCGGCGTTACACTGGTCTGGATGACAAACGTTTACAAAATACTAAGATAAGAATAACCATTACCTATTTTTGTATTGCTTGAAAAAGCAATTTTTTGAGTTACATCTTACATTTCGAGTACAATTTCCTTTTCGAATATTTGATTGATGGTTTCACAACTACTGATAAGGGATCCTTGGGAAACATCTTCGGTACACTGTGAATTGAACATATCATGTTGATGATTTTAAACATTTTTCTCAGGTAGCTAAATTATAGCCTAACTAGCACAGGCAAATTTTGTCATATGATAGTTTGTAGACATGGCTACCAATGACAATGTTTGAATTTCCTCGTTCAGAATAGTCACCTTTCATGATCTATGTTTCTCAGTAACCATTTTTATAGCTAACTACTAAATCCGATATGGATACATGAACAGGATGATGACAATTTAAAAGCAAAAAACCAAGAGAGTAAGAAAAACTACACATTACAAATAATCTTTTATTTCTCGGAATATGTCAATAAAAATAAAGTAAACAGCATACAAAGTATTTTTCGAAAAAGGTTACCAATTAGGATAAACATCAATGACACTACTTTGTCACATAATACTATTACAAAGCTGTGAAATGCTATAATACTAATTCTTTCCATGACCAATCCTAAGCATCACAAATCCGATTTGGATCAACTACAACACCAGAACATGGGTTTCCAATGCTGTTTTGATTTTAAATCCTCTTACAACCACTAGTAAGTTTTTAATACATATTTTTTTTATTAGATCTATTATGATAGACTGTCTTGTTTTAACTTGAGATTAAGTCTAAGTGATTATTGAAAGAAATTACCTAAAAATAAAGAGGGAATTTTAAGTGAACATTGTTATCATCGAATAACAATCATTGTAATTATTTCACCATAACTACGTTAAATAATTTGTTTGTTCCCTTCCTCTTTCTTCCGATGGTTGACTGGATTATGAAGACCTCGACATCTGAGGGAAAACACGGCATACAATGGACAGCTCAGAACCAACTAGACGATTTAGACTTCGCAGATGACCTAGCACTCCTATCCAATACACACGAACAAATGCAGACAAAGACAGCCAGCATAGCAGCAGCCTCTACATCAGTAGGCCTCAAAATACACAAAGGGAAAACCAAGGTCCTCCAATACAACACGGAGAACAGCAATCCAATCACTCTTGATGGCGAAACTCTGGAAGATGTGGAATCCTTCACATACCTGGGAAGCATCGTCGACAAATAAGGAGGTTCAGATGCAGACGTAAAGGCGAGGATTGGCAAAGCAAGGGCAGTATTCCTTCAATTAAAGAACATATGGAACTCAAAACAACTTTCAACCAATATTAAAGTCAGAATCTTCAATAAAAACGTCTAAGCTTTTTTACTGTACGGAGCTTAAACGTGAATAATTACTACATCCATCGCCAAGAAGGTACAAGTATTTATAAATACTTGGCCGGATACCATCAACGACAACCTACTGTGGGAGAGGACGAAGCAGCTTCCAAATGATGAAGAAATTAGGAAAAGATGTTGAAAGTGGATAGGACCAACATTACGCAAATCACCAAACTGCATCATGAGGCAAGCCCTAACTTGGAATCCTGAAGAGAAGCGGAAAAGAGGAAGGCCAAAGGACACATTACGTCGGGAAATAGAAATATATATGAGAAGGATGAATAGCAACTGGAAAGAACTGGAAACGATTGTCCAAGAAAGAGTTGGATAGAGAGTGCTGGTGGGTTGTCTATGTTCCTCCTCAAAGTTGAGTAACAGGCGTCAGCAAATAATTTGTTTGTCAATTAGTTTATTTGTTGTTGGTACATTCTTTCTCTCTTACATGTTAGTAAAATATGAAACTTGAAAAACACCAAATGGTAACTACTCAACAGTTATCTATCCATTAGATCTGTGTGCCATGAATTGGATGTTGGGAACATTTAGATTGACATTTAGATTAGCAGTGACCAGTGGAGTTCAACCGGGTATGTTATGACATAGTAACTCACTGATGACAATTATGGATTATTTAAAGTCAGACATTTACACCGCTGGATGCCGTCCAACTCAGTGGTCTAGTGGTTAAGTGCTCGCGAGCTAGACCGACAGATCCTGGGTCAGAATCTCGAGACGCTAAATGGTTGATTCGCACTGCTGAGGTAGCCCAAAATAGAACGAAAAGGCCGTTCAGTGCTTCGAGGTCTTCCATGGTGGTCTATCTTCAATTGACTCTTGATCTCAACAAGTGAAATTACTAAAATCTCCACAAAACCCCTTCTGATATTAATATAAAATTTCAAAAATGAGCTAATTTTCTCATTGACTTAATTTGTTGATTTCAAAAACAAATTATATTTCAAATGTACTACACATGTTAATGAACAACAATTTTAAACGTTTTATACGGTAGTATGAAATAAATTTAATCTTAAAGAATGGTTGATCCAACATTGATTGTTCTAAAGAAACATATTTTAAGTGAATACAACCATAATTCATCTGAATGTACATTGACATTGTTTTAGTTACTTAAATAATAGTAAACACCAGATGTTTTTTTTCTGAATACAGACTTAATGAACTGAATGTTGCTGTTGTTGTTGTTCTTTTTTCATTAACTGTTTAGTCAGCATAGATTTTACATTTCCGTTTCCCGATAACAATCATTGTTCGCTTTTAGTACTTCGGAATTCAAAAAAGAAAATTCAAGGTCGATATTATATTTTTTAAAGTACATAGCTTTTTTTACTGTCATAGCTTTATCAGATAACTTATAAAGTACGAATTTTGAATATTACACAATGTTTTATCATATTTAAATCAAAGCTAATAGTGGAATTTATAACTCGCTATTTGGTCCCATTTAAAACATCCTAGTTTGATGTTCATACATTTTGGTGCTTGTGTCGAATTCAGTACTTAGTGAATCAAAATCAAATGCATTATCTAATAAGATACCAAGCATAGATAATCACTAATTCGTCCACCCTGTGTAAAATTTGTATTTATAAAGGTTTATGTTCTTCTGATGAGGATGTTCATGAATGAAGTTTTATCAATCTCTGTTGGTGGATGTACTGACCAAAGAGATGAATCTATTCTGACATATGATTAAAATTTGTTTAGCTTATTTTTATTTTGACTGTCAGTGGAATCATGTACTAGTGTTTCAACCCATCTAGTCTTCATTAGTGGTATATTAGCATAATTGTTTACTTTTAAGTACGGAACAACAAAATGTCAATGGTTAGTATCATAATTTTGTATACAAAAGTGGAAGTAATCTGTTGAACAAAATTTGTATGTTTTAAAAAACACTGATTTTTGTCAGAAGAGAGTTTTTGTGAAGATTTTAGTTATTTACTAGTTGAATTTATGAGTCATTTCAAGCTGAACCACCATGAAAAACCGTTCAGAGCTTCCAGGTTTTCTATGATGGTCTAGCTTCAATGAACACATGAATCCAACTATTAAAACACTGGTTTATCGTTTGACACATAACGCTAAAAAAAATAAAGTTTCAGATTTCTAGTTCACTGTACTTTTTCTAAACGTATAGCTTGATATTCCACTTTGTTATTCAGTTTTCTATGGTGTGATTTATTGTTCCAAGGAAAGCTTTAAATGTGTTGTTTGTATTCCCTTAAATAGTATATAAATATTCGTTCTGATAGATATTCTTTAAATATCTTCAACTGACATGGTAATATGCTTTGTTACAAAATGTAGCTTTCTTTTCTATCTTAACTGTCAATAATAACTTTTGAATATGGAATTTCTTATAGTTTGGATGTGATTGTTTTTGGAGTGAAATGATGAGATATAAAAACTGTATATATTTGCAAAAAATCAATAATCCTATATAAACTCAAGTTGTGATCAGTAACGAAAGTAGACAATCTTCTAGATGTTATCAGTTAAATTTATCATAAAAAGCATGGAAACAAGAATAAATAAATAAATTTAGATAAGTTTATATTAATGTACTAAACAAGCTGGTTGTTCATCTTATATCCAAACAAATAAACCTATTATAACAAATAACAGTTTATTGTTGTCCACAAAAAAATAAGATAGATTAGAAACAAAATAACATTTAAATTTACGTATTAGATATTAGTTGCCATGATACGACTGATTGTATTATGTTTCTTCTATTCATATTGTTTGATTTCGCCCACATATAAGAAGCTTCACCTGTCTATCTTTATATAGCATTATGAAAGATTTTGTTTCATTGATATCAATTGTATGTCGAAATTTTATTGTATCTAGTCCTGTTTCCTACTTGTTTTTATAGTATTATGAGGTATTCTGAGGATTTAGAAATGTATTTCAGGGATAGTTTACTGGTCCTTCATCCTCACCTTCTATTTACGTGATGTTCCACTTATATATTGTGCATCACAATTAGTCTCAAAGATATAATTTTGTTATTTTTCTTTTGGTACAGTATCTTCGCTGCTTACTAGTTTAGAAACGTTTGTTTTACTACTGTGGCCAAAGGTTTTTCTGATTTATTTCGAAGTTTCGTTGTGATAAGTGACCACCACTTTGTTAATTCATTTTTATTTTTATTTCTTCAACCTTTCTCAACTATTCTTTTCATGTCAAAGTGGATATAACCAAGTATAACTTGAATTCTTTGTATTTCACTTCTATGACTTTCATTTTATGAATATATTTTTCTACAAAAAGAAGGAAAGTTAATAAAACTGCATAACTAATTAGTTGTATCCCATAACAATGTTAAAATTACTACAAACTAATGAACATTATTTATAACATTCTTACAAATTAGAATTTACTAAATAAGGAAATAATTTTTTTGTTTTCAAACAAATAGATGGAAAGTTCATGGTACAATGAGACCTATTGTAGCCTAGGTAGAAAAAAAGCCTGTCTACATCACCTTACCATTTAGAGGTGATTCAAATAGCCTTTTATTGAAACAAAGGCTTAACTCAGTCATCAACAAAACCTATTGCGCAGCAAAGGTCATTATCAAAGAAAGAACAAGGTGCATGCTTCATCCAAAACCTAAAAGACATGAAAACGATTGTGTCACATCCCACTGTGTTTACCAATTTAGGGAGGAGCAGTCGTGATCTCAACATTAGGATGCGTTAACATGTACTCAATAACAGTAGAGGATAAACATCCATCATCCTCCATTGCTAAACATATAATCGAAACAGGCCATAAGATTAAAAAGCTTGTGACTTGAGACTATATCGAGGCAATCCGCACAGGATGCATATATGTCAACATGAGACTGATCAGTTGCAGTCCGAAATAACAATGGGAAGATACAAGTAAAACAACACCAAGTGAATTTAAGCCGTAAAATTGATTTAATCGGCTTTTGTGTTGTTGTATAAAAGTGTAAAAGGGAGTATGCTAAGTTTTATTGAAGCTTTAGCCATACGAAAATTCAAACCCTCTTTGTGTATTCAAACACAGTTTGTTCTCAGCTAAAACCTACGCCTGGCAATATTGACTTATCATCCAGAGTGATTAGGTTTCAAACTGTGTTCACATTATTATTACTCTTGTTATTATTATCTTTGTCTCCTCTTACCCACCATTTCCAGTTTAGTTGACCTTTTATTTTTATACATGAATGTTCTTAACAAGTATATGTGTGATCAGATTGTCCGAAATGTATTGTGCTAATATATCACATAGTTCTGATAATCTTCGTTTTCTTATTACATTATCGAAATTTATCAAAGCGACTACAAAGAAAAACAACTTCAAAGTAAGTACACATTTATTGGCCTTGAGTTGTCAACGTGCTCCATACTGGTAATTTGATTTTGTCTGGCATGATAATGTATTTGCAACTCTTTTCTTTTTCTAATCTCCGTAAGAAAAATAATTAGCACAAACATTGAGAACTAATGGAGTATCTTTTTATTACTGACAAATAGCTTATGATGTCTATATAGAAATGAAAAATTTATATTTTACTGTATACAATCAAAATAAGCACATTCAATAAAAATCCCCCATATTTAAGTGAACTGAAAAAAGAAGATTTCTCAATATAGAAACTTAATGTATAATTCGGTAAATGAGTTATACTTTTTGTTAGTCATAAACAAATGAACACTATATCGGTAACAGGGTTCTCAGGATAATTTAAATATAATTTCTGTATGATATTCATTTATATTCTTATAGTGTAGTTATAGTTTAATCAATTGTCAAAGCACTAAGCACTAGTTTTTGATGGAGTTTTGTTCTATGACCTGGATGGTTTGGTCGTGGAGCTTTCATCGTTCTTCTGAACGACATCATCAGCTCAAACTTCAAATAGAAGTGAAGTGTTCGAATTTCTCCATATGCGTTTCACAGCTTGTTCTGTACACCTCGATATTGATTGGTTCTTATTGACCTTCACTTCTATCTGAAGTTTGTGCTGATGATGTCGTTCAGAAGAACGATGAAAGCTCAACGACCAAACCATCCAGCTTAGAGAACAAAAGTCCATCAAAATCATCCACCTGAGCTACGAATCTTCTCCACTAAGCAATAGTTATTCAAAACTTAACGAATAATGGATGACAAGTAAATCAGTATATATCTAAATAAAATGAAATATTTTTTTAAAATTCAGTATTTATATATTTGAAATAAATCTTGGTCTACCGTCTTTGTCTACTATCATATTATTTTTTTTCCATTTTAATAATCGACTATATTAACACAATGAAATCTTCTAACCCACATAATGTACGTGACTACAATATGAATTATGGAATGTATGATTGGTTAAAATGTTCATATCAAAAAGGATTAAGAAGAAAGTTTTTCTTAATTTCTAAGTATGGAATGTTGTCTTCTGTTTTTTTGTAGAGCTCAAATATATTTATTCGTAAGATAACATTATCATAGGCATATTATGTCAGAAGGGGTTTTGTCGAGATTCTAGAAATTTCACTAGTTCCAATCATGAGTCAATTGAAGCTAGACAGCCATGGAATATCTCGACGTACTGGATGGCCATTTCATCCTGGCATGGGACTCCTCAACAGTGCGCATCCATAATCTCCCCTCACGAGATTCGAACCCAGGGCCTATCAGTCTCGTGCGCGAGCGCTTAACCATTATTATGTGTTAATTTAATCAAATTTCATCTGAAAACCTTTACAGTTTTAATCTAGAATGAAAATAGATATGCACTTTGAAATCATATAAATGACATGTCTGAAATATCTGGTATTTCAATTCTTATTTTTACCTATGAACACTGAACATATCTTCAATGCATTTTTTTCTATTCATTAGATCACTGTTTATTGACCAACCAAAGATTATGTCTTTATTCTATTACTTTATATAGTTTCTTTCAACTGCATGAACTTATGTATTGTAAATCATTGTTAAATACTAAAAAATATCCAATAATAAGATTCATGTAATATATGGTTACTGATAATGAGTTGTTTTATAATAGTTTTAGAATATTTTCTTCGGAGTATATTTAATTTGTAGAATACCTTAACAGACAATAAAATATCAATGGTTGAGATCATGAGTCAATTGAAATAAACCACCATAGAAAACCTGGAATCACTGGATGGCCGTTTCATCCTATTGTGGAACTCCTCAACAGTGCGCATCCACCATTTAGCGTCTCGAGATTCTAACCCAGGATATGTCAGTCTCCCGCGCGAGAGCCTAATCACCAAACCACTAAGCAGGCATCCACAGCAGGACGAAACGGGCGTCCAGTGCTTCCATGTTTTTCCATGGTGATCTAGCTTAAATTGACTCATGATTTCAACTATTGAAATTACTGTAATATCCACAAAACCCCTTCTGATATGAATAAAATATCAGTTAAAAAGGGGGAAGGGGAACAATTGGTTATTGATTATGAATAATGTAACTAGTATCTACAGTTAATCACACGTAATAGAATATATATACATATATATTTTATAGAATCTATTACCAATCTTAGAAATATAGAAATTTGCTTAGTTTATTTTGTTAAAGAATTTAGCATCAGGTTTTAGTCCCTATTAATTGTATTTTCTATCTTGATTACTTTTGAAGATTTTGCGAAAAATAACAAAAAATTTTTTTTCTTTATTTGCATAATTATTTTTCAATAATACAATATTCAATGAAATGGATTTAAACCATTACTGAGAGAAACTGATAATGCTATATGTAACTTAACTATTCTATGTAAATTTTCATTTATTTTTTACCAATAAAATGTAATGCAACATACTTTAATCAACTGGATAGAAAATAAAGATAAAGCATATACTATTTGAACAACTAAGTTAGTCGAATATTTCTTCAAATATTTAAAATGAATTTCGTAATCCATATTGGTGTATAAATATATAGGAAACAGAAGACAAATTACTAATGGCTTCAAACAGTTGTGATATAATCTAATGGATAACCGTAACTGGGACTAATAAGAATATAGGGTAACAATTATCCAGCATAAATATTTCACAAAGGCATAGAGTGTTTGGAAATCAAATAATTAAAACTTTACTATTTAATGTTAGTTATACGTCTGATAAAAGTAATAAGACCTTAGTTAATTCACGAGGCAAGCCCTAACTTGAAGCGGAAAAAAGGAAAACCAAAGAACGCACTGCGTTGAAAATTGCAAGCAGACATGAAAAGAATAAATAGCAACTGGAAAGAACTGGAAAGGATTGCCCACGACGGTGATGGATGGAGAATGCTGGCCTATGCTCCTCCACGACGAAGGGTAACAGGCGTAATTAAGTAAGCAAAAGTAATCCCATTTTGTTACAATAAAAACATGCCAAAAAATAAATCAAGTCTGTCTTTTAACTTGTATTGGTATGTGATAATATTTGAGGTATACTTATTCTAGTAATTTAAAAAAATGGAATGGATAATACTTTATATCGGCGCCTCGTAACAGTCGTATTTCGACAATATATTTTCTCTTTTCTAAACATTTTATTACAAATACTATTAACTCAAACTAAATTTTAAAGTACATTGGATTAGTTGAAGTTAGATATTAACACCGTTGGATGCCGGCCAGCTCAGTGGTCTAGTGGTTAAGCGTTCGCCCACGAGACTGATAGGTCCTGGGTTCGAATCCCGTGAGGCGGGATGGTGAATGCGTACTGATGAGGTGTCCCATACTAGGACGAAAGGGCCGTACAGTGCTTTCAGGTTTTCTATGGTGATCTAACTTCAATCAACTCATGATCTCAGCTATTAAAATTACTGTTATATCCACAAAATCCATTCAGATACATTGGAACTATATGTGATATGTTTATAACGATCTTGTCTGTATAGAAATATGGAAACAAGCTAACTAATCGTTCACTATAATGCCAAAAGAATTTCCACTATAGAAGAATAGAAAAATATCCTATTAATGTTTCACAATTACAGTTAACATTTTAAAATAAATAAAAAGACGCTGATGCGGTAATGTCATATGAATTAAATTTCTTGGTGTGACATTGTTAATAAATCTGGGAGTGTAAAATTAAAGTGATCTAAAATTTCCTAAAGTGATTATAGTAATCAAAAATTAATTACATAATTTATTCTCTATGGAGTTTATTATAAATTAAAGTACACCGACAGTTGGATTGTTAACTACCGCTTTAAGTTTTTATTTGTTATTCACTTATCATACAATGGATTTATATGAAAATTTAATAACAGTTATTTTCGCAAATAATAAGTCTTGTTTCATAGTATTACTTTAATTGTTGAATGGATTTCCATAAAATAGCATTACTTCTTATGTGAATATTGATCGTATATCTAAAAACAATATTATCTAATAAGTAAACATGGAAAGTGCCTAGCAGTGGAATCCAGGATGCGTGTTTCTTCATATTTTGGACTCGTGAGTTGGGTGCATTTGCATCCCAACGTTGATGTTCACTCTGAGACTCAAACCTAGTACCGTTAGCTCCAAACGTCATCGCGTAATCCACTAAGCTACTTTCTTGCACAATAGGGTAAAGTCCTAGAGTGAACATCAACCCCGTGATTCCGGTACATCCAGCTGACGAGTCCCGACTACAAAGTAACGCGCGTCCCGGATTTCACTGCCCCCTCACCATATATCTTCGCTTATAATGATTGCAACTTAAGGCAATATTGAGGCAATACACACAGTATGCACATATTCTAGTAAGAGACTGATCAATTGTAATCCTACATACCAATAGGAAGATTCAAGTACACAATACCAAGTGAAATGAATATTGTTTAATAATTCACATTTTAAAAAATAAACACCGAACTATATGCAATCAACTTCCTGTAAGTTATATTTATTCAGTTACAGGAAATAACTGTATTTTCAAATGATTATTCTTTGTCTATAATCAATATATTTAATGTTCAAAATGCTTGATAGAAAGTAACTTTAACCCTTGTCAATAATCACATATAGTCAGATAGAGATCCGTAAGTATTTCGATGTTTAAAAGTTGTTTGGATTATAATGTTTCAAACAGATAAACCAGAATAATACTTAATATATTTTCTCGATACTGGTAGAGTTATTTTTAAATGTTTTCTGTTACTTTAAAACATTTATATTAGACAGAATTTAGTTGATATCGTTATAAACATTTTAATGTCACATGAATATATGTAATTAAATTTTTTTAAAAATTTTAAACGAAACGGCCGTTCAGTGCTTCAAGGGTTTCCATGGTGGTCTAGCTTTAGTTGACTCATGATCTCAATTATTGCAATTACTACAGTTTCCACAAAACTCCTTCTCATACTAATTAACATATGCTCACTAGTGACTGTCTTCAAGCGTTATTTCTTGGAGTTCTAGTGAGAAGCAGTAACCAGTGGAGTTCAACCGTGTCTGTTGTGAAATAGTAACTCATTAAAGAAAATGGTGGATGTGTCGCTCAATTTCGTGGATTAGTTGAGGCTTGACATTAACACCGTAGGATGCCGATCAGCTCAGTGGTTTAGTGACTAAGTGGTCGCGCGTGAGACTGATAGGTGGTGGGTTGGAATTTCGTGAGATGAGATGATGGATGCTGACTGCTGAGCAGTCCCACAATAGGACGAAATAGCCGTTCGATGCTTTTAAGTTTTCCATGGTGGTCTATCTTCAGTCGTTTCATGTTTTTAACTAATAAATTATTTTACACTAGTTTTCTTCACTCTAATCAACATAATTCCATAAATATGTAATTAGTGTTGAATTTGTATTTGTTACATTTCTAATCTTATTTACAGATGGACCAAACAGAATTTTCGACTAGTATTTTTTAATAAACAGTAGAAATTTGTTGTTAGAGAAAAAATATTAAAAAAAACAGTACTATTCATCTGAATGATTTATTTTGTTAATTAGCTGTTCTAAACAAAAACACATTGTGATCATTAGAAACATATGGCACCTTGTTATTTACAATCAAACCGATTATTTCATGTTAGGTAATGTGATTATTATTATTATCACTAAAGATGTAACTGTCTGATAGAGAACTTAATCTAACTTCTTACTGAACATTCTAGGAATACGCTATTTTAGATGTACAAATAAACTATGATGTTGAATTTCCACCAGAGTTACAATTTTATCTCTAGATATCACAATTTGTACAGTTGTTCTATATCTTCATATAAATATGTTATCTAGATTAAACTCGTACAAATATGTACAAAGTCAGAATTGATATGATTCATCCAGTGTTTTTTTTTTCATTCATAACAACGTATGCAATAAGTGTATTATCAGTTCGAATATTTAAAATATGACGTAAACTACTTAATTAAATTGTTTTAAGTAATTCAGTTGAAAACATCCCATAATGTAATACACAACTTGAAGGTGTTAAGTATCATTAAATATGATGACATTGTATGTTTACCCTAGATACCACTGAATACTTGAATAAAAATGATATGTAATTACGTCTAGCGTTATCGAATTGTTTACTAACTAATATGAGCATCTCTTTTATTACATCAACATTGTCTGTTTTTCCTATGATATAATTAACAAAGGAAAATTTATTATAATTAAATATACTTCGGCTTATTAAAAATTCTTTTTGACAATCTACAATTTGTATTTGTAATCACATATACATAGAAAGTAATAGATAATAAAACAGAAAAATGCTGGATTATTAAACGAAGTTCATAAAAAAATAAACGTTTCCAAATATCGAATATAAAAACTGTGGACATTAGTTTATTTTAAATTATTAAGCTGAAAACCATATTTCGAGGGTTTTAATACTTCAATTAAAGACTAATACTAATTGAATAATTGAATTCATGAGTCGAATAAACCTAGACCACTATAGAAAACCTAGGAACACTGAATGGTCGTTTTGTCTTAGTGCAGGACAACTCAGAATTATTTAATCACGACCCTGCTCTCTGGATTCGAATCCAAGACCTATCAGGTTCATGCACAAAGGCTTAACCACTAGACCACTAAGCTGACATCTGATGGTGTTAATGTCTAACTCCAACCAGTCTACGAAATTACGCCACCATCCACCATTGTTTTCAATGAGTTACTATCTCACAATAGACACGGTTGAACTCCACTGGTCACTGAATCTCACTAGAACCCCAAAAAATACCTCTTGAAATCAGTCACTATTGAGAACATGATGCTTCCGATTCATGAATTCAACTATTAGATTGCTAGCGTCTCTACAAAACCCCCTTTCTGATACAAATAAATCATTTATTTTATAAATTCACTTCAGCTTCTTAAATACTAAAAATAATATGATTAATTGCTTAAGTTGATATACATACATTATATTATCAGTCAAGATTGCAAAAGAAAGTAAGTACAGCAAAATATATGGTTAGATATTTTTCTATATTGAATGATGTGAATATTCTGAAGAGAGAAAAGAAAAGTATTTCTAAACATGAATACAAATGACCGGAAAACTGATATTTCAAATTATATAAAAGTTTATATATAGTTAGGTCAATAATTTTATTAGAATAAGTAAAGTTCAATTGAAAAAGAAAAGAATATAGAAAGTTAATTTTTAATTACAAACTTAAGTGCTAAGAATTAAGACAAACAGAACAATGAAAAACTGATATGAGTATTATTCAGAGCTCATAGATCTTATTTAGCTTTTTTGTTACTAATGGTTTTAAAAAAATGTTCTAAATCACCTGCTTATTGATAACTTAATATCTTCTATTAAGAAAATGATAAGCGTTCGCATCCTTGAAATTATACTAACTTCTTAATGTGAAATTTTGAGGAATGTACATGAAGATACAAACAATACCATTTAATTATTTATTCTCTGAAGAAGTGACTTACACTAAGTTACGAAACATCAGAAAATCTTATTTTTCTACTCATTGGGATATTACAAATATATTATTCATTTAATACCTTTATAAATCGTGTTTTGCATTTATGAAAAAACGAACCCTATTTTGTTTTTTAAAAAACAAAAAACGACCGAAAATCTCCTCTATACTTATCCTAAAATAAAACCAAAGAATTTTTTGTATAGAGTTATCACAGTTACTGAGTATCATATTTTTTTGTTTAAATTATTTCACCGGGGCAGAAAACTTTCAGTTCATGTTATACTTACTTACTTATGCCTGTTACTCCTCGCGAAGGAGCATAGGCCGCTCACCAGCATTCTCCATCCAACCCTGTCCTGGGCAATTCTTTCAAGCTCTTTCCAGTTCTTATTCATCTTTTTCATATCTGCTTCTATTTCCCGACGTAATGTGTTCTTTGGCCTTCCTCTTTTCCGCTTTCCTTCAGGATTCCAAGTTAGCGCTTGTCTCGTAATGCAGTTTGATGATTTCCTCAATGTATGTTCTATCCATTTCCATCGTCTTTTCCTAATTTCCTCTTCAGCTAGAAGCTGGTTGGTTCTCTCCCACAAAAGGCTGTTGCTGATTGTATCCGGCCAATGGATGTTGAGTATCTTGCGTAGACAGCTATTGATAAATACTTGTACCTTCTTGATGGTGGTTGTTGTAGTTGTCCAAGTTTCAGCTCCACACAGTAGAACTGCCTTGACGTTGGTATTGAAGATTCTGACTTTGATATTGATTGAAAGTTGTTTTGAGTTCCATATGTTTTTCAGTTGAAGGAATGCCGCTCTAGCTTTGCCAATCCTCGCCTTGACGTCTGCATCTGAACCTCCTTATTTGTCGACGATGCTTCCCAGGTATGTGAAGGATTCCACATCTTCCAGAGTTTCGCCATCAAGAGTGATTGGATTGCTGTTCTCCGTGTTGTATTGGAGGACCTTGGTTTTCCCTTTGTGTATTTTGAGGCCTACTGATGTAGAGGCTGCTGCTATGCTGGCTGTCTTTGTCTGCATTTTTTCGTGTGTATTGGATAGGAGTGCTAGGTCATCTGCGAAGTCTAAATCGTCTAGTTGGTTCTGAGCTGTCCATTGTATGCTGTGTTTTCCCTCAGATGTCGAAGTCTTCATAATCCAGTCGACCACCAGAAGAAAGAGGAAGGGAGAGAGTGGACAGCTTTGTCTTACTCCGGTCCTTACTTGGAATGCATCTGTCAGCTGTCCTCCATGCACTACTTTGCACTGTAATCCATCGTATGAGTTCCGGATAATACTGACGATCTTCTCAGGAACTCCGTAGTTTCGAAGTATTTTCCATAATGTTCTCTTATCTACACTGTCAACTGCCTTCTCATAATCAATGAAGTTGATTTATAGTGACGAGCTCCACTCAATTGATTGTTCGACGATGATCCGTAGTGTCGCAATTCGGTCTGTGCACGACCGGTCCTTACGGAATCCAGCTTGTTGATCTCGAAGTTGAGCGCCCACTGTTTCTTTCATCCTGTTCAGTAACTATATTTCTCTGCTAGTTACTTCGTTGTATCTTAAAGCTGTCTCATATTTCCTTCTCTAGTAGCTTTTTCCGCAGCCGTTGCGAGTTCTTCCACGTATTTCTGTTTGTCGGTCTAATGCTCTTCTTCACTTGCTTGTTTGTTTCTATGTACTCAACTTATGCTTGGACTTTCTCTGCTGTCTTCTTGTTCTTCCTTCACTTGATCCTGTTCAGTGTCTCTATGGAAATCCATTCCTTGTGATGATGCTTATGGGGCCCAGAACCTCTTGACACGTTGAAGTTAATGCTTCTTTGATACCTTTCCAGTTATACTCCATAGTAGTTACTTCTTCTTTCATATGATCCTGTAGGGCTTGGAACCTGTTGTTGAGAGCTATCTTGAATTCACTGAGTTTTCAGTATCTCGAAGGAACCTTTGCAGCGCTGTTTGTTCAGTTCTTCTTTAGCTTCAGTTTTAAATTGGCCACAATCAAATGGTGATCTGAAACTATATCCGCTCCTCTCCTGGTTCTCACATCTTCCATTGTCCTTTGGAACTTTTTATTGATGCAAATATGATCTATCTGATTCTCTGTGGTGTGGTCCGGTGAGATCCATGTAGCTTTGTGTATATGTTTGTGTGGAAATATTGTGCCGCCTATGACCAATTTGTTGAATGCACACAGATTTACAAATCTTTCCCCGTTTTTGTTCCTCTCTGCAAGTCCATGCAGACCCATGATATCTTCATATCCGGTGTTATCTATTCCGACTTTGGCGTTTAGATCTCCCATCAGAATGGTGAGGTCCTTTCTTGGGCACTTCGCGATGATTGATTGCAGCCTCTCATAGAATTGATCTTTAACTTCGTCGTTGCTATTATTGGTGAGTGCATAACATTGGATAATGTTCATTGTGATCCCCTCCTTCTTTGTTTTGAATGATGATTTGAGGATTCCGGATCCGTGAGATTCCCATCCTACAAGTGCGTTTCGTGCTAATTCGGATGGCACTAGAGAAACTCCCTGAGTGTGTGGAGCATTTTCCTCTTCATGACCGGAGTATAGCAGCATCTCTCCATTATTTAGCCTTTGTTGTCCAGCTTGGGTCCAATGGGTTTCGTTGATTCCCAGTACTTCCAAGTTGTATCTCCTCATTTCCGTTGCTATTTGGCTGGTCTTCTTGATCTCCCACATTGTCCGGACGTTCCATGTACCTATCAAAATTGTTGGTCTGGTTGTTAGAAGGGGCATCGGCCACATGGCTTCGGAAGGAACTCGGCTTTCACCCTGAGGCGTCATATTTCTTCTAAATTAAGACCTTCTAACTCCCAGGGCAGAGTTTAAATGGTTTGAGTTATTTTTTCTGGTTAGCGTTTTTTTAGCGAGTTTGTTTTCTACGGGATGGGGTCTCTAACCCCATGGCCAACCCTCTTTCTTTATCCGGGCTTAGGACCGGCAGTACCTCTAGGAGAGCTACAGACGGAATTTTATGTTGTACTAGTTCAAACGTACTAGTAATTTTGATTCAATAAAATTTTATCAACAAACATCAACCTGAACGATTTAAGAAGTTTAATAATAAATTTAAAAAAATAAAAACAACTCCATTTATAGAATTTGTTCTAAATAACAATTCTATTATTAGTATATATACTACTGTTAGTTCCAGATATCATTGTATAGTAAAAGAGATTGGAAGACTGTTTTCTAGTAATATAGATCTTTTAAATAAAATACACTTAGAATAATCATAGAGCTTTATTATTATGAACTTGTTTAAATAGTTGTCATTGAATCTAATAAGAACTTTTTTGTTAGGATAAAGTATACAGAAGTAAAACATTTAAAGAAAAAGTAAAGAGGAAATTATTACTTAAATCTTATGATACATTACAATTGAAATTTTCAGGATTTATCAATAAATATGAGAATTTACATCAAAATTAAATTATTAGTAAAATAATAGCAATAGAATAATTGAGAGAAAAAAATTTTTTTAAAGAAAAATTGCTGAAAAAAAAACAACACACTTCCGGATCACGCACGAATAGAGGGAAACAAAATAATCATGTGTATGTGTGTGTGTATGTGTGAATTTATGTAGAATGTAGATAATTATTGTCTTGGAAGAAATATTGATGTGATCCATTCAAATAATATACCATAGTTATATTTCTATTCTAGTTCATCTATCACAATCCATACTAAGAAATATACCTATAAATATATGGATAGATACAAATTCTGAAGTATAAAAACAGTATGTATGTATGTATGTATGTGTATGTGACTAATTCACATGGGTATAGAGAGTACTTGCACAGACGCACAATGTCTATCAAAGCACATGATTAATTGGTTTTTGGGAAATCCCATTTTTTTAATAATTGAATTTTGTCACTTTGCCTATATTTTAACTATATATAGAAAATCAGTGACAAAAGAAAACCCAAAGGCTCACTGCTGATATACATGATTTATTTATCATTGGACAGATGAATGATAAACATAGATTAGAAGATAGTTGTTGAAGATATTTTATTTAAGCAGAGGGTTTTGCGAAGCGAATTTCTGAAAATATGAATCTATACAAGCGTATATATATATTCAATGGTCTTGAAGAAGTAAATTCTGTTCAGATGATCACATGGTGTATTTACAAATAACCAATTGGATAGCATCGATTGACATAAAATGAAGGTTATAATCATAGCTAAAACGAATTGTTTGATATTAATTCAGTTCTAATAATTTTTACTTTTTGCCTAGTTGTAATAATAATTCTGGTAATTTGTTTTAATCAGGCAAATTACTTTATGAAATAATACAGCTTCAGGCAAAACATATTTTAAAAACCATTATTACAGCAAACTAACATTATAAAATTTTGAAGATTTTAGAAGAATTTAGTTACGATTATTTACTTAATGGGATTTTCAGGCTAACTAAATAGATAATAAGACTAATATGTGGATGATGCGTATATATATATATATATATATATATATATATATATATATATATATATATATATATATATATATATATATATATAAGGCACGGATCGGCAAAGCAAAAGCAGCATATTTACAACTACAGGGGAATTACTCTTCCTTCAATACCAGGAAAAGTCTTCAACAGGGTATTGTTAAACAGGATGAAGGACTCCGTAGACGCCCAACTTCGAGACCAACAGGCAGGATTCCGTAAGGATAGATCATGCACAGACCAAATCGCAGCACTACAGATCATTGTGAAACAATCGATTGAATGGAATTCATCACTCTACATCAACTTCATCGACTAGGAAAAAGCATTTGATAGCGTGGACAGAACAACCCTATGGAAGCTTCTTCGACACTACGGTGTTTCTCAGAAGATAGTCAATATCATACAGAATTCCTATGATGGATTAAACTGTAAAATCGTGCATGGAGGACAGTTGACAAAGTCGTTCGAAGTAAAGACCGGTGTTAGGCAAGGTTGATTACTCTCACCCTTTCTCTTTCTTCTGGTGATTGACTGAATCATGAAGACGTCAACATCTGAGGGGAAGCATGGGATACAGTGGACAGCTAGGATGCAGCTGGACAATCTAGACTTCGCAGATGATCTGACTATTCTATCGCACACGCAACAACAAATGCAGGGGAAGACGACCAGTATAGCTGCAGCCTCAACAGCAATAAGTCTCAATATACACAAAGGGTAAAGCAAAATTCTCCAATACAACACAGCACGCACCAATCCAATCACATTTGACGGAGAAAATTTGGAAGATGTACAAACCTTCACATATTTGGGCAGCGTCATCGATGAACGCGGTGGATCTGATGCAGATGTGAAGGCACGGATCGGCAAAGCAAAAGCAGCATATTTACAACTGAAGAATATCTGGAACTCAAAACATTTGTCAACCAACACCAAGGTCAGAATTTTCAATACAAATGTCGAAGCCGTTCTAATATATGGAGCAGAAACCTGGAGTACCAATAAAGCCGTCATCCAGAAGATACATGTGTTTATTAACAGTTGTCTATGCAAAATACTTCGGATCCGCTGGCCGGACACTATAAGCAACAACCTACTGTGGGAGACAACAAACCAGATCCCAGTGGAGGAAGAAATCAGGAAGAAGCGCTGGAAGTGGATAGGACACACATTGAGGAAAACACCCAACTGCGTCACAAGACAAGCCCTCATATGGAATCCTCAAGGTCGAAGGAGGAGAGGAAGACCAGAGAACATAATACTTTGAGAGATGGAGACAGACATGAGAAGAATGAGCAAGAATCGGATGGAACTAGAAAAGAAGGCCCAGGACAGAGTGGGTTGGAGAATGCTGGTCGGCGGCCTATGCTCCATCGGGAGTAACAGGCGTAAGTAAGTAAGTAATAAGAATTAAAAGACTATGCATAAAAGTGACATACAGTGTAGCCTTAATGGCACGCTTGCTCATATACAGTGATTTCAAGATAGAAACTTGGTTATGGAAGGGATTATGGTATTCTTGATGAATACAAATCATGTTGTATAGTTTATGTAAATCCTACAAACCGAACATTCTTCATTTATGCATTCACATACATTAACATAACGTTATCATGAAGCCTGATTGATAATTTCTTAGACAAAGCTATCTGTGATCAAATTATCTCGATGGAAAATGAAAACGTAGAGTATATCGTGTTGATAAGATTTTTATTAAAATTAACATCATAACACTTTAACTCTACTTTTTGCTTAACTGATTTCTAACATTAAAACTTAAGATCTTTATAACGATAACACTACAATTTTACTCTTCGCTTTTGACAAGTGCATTCATTTCAATGTTACGTGAATGATTTAACGAAGTTGAATAGAATGCATTATGTGAATGAAAATATCGAATGCTAAAAGAACTGATTGATATACAAACTCTTAAATCGAATAATTGTGAATACTGAACAGTAAATGAAGCAAAAGAAAAATTATCACGTATATTTAAGAGCTTATTATTAGTATCAGAAGGGATTTTGTGGAGATTGTAATAATTTCAGTAGTTGAGATCATGAGTCAATTGAAGATAGACCACCATGGAAAACTTAAAAGCACCGAACGGCTATTTCGTCCTATTGTGGGACTGCTCAGCAGTCAGCATCCACCATTCCATCTCGTGAGATTCAAACCCACCACCTATCAGTCTCGCACGCGACCACTTAATCACTAAACCACTGAGCTGATCGGCATCCAACGGTGTTAATGTCAAGCCTCAACTAATCCACGAAATTGAGCGACACATCCACCATTGTCTTTAGTGAGTCACTATCTCACAATAGGCAATATATTGATTGAACATTCCATCGTTGTATAATACAATTTGATTTCTTGTCATTGAAATATTCTTATGTTTCATTAAACTACAATAAAGTATCATTGTTTAGACTCAAATAATGATGAATAAAAAAGATCGTTGTTGTATAATCTTTGAAGATTCTTCTATTATTGATAATTGATAATGTTACAAGTCATACATGTGGAATTTACTCAACTGGAATACAGATAGAAATTACATCTATTACAAAATAAAATGTGTTGTCATTGGCAAGATGTTACACGGTTAATATACAGTAATCCAATTCACGTTTATATTTTGCATACTCGGTACTTCTTTATAAAACTCAATGGTAAATTCTTCATGGTAACATGACGTAAATTTGGTCAGTTATATGGCCAGTTATAACTTAACTAACGATTTTTTTTGTTATTTTTTCTTTATTATTATTATTATTATTATTATTATCATTATTATTATTATTATTCTATTATTAATCTTATTTACACATCCATTATTTGTTTGGAATTATCCGCCTCTTTCCGTTTGCATTCTTCACTAGCTAATTATTTACACACTTCTTATTACGTAATGCTTTTAATGTTTTGTGATGACTATTCCATTTACCCATGTTTGACCTACTATTTCCAATGTTTAACTATTGATAAGACTTTTTGTTATCGTATTTTATTATTCTTACCACTATCAGTACACCTGTCTTCCTCCTATCAGCTTGTACTTTTATCTATTATGTGTGGTGACTTATTCTATTTCATTGTGATTACTGACCCAAATTGACTTGATTGGTTTAACATTTTCGTATAAATAATACTGTATATTAGAGTAAAGCCTGATGACGATCTAATTGAAAACAATTTTTCGCTTATATGTGTTGTTCTAGTTTTCACAATGGGAATCTTTAATATTCTAAAATTTGTTTTTGTTTGTAAAATGGAAAAAGTTCGAAAATATCTTGTTTTCAAATTAAAAAAAAGAAAATTATATTCTCATTTGAAGTAGATGGACTATAAACATGCTTAAATTATGTGAAATAAATAAAGTTGAAAATCATTGGCTGATAGGAGACTAAAAATAATATGTAAACAATTTTTTTAAGCAAAGATGGATAGTGGGTAGCAGTGGAATCCACGACGGGCGCTCCGGAGTGGACATCAACACTGGGATGCAGGTACATTCAGCTGACAAGTCTCAAATAGGACGGAACGCGCGTCGTGGATTCATCGCTAGCCACTAATCAGCTTTGCTTAAAAAAGCTTGTGACTTAAGGCTATATCGAGGCAATTCGCATAGGACGCACATATGCCAATAAGAGAATGATCAATTGCAGTCCTAAATAACAATGGGAAGATACAAGTAAAACAACACCAAGTAAACATAATTAAAACGTTTTATACTTATTTATAAAAAAAACTATTTTACAAAGTGTTAACAAGAAAATTTGAACTGTAGTGGTGTCACTTACTAGCGTTATACAATCAAATTTATAGTTATTTACCGTAGTATATATATAAAAGCATTACATACTTATTAAGGTATTTGAAAAATTGGAGGCACAAAACGAAGAGTATGTTAACTGATAAAGAGAACTAAAAATGTAGTAAGGTGAAGAATATTCATTTACTCTCCACACATATGTTAATTATCTATTTGACTGATATAAAGAAAAAGTATAGAGATGCAGAGATTGTTGAATTTCAGGGGAATCATGGACCGATAAATGTTAGACTACTATTGAAACTGTGGAAGCACTAAACGGTTGTTTTATCCTAGCATATGACTTCTCAACAACGCACATTCCTCACGAAAAATTGGAACTCAGGACCTTTGAACTTGCTCGTAAATGCTTCATCTCTAGACTAGCTAGCTGACATCCAGAAGTGTTAGTGTCTAACTTCATGCAATCCACGATATTTCGCGACCATCTCTTGTCTTCGAAGGTTAACTGCCTCACATTCGACACGGTAAACTCCACTCGTCACAACTTCTCACTCGAACTCCAAGAATTCCGTCTGAAAGCTATTTACTAGTAATTACATGATGATTATCAGTAACGGTTGTATCAAAAATCTTCATAACACTGTTGGGTGCTAACTCAGTGGTCTAGTGCTTAAGTGCTCATGCGTGAAACCGAAAGTGCTGGGTTCGATTCCCTTGTACGGTGTCCTGGATGTGTACTGATAAGGAGTTCCATACTGTGACAAAACGTTAGTTCAGTGCTTCCAGTGGTTCAAGGATCCAGAGGTCTATCATTGGTTGGTTCATGGTTTCAGTAAAAGAAAAAGATTGAAAATGTATAAACAGGCATTTATAACAATTTATTGACAAAAGGAGGTTAAATTCACGTGAAACTGATAAAATCTGTTCTCAGTACACTTTTTAACTGATACTCAATTTAAACCTGCTTGATATTATACAGTAGATAATTTTGAAAGGTTTTTACCTACATTCCGGTTACTCAGAGTTAATGTGATGTTTGTAAATCGAGCTACTACATCAAATACCTGACTTATTCTCTGGTTTATTTTCGTGGTTTCATATAAAGTAGAGCTTAATTTCAAATAGCATATTAATGTAGATATAACGTTTGTAGTTCGATTCATCTTATCAACAAAATGTAACTACATTCCAGAAAACACTAAAAATAACAGGTAAATCGATATTTGAGTATTATTTACCAGATGATAATAATGTTCATTATATAAATGTATGTATCAAATGCAATTGTACTTACTGCCAACTAAAGATGAACAAATAAATTGACAGTTAATATCAAGTATTCATTAAGATCTTTTGTCTTATAGTAACAGTATTCAATAGCAATTTTATGTCATATTTGTTTAGATTTATCTAAATAATTATACGGTAATTCTCACTATGAATTAGATTAATTTATACATAATATAAAGTTATGCCGAACACATAATAAACATATAGACTTATTAAAAATTCGATACACGACCTTGAAGGATAAAATGATTTTCAATTCGTTAATTTCAATACCATTATAATTCAAGATCCCATTTCGTTCAATTAATAACTAACTTTAATAGCTAGACAACTATGGAAAAACTGGAAGGAATGGACAGCCGTTTCGTCCAAATGTGGGACTCCTCAACAGTGCGCATCCAGTGCTTTCAGGTTTTCCATGGTGATATAGCATTAATTGATTCATGATCTCAACCATTGAAACTACTAGAATTTCCACATAACCCCTTCTCATACTAATTAACATATGCTCACTAGTGACTGTCTTCAAGCGTTATTTCTTGGAGTTCTAGTGAGAAGCAGTAACCAGTGGAGTTCAACCGTGTCTGTTGTGAAATAGTAACTCATTAAAGAAAATGGTGGATGTGTCGCTCAATTTCGTGGATTAGTTGAGGCTTGACATTAACACCGTTGGATGCCAATCAGCTCAGTGGTTTAGTGACTAAGTGGTTGCGCGTGAGACTGATAGGTGGTGGGTTGGAATTTCGTGAGATGAGATGATGGATGCTGACTGCTGAGCAGTCCCACAATAGGACGAAATAGCCGTTCGATGCTTTTAAGTTTTCCATGGTGGTCTATCTTCAATTGACTCATGATCTCAACTATTGTAATAATTAACTGTCAGAAATAAAACAATATATAATGTAAAAATTATGATTTTTTAGGTTACTCAGTCATAAGCATATAATATATTTCACTGAAATTTTGTTTTTGTTTTTTCTGTTTGTAATTCTGGAAATAAACTGACTGGGATTAATTTTTTTATTATGTTAATATTTAACATTTAATCACAAATTCTTAATTCCGGTTAAATGAAGATGAAAAATGAAGCGCACTATGTATAGCTTTTATGCAAATCCAAGTCTAAATTTATTCAAAATAGCTTTTCATTTGAGATGTTTAATCATTTAGAAACAATAAAGCATACATCTAATATGAAAATATAAGATTGAAATAATAAGTAATGAAGCCTTGGAAATTAGATAATATTCATGATCAAAGTCTCATGCACGAGATTGAAGGTCCTAGGTTCGAATCCAGCGTGGGGATCGTGTATGCGCACTGTTTGGGGTCCCATACTATGATGAAACAACCGTCCTGTTTCCAGGATTTCCATGATGATCTAAGTTTGACTCATGAATTCAACTACTTAATAACTACAAACTCCACAAACCTCCATTCTGATAAAAGAGTCATTATTTTACTGTAGATCCTTTGTAGTAAATAATGAATGTCCATCTTCATTGCTGTAGATAAACATTAAAGTCAAGAAAAATAGGAGTTTCTTTAAAATAGACTACCGAGTTTGACATTCAAATTACACGCCTTCCTTATAAGCATTTTAGATTTATACTGAACAGATGAATATGTCATTACAATGACCAAGTATCAAAAGTCTTGTTTATGCAGCGTTCATTGTGGTGATGTAATTGGCAGTTCAGCACGAGATGAAACCGCTTATATATCACATCTTATAGAAAACTAGTTCGACTTATTACTAGTAATCACGTACCGATTTCGGATCAGTTCATTTAAGTAAATTAACTTTTCCTTAGATCGATCACGTCAACATTTTCCAATATCACTCGTTCTATCATAACTTGCATCGTTTACTTGAGTGGATTCAGCTAGAAGCCGGGTATAGTGCTTTCTTTTGTGTATGTCGAAAGTGTTTTAAAGTGATTTTAACTACAAGTTATACATTATTTAACAAAACGACGTTATGCAAATAGTCACATACTAAGACAGAAGAGCTCTTCAATACTCATTACTTTTAGTTCATATCATAACCCATGATAAACATCACGATCAGGTTATGTAACTAGTTATCATCTGTCGCCTGGTTGCCGTTAAACTACATGTTTGCAATCTTAAGTCAGTTATTAGGAAGATAGGAAAATTTTTCAAAAAGTGAATTTCAAACGGAAACAATATCTATAACTAAGGGACTTCGTATTACTCACAGAATTCATTAAATGCTTTAAAAACGTACGATCTTGCTGCCACTGTACAACGCAGCAATGTTAATACTGGTTTTATATCGTTGTAAAACCTTACGTTCATGCAGGTAAGATCTTCAGCAGTTACCTACTGTCAGTAAATATTGCTCATGTAGTACTCCTTTTGTTAAAAATGAATGTTCTTGGATCGAAAAGACTAGTATTTATTGGTTAAAATCATTTTCGAACTCCGTTTTTTTGTGCCCATAATACCATGTTACCATTTGATTCTAATAAATATCTCAATAGGAGAAATTTGCAACCGTTGATAATGAATAAATAAAATGAAAATAATGTTAATTCATAGTATAGCAGTAAAATGTAATTTATTTATGTTAAATAAGTATTGGTTGATTTTAACAGCGTATCGCCTTTATACTGTACTCCAGATAAACACCTCAACAAACTAATTGTTTTATTCTGAGGGCGTACAAAATTCGTTTTAACTACTCGTTTTCTGGTTTGTTATCATAAGATGAACGAATTCAAGAAAGCTGTCAAATTAAATAAAGAAATATCTTATGTTTATGTTTATTTAATAAAAACTATACTTGTATCTACATATTCATTGAGTAACATATTTTTAAATGTAAACAGAATTATTCATACATTTATTTTGACCAATACATCACTTCATTTCAAAGCAAAGGCGGCATTCCTACAGTTGAAGAACATATGGAACTCAAAACAACTGTCAACCAATATCGAAGTCATAATCTTCAATACGAACGTCAAAACAGTCAATTCTACTGTACGGTGCTGAGACTTCGAGAACTGCCACAACCATCATTAAAAAAATGTAAGTATTTACTAACAAGTGTCTACACAAGACACTCATTGTCCGTTGACGGGATACCATGAGCGACAACCTACTGTGGAAGAGAACAAACCATATTCCATCTGAAGAAGAAATTGAGAAAAAAAGTTGGAAGTGGATGGGATGTACAGTGCGGTAATTATTAAAGGTAAGGTAACTTGAAATTCTGAAGGGGAGCAAAAAAGAGGAAAGCCCAAGAACACACTGAGTTGAGAATTGAAAGCAGACATGAAGAGAATGAATAGCAACTGGAAAGAACTGGAAAGGATTGCCCAGGGCAGGGTTGTATGGAGAGTGCTGGTGGGTAGACTTTGCTTCTCCACGACGTTGGGTGACAGGCGTAGGTAAGGAATCAATCCACTTATTCTAAAGTAAATTGTAAGTAATACACCAAACAGAAAAGAGCTCTATTACATGTCGTTCAGAGTCAGTACACAATTTCAGAGATCTGCGTTATACTATAACCTTATATTAGTAGATTGCACTAATTATTAAGATATTTCCTAATCGCTACTTGTGTTTTTATGAAATAAGACAATATTGTAATATTAGGTTTAACAAATAATATTTACAGGCTGTTTTGAACGATAGTTTATGAAAACTACTTTTTCTACAACGTTCTTTATGGGTTTAAACACATTTCATATTCTCCTTATGTATAGTAAGTAAGATTTTTACCGAAACATGTTTTATCTTTTATCAGTCTGAATTAACATGACATAGAATTGAATGACGTACACATAAATAGTCATTAACTGAATCCTAGCACTGACTGCGCAATAGGAAATGAGAAAACTATTTTAACGGTAGTGAAATCATGCTGTCAGGCAAAAAGTAATAAACAGATAATCGTAAGTTGTTAGATGTTATCATGTATCGAATGCAAAAAACCCCATACCTAATTAACATGCATTATATGCAATATGTAATCATTTGTTTTCACATACGATATACAAATGAATAATGTATAAAATGAAATACTTGTATTCTTTTACTAAGAGTTGTAGTCAAAGCTTACATTTTTGTGCGAAGAATGAATTATATAACTCAGAAAATGTGGAGTGCTATTATCAGGCTGCATTGCTTTTATGAAGCAACTGTTTTTGATATTCTAATATATTATTTTTTCATTTGGTTTGTTAAGCAAATATTTTATGATGTATATTCTTATGCATTTTAAGGACTGTCAGTATTTGGCAGGTGATGTAAAATTAACGTTTCTAGGATATGAAAAGATAAACCCACTCTAGATGTCTGTACAGTTTATGATAGCTGGTTGTCTTTGTATTTCCGTAAGACAGATTCATTAGATGAATTTTCGACCTTGAATGTTTTGATTCAGTACACTGATTTTTCAGTTTCATGAAAGTAATATATACACCTAGGAGCAGTAAAATATGAGGCCTCATCTTAGCTTGGTTAATTTAAATCATTTTATATTTACCATGTATTCATAATTACATTTGTTTTCGGTTTACCGTACAAGTTAGTCAAAATTTAGTGGTTGCTACCATATTAAATAGTCATCAATACAGGGGTATTACACAAAGCAACACAAAACTCGTGGCTCATGATTTCGTTTTCAATTAGCAGATAAATAGGCAGAGTGATTCACTGAACTCTTTCGATATCTTGGTATCTGTCCCCATAAATTACGAACAGCTTTCCAAAAGTGAAACCAAATTTCTGATTAGAGTTCATGAAGCTTTATGTGACCGGTATATATCACGAAATTACATAATGCTGAAAATCTTCGTTTAACGCTTAATACATATTTTCTGGTGCAAGGCGTTGAAAAATGCCATTTTATACAAAATCTTTGATAGTACTGAGAAGTAAACAAATGTTATCAAACAAAAATGTTATATTTCTATTACTATATTGACTCTTACCCCTTATGTTGTTGTAAAGAAAATATCAAAATAACCTATAATTGCTGCACTCCAAGCTAAATATAGTGTTTATATATAAGGAAAAGTAACTTATTAAACTAATTTGTTAAGCGGTTACCAGAAATTATTTTGACTAATTTTATGACTAGACTTACTTAGTTACTTACTTAGTTCTTTACGTCTGTTACCCCGGTAGAAAACTAACTCACTAGAAAGAACAAGAACACCAACCAGTTTATGACTAGAAAATAAGCTTATATTATCAGGAAACAATTTTGACAATTTATAATTTATAAATTCTTTTAAGATTTTATATATATATATATATATATATATATATATATATATATATATTATTGTTCGGGTTGTATCAATCGATGTTAAAAACTCATAGAAGAACGGAGATATAAATGAAATAAAAAGTACTCAAATGAATAGAATAATTTTAATAAAATAAATAACACCATTTAGTTCGTTTTAGAAGGGAAAAGAATACTTTATTATCATTCGATAATCCTTCTATATTCATTCACTCTTACTTTATTCATTGTATTTAGTTAAAAAAACTGGGGGGATTCTATATGATATACATCGCTTAATGGATAATAATTTTGAAGTTTACTTTATTTTCTGGGGTGTTCACTTTTAAAACATGAATGGATATCAAATTTTATAGTTTAAATAATATATTGTATATTATGAGTAGCCATGACACAATACATACCTACCTTATATTTACATAATATTTTTTAGTAATATCTTGAGTGTATAATTGCTGTTAAGAAAAGCTGTTTAAATATATGAAACTTGGACGTTTCGAAGTTAGTAAAATTTCATGTAGTCACTATGAGTGAAATGATTTTATAAAAATTCCAAAATCATCGAGTATCGAAAAACGAAAACCCATATTAGATAAGAACATTTTGTAGAAATTTATCATCAGGCTCTTCAGTTATTAAACAATAATTACTGTAATTTCGATTGTTCAGATCATGAGCCAATTAAAGCTAGATCACTATGTAAAACCTTGAAGCACTGGACGGCCGTTTCGTCTTATTGTGGGACTCTTCAGCAGTGCGCATCCACGATCCCACCTTGCGAGATTCAAACCCAGGACCCATAAGTGAGAAGCAGTGACTAGTGGAGTTCAACCATGTCTGATGTGACACAGTAACTTATTGAAGACAGTGGTGGATGTGTCGCTCAATTTCATAGATTAGTTAAAGTTAGACATAACACCGTTGGATGTTGGCCAGATCAGTGATCTAGTGGTTAAGCGCTCTCGCGCGAAACCCATAAGTCCTGGGTTCGAATCCCATAATGCAGGGTCGTGGATGCGCACTAATGATGAGTTCCGCATTAAGATGAAACAGCCGTTCAACGCTTCCAAGTTTTTCATGGTGGTCTATCTTTAGTTGATTCATGATATCAGCTATTGAATTTACTACAATCACCACAAATCCCCTTCTGATACTAGTTACTGTATTACAGCAGCTCTTGCATAACTAGAAACATTAAGTTATGACTTGAAGAACCTAAACCTAATTATATAAAGTTACAGTGATCAGCATTTCTGCTTTAAATCTTCTTGTTCTTAGTATATTCTGCCAAATTTGAATGATTTTCATATTACTAACAAACATTTCAACTGTAAGTTATTAAATTATTCTAAAAAATATTTCACAGGTTTTCCATGTTAATCTTTAATACAATATAATCATGTAGAAGTTTAGTTGTAATTATTAATTGTTTTTCTATTTTACGTGTTTGAACATTTATTTAGAAATAATCAATTGATTTAAGCAATTAAGCTCATGAAAACAGCAAAACAAAAAGGGTTTCAGGATACAAGATTTGATGTAGTTACTTAATTAACATATATATATATATATATATATATATATATATATATATATATAACGATCAAATTCAAATCTTGCTTGGAATTATAGTATACGCCCATATTTTACTTTAGATATTTTTCATTATTTTTGATGAACTACACTGATAATTAATAAACCGGTAATCTATAAAATAATAGAAGGATATTTTTGTTTTTGAATAAAAGTATATCTAGAATAATTTAATTAATATAAATTATTTGTATATTCTATTTCTATTAAATCTTTTCTCTTTTCATTAAAGTAAATAATAAAATAACTAATCACTAATGATATTCCAATCAAAAATAAGAATAATATTTACCGAACTTAGTATCTTTTTAACCATTTTGTAATCCCGGAAAACGAAAAAAAAAACAAAAACAAAATTTTTTTATTAAATCTCAAAGTATAGCTGATATGTATCCTATAGATAAAAGGAATTTGTTTGTTGTTGTTGTGGGTATGGATACTATTTTTGTTTCTTCTTATTATTTTATTTCATTTGATTATACAGAAATATACAGAAAAATTTCTATCAAATGACAGGACGGTTAAAAATGTTTTTTTTTTCTTTGTTGTAATTTATTTTTCTTTTTAAACAAAACAAACATAGATTACATCTTAAGAATACAATCAGTATTAGTTTTAGGGAAATATATCTGCATATCTATATCTGTTCATTTTAACCAATATATTCAGAGTAAAATGAAAATTAGAAAGTCATTTCTTATTTTAAAATAATTCGTTGAGTTTCATTTCCGTTTCATTTTATATAGTTTTATATACATAGAATGAGAGTATACATATAAATATATATTTGTTTTGATCAAATTCATTAATCTACTATTCATACAGTTAGCCATTTTGTTCATTAATTTAAAATCTTATAAATGAAATAACTAATTATTTCCGTTTCAAATAACACACTTTATTATTGAACAATGAAAGATTTGATATGTAAGATATATAAATGATGGATGTCATATATATATATATATATATATATATATATATATATATATATATATATATATGAGGTGGTGGAGATTTGCAGTTCAGGTGGATGATCTAAGTGAAGTTTTATTTTCTGAGCTGGATGTTTTGGTCATGCAGCTTTCATTGTTTGTTTTGAACGACATTATCAACACAAACTACAGGTAGAAGTGAAATAATCGAATTTCTCCACATAAAGTTTACGATCAGGAAGAACCAATCAACACTGAGGTCTATAGGACAAGATGTGAACCACATTTCAGTTCTACCTGAAGTTTGTGCTGAAGATGTTTTTCAGAAGGACGATGAAAGCTATACGACCAAACCATCCAGCTCAGAAGACAAAACTCCATCGATATATATATGTATATATATAAGATATTTATTTTAGCCTAATAAATGTTTCGGTACATTTGCCTCGGACTCATGATGTCTTTTAGTAAAGAATAAAAAATATTATTGCATTCATTTAGATAAAAGGTTGCTTTTAAAGAACAAAATCCAAAGATAAATATTATATCAATATATGTCACTGATATAATAGTTACATAATTCTAGTGTTCTTGGAAATTTAACTGCTTCATACAGTGTTATGATTAAAATACAATAACATTTCGGCAAATCGATGTATTATCTCTTTCTTTTCTTCAATATTTGCTTTTTTATAAAATTTTGCTAAAATTCCCAACAGTGAAAATAATGATATATTTAATAATAGAAGCTACAAATGATCGAAATGCAATATGTAGACTGAATGACTTAAAATACATAGGTAGATGGATAAATATGAAGCACTAGACTGTATATAGAAGTAATTATTATGAGTATATAGATTTTGTGGATAAATGAGGATTACATTTGTTGATTTATTGCTAAGAAAAAAAGAACACGAAGAAATTCACGATGCATAATGAGCGCGGTCAACAAATACCTTTTTTGAAATAATTTTCACACATTAAATAGAACAGATGCATGTTTAGCCATATATTTAATCAAATAGAGATGTGCATACCAATTATATAGACGCAGTCTTTTTTAAGCTTGATTAATTATAAATCAATAGCTTAGCTTTACCTTTATAAAATAATTCAATAGGAATAATACTGCCATTTCATTTTCTGTTACACATGGAGAATCAAAATTTAAATTCAAATTGATAAAGCAATTATATTTTTGTGATAATTCAAAGAGGAGTAATTAGCATTTCACATGTTTCGTGATTTAATGTAAGTCGCTTCTTCAGAGTAAATGGATAAATAACCGAAATAGATGAACACAAGTTTAAATAGGATGCTGAATTTATTTGAAAATATCAGGTCAAACCTTGATGTTTATTAGATTCACTTACTTTATTTTAACACATTCAAACAATTCTTTAGTCGTTCAATCCATATTTAAAAATTCTTCTACGGATTTAATCCCATAAGATAACTCTTTGATCAGTACTTGCAG
Organism: Schistosoma spindalis; assembly: GCA_946903255.1. Lineage (NCBI taxonomy): Eukaryota > Metazoa > Platyhelminthes > Trematoda > Strigeidida > Schistosomatidae > Schistosoma > Schistosoma spindalis. The sequence continues at coordinate 43,159,873 of OX336420.1, read as the reverse complement.
TTTCATTTTTCCAACATACGCTACATGTATTTATTACAATCATTAATCTTACAAATCCAAATGATTTACAAACTAAATTGATTATACATTACATAATAGTCATTGCATTGATTACAAATAAACGTAAATTCATTTTACTAGCAGTCCTAAATGTAAAACTGTTATTCTTAATCAATATATGTGTTATGAATTTGACTATTCTACTGGATCAATAACTTAAGCACATAACAAAAGAACATTATAAGTATTCATTAGGAATAACATTCAGCTACCATATTTCTTCGTTTTATCACAATAGATATTTCATAACAAGTGTAAATGGTAGTGTTTTATTATGAATTCCTGAGTAGCGTTATGTTATTCATTGTGTCTGATGCTGCGAATCATATTTTCTTTCACCAATAAAATTAGTTGAAAAACGTTCTCTCTCTCTTTATATATATATATATATATATATATATATATATATATATTAACATATATATATATATATATATGTTAGGTCAGATTCCGAGAATTACGACGAAGCCCCCAGAGGACCAAAAACAGCCGAAGTATTTCCCTCCAATCAGGACGTGATGGAGCTTTCTAGAATATCATAACTTATCTCCTTATGGATTGGCTGAATTATGATAATGTTATAACAAATGTTAATATTTATAAATATCCATGATTTTCTGTACATTTTGATTCTTAACTAACAAACAATTCTGCAGCATTGTTTTGTCTTCTGATTTTGCAACCAGTGGGTTCAACACATTCGAGTGCTGTAGTTGTATACCGTATTGTGCGTCAACCAAGTTGCAAACATATCATGCATATATATATATATATATATATATATATATATATATATATACATAAAGATTATCATTGAATGAGTATCACATAAGTATCACATCTTATTTTTAGTAATCTACAATTGTGATAAGCATAAGTAACTAATGGATTTATTTGAAAGTTTCATTATTTCACTAGTTGATCATTAACAGTTACATACAACAACAAAAAAAGGGAAAAAGATAAAAAGCAATACTTGAAAATATTCAGTTCAATCGAAAAATATACAATAATCCTATATCATACTGATGTTATTAAAAAAACAAACTTTTTTTCATATAGTACTATGAATCATTATTGTTTACATGATCTCATTATCAAGCAATTAATATAAAACAGTTTAAAATAAAAAAAGATTATTTTATTCATTAAAATAAGAGTATATTATTTGTTTTTCAAATTTCTTTATTCTATAAAAGATTTGAAAAAGGAAAAACAAACTTTTTTTATTTGTGAAAAATAGAATTAACAAAATATTTACGTAACTGAAGTGATTTAAATTTATGATGATGATGATGATGATGGTGATAAGAGTTAATGAACTTTTAAGTTAATTTATATCAGAAGGGTTTTTTTGTGGATATGATTAAGAACATGAGTCATTTGGAGCTAGACCATCATGGAAAATTTAGAAGTACTGAACGGCTGTTTCATCCTATTGTGGGACTCCTCAGCAGTGCACATCTATGATCTCGTCACGCGTGATTTGAACCCAAAACCTATCAGTCTAGCGCATGAGCGCCTAAAGTCTAAATCACTGAGCTGACCAGCATGCAACAGAGTTATTGTCTAACTTCAACTAATCTGAGAAATTGAGCGACACATCCACCATTATTATCAGTGAGTTACTATGTCACAGAACGCCCGGTTGAACTCCACTGGTCAATGCTTCTCACTAGAACTCGAAGATATACCTGTTGAAGCCTGTCACCAGTGATCATATGCTGATTCACATAAGAAGTTAATAGAGGAAGAAACTAAATCAGTTATTGATTATGGTTTAAAAGAGTAACAATTAATTCAGGTTCAAACTGAGTGAATTTTTTATATTCTATGAATTTTATTTTAAAAAGTAAACGAATTTAAAATAAATTTATTCTAATTTACTTAAAAAGTATAAACCCAAACAATATTACCATGCACAATATTTTCATTTTCTAAATTTGAAAAAAAAACAATATACTCACAATCGATTGATCACTGGATGATGATCAGTGTCATGTGTCTCAAGTCCTTCTTAGTACAGATCAAATGCTACCGACCAAGTTTCCTATTGACAACCTTCAATCATTTTATTAATGGATTAAAGTGACTAATTAAGTAATTGGTTGATTAAATCTCATCATCAAAAAACAAATAAACAAAAACAAAAAAAAGAGACGTTACTTCAGATCAATAAGTAGAATAAATGAACTAAAATTTCCTGTTCCTACAGACAATGACAAACAACTTTTCAATGAAGTTATAAGTTGAATATTCAAATGAGAAAAACAAGCTAGCGAATAAACTTAAAAGTTTATTCAAATAAAAATCGAAATAATATATTCAAAAATTTGATATAGACCTATAAAATGTTGAATTGTTTGAGGACCATTAACAGAGAACGATTGTGATCCATTGGTTTCATAATTATGATATGACAGAAAAAAAGTCTAAATTAGATTGATTTACTTATGATTTTTATTCACCATTTTTTCGTATTAATTTTATGTGGTGTTTACTCATTATGACAACAGTATGAAAGCTTCTTCGACACTACTGTGTGCCTCAGAAGTTAGTCAATACCATACGGAATTTCGATGATGGATAAAACTGCAAAGTCGTATATTGATGACAGTTGACTGACTCGTTCAAAGTAAAGACCGGTGTTAGGCAAGGTTGCTTATTCTCACCCTTTCTCTTTCTTCTGGTAATTGACTGAATGCTGGTCGGCGGCCTATGCTCCATCGGGTGTATCTGGCGCAAGCAAGTGAGGTTACTCAGTATAATATTACTTACTGCTTTTCCGTAGGGTATTTTATTCTGCATAACATACGATATTCTTGTATTAAATAAACATGAACTTTACAGAAAATCTTGTTCGTTATAATAGTGTGTTTTTGATATATGTCATTTTATACTAATTAATAATCAAAATGTGTATACGAAACAATATGTAATTGAGTATATTTTCGGCTAGAGTCATCATCGTCGTGCTTTGGCGGTTAATAAATCTTCATTTGTATCAGTTTTTATGTTGTTACTTTCGAATCGTAAGAATTGCAGTGGTTCTTCATTTTCAAGTATAAATGATTCCGACATAATAATCAGCAACGACCCAATATAACAAAGTAGAATTCTATCAAGAAAACTAATCAATTTGAAATATAGTTTTGTTATTTAATATGATAATACATTTCTTACATAGATATATACTTTTGAGTATTCTGTTTACAGCTAATCTGTTTTTATGAGTAACTTAGATGTAGAAGGGGGGATTGTTTTTGTTTTTTTTTCAACTATACTGAAATCAAAGCACGTGCTTGAATAAAGAAAAAAAAACAATTAAAGATTAAAAAAATTTTTTTCAAATAGATTGATGATTGAAATTGTTTTGTTCAGTAAAATTTAATTAAAGAATCTCATGGTTAGTTGATGACATTTATTTTTTTCTCTTTTGGTCTCTTGATACATTTTATATATTAGATGAAATATAAATATGTCTAATTTATAAATATTCTAATCAGATAATCTAATATTAAATACTTTATTCTTAAGAAAAAATGATAATAAATAAACAAGATTATTCATAAAATGTAACTGTTTACTCAGACAATTGTATTATCTAATGAAACATGCATTTTTCAATTTATTGTGCACATATTCACTTAATTCGATCAATTTCAAAGAGTATCTGTAGTTATATTCGGTCAGTTTATTTAGTTTTTTTTTTAAAGAAAATGTTATGTGTATGTAACTTTCTTGTTGAGAAATCTTCTTGTTCTTAAGTTAACTATCTTATTTTAGATCTAAAAATAGTATAAATATAACAAGCAATCATATGAATATTTATATTTTAAATGTTAAAACCATTTAGTTTTTTAGTCTTACAAATATACACCCAAAAACAAATGTATTTATGTACTAATAGAAAACAAAAATAGAAATTTAATCAAAAAATATAGTAAATAATCTTGAAAAATATAAATTTGTCTGGACGGTTGAAAATCGACTTACTTCGATATACCCCCTTCTGATGTTAATCAACATATGGACACTAGTGATTGGCTTCAAGAGGCATATTCTCGAATTCTAGTGAGAAGCAGTGACCAGTGGAGTTTAATCGGATGTGTTGTGAGATAGTAACTCACTAAAGACAATGGTGAATGTGTCACTGAATTTTGTGGAGTAGTTGAGGTTTGACATTAACACCGTTGGATGCCGGTCAGCTCAGTGATCTAGTGCTTAAGCGTTTGAGCGCGAGACTGATAGGTCGTGGGACGGGATGGTCGATTCTCACTTCTGAGGAGTCTCACATTAGTGATCTAGCTTTAATTAACTCATGATCTAAACTATTGAAATGTAAATATGTCTAAACGGTTGAAAATCTACCTCATTTCGAAACAAACTACCTGTCAGTAGTTTAGAGTCCATTGTATAACCTGAACCCCTAATACGTTGATCCAAGTAACTATCGGAAAGACGTTTTTCCATAGTACTGAACATTCCAACAGCATTTACCAACGACCTTACGACGGATTTAACTCACCACCTGTAGGTCTCTTTGAAAGTATCTAACCTTAAAAGCTTTCATTTACCATTCAACAGTTTGATAATTAATTGCTCACTGGAAAGCCTGAAAAATCTGAGTTAAAATGCTGGTTGTTTCACTGCCGGAAGTCCAATGCTAGGATGAACCAGTTATTTAATGTCTTTTGGTGTTCAAAAGCCACTTGACTGTGACGTTAACCCACAAAATCCAACAACCTTCAAAACCTCTTATGTTATAAGGACACTTAGAGTATTCATATAACACTAATTTTTCTATATATTATAACTAAATTCTACATGAATTGATGAAGGCACTGATATGACGGGATTTCAGTATGATGATCATTTGGAGTAATATTTGTTTAGTTTTTCAGTGTGATAGTATATTCCGCATAACATTAATTTACTTGAGTGTTATGTTTATACAAGATTCAATATTTTTGTGTTAAATTAAAGTGAAGTATGTTCAGCATGACATGCGGTATGTGATTTGTTATAACTCTGCGTATTTTTTTATGTATGTCGTCTTATTCCATTTAATAATGAACTTAAGTGTAATTTGGCAAATTACAATTCCTTGTTTCTTGATTTGTTGTATCCCTGTACAACAGTAATTCGAGGAAACAAGTTAATTTTGTAGTCTTGCACGATTAATACGTTTATTGTGCAAAATATTTTTTTAGCAGCAAGGAAGCAGTAAAGATCTGAGAAATAAATATTCCTTTAACACTGTAGAACTACCCTTGGTGATATGAATAAATATTCGCATTTACTTACAGCACCAAAATTAAAAACTGAATTTGGTCATTTTAATTTTGGTTAGACACTGATACTCTTCAGAGTTGATAAACGGTGGTAATGGTGATATACATCGATCGAAAACCATACTTTCCTGTATTCAAGTCTCACCTATAATGCTAACTTATTTCTATCTGAAGAAGTTGAACCCCATTTAGAAGTTACACCTAGGAATTTAAAAGTCTAATAAATTGCACATGAACCGACGGATACGCAGAATGAGTGAAAAATAAGAACACATAAGATATCAACAAGTTTAATACCATTCTTATATATATAAAGTCGAAACGACTATGTTTTTAGAATATTATGAGTTCACCGTATATTGTTCCTTTTTCTCCAGCTCCATACAATCTAATATGTTTAATTATTTCTAATCATTAACAAATAAGTTGTGCGTAATGTGCTTCTAAAACTGAGCTCTTTTTAGAATTGATTAGATGATAGTTCTAAAATATTGTGATAATTTTATTATCTGATATAACAAAATGTTTGTAAGTTGGGAAAGGAAATAGAAAGTGTAATTCCGACTCAATGGATTATGACTACAATAAAAAGGAGAAAAGAAACTTCAAAATGTACCAAGGCAACTTACAGTTAACTTCTAACTCTTTGAATTTGAATGTAAGTTTGAAGTTATATAAATGCTGCGGCTTTTGAAAAATTAAGTAACGAGGATTCGAGTTGTTTAATGATAAATTTTAAAGAATTCATTGAGTTCATATTGTGCCAATTTTTAATAGGCGAGGTGCTACTGAATTGCATAAATAAAATCCTCTTCAAAGGCGTAGGTTATTTGGAATAGAAGTCTACCTTTTTGTATTTCTAATGTTCATGCATTTTTGTACATATGTTGATTGATATATACAATTGGAGTAGTTTGATCTACTTTTTTCTTTGTCATTGAACGATATTGTGTCTAACAGATTCAAATTGTCAGTGGAAAATATGTTTTTAAGAGCGGTTTTCAATTTTTAATAACGTTTATTCACTATTTACCCATCTTTGATTGATACTAGAGTAATTGCTTTCTTATTTGAGGTTCACAATCATACATCTTATTTCGGCGTTCGATGCTACATTTCTTTGTGAATGATCAAGGGCATTGATTTTCTAGCAGATAATCATTAAGTAGAGTATACATCTTCCTGAGCTTTCTTGGTGAATATGGCTTTACTCCTGTGTGTAAGAGTTTTTATCAACTCATTTTGATAGCCTTAAGTGGAAAATCTCTGAAAGTTCAAATACTATCTACTCTGAGATCGTTGTCGATGTACGTTCATCTGACAAATTCCAGTACAGTCACCTTGACGATAGGTAATAATTCTGTTCGATCCAAGTTTCCAACAAGTATAGCATCAAGGACGGATGCTGAATGACCGCTCATCGCTAATAAAATATCACTATGTCATTACAATCCTTAATACTTAGAAACGATAATCATGTTAGCTTATGTATAGATGAAGAGAAAAAAATACGATGGATTCACTATATTCTGCAAATATCGCCTTCCTCCTTTGCTCAAGTTTTGAAGTAACCCAAAAGCTTATATATATATATATATATATATATATATATATATATATATATATATATATATATATATATATATATATATATATATATATATATATAATGAGCCAAAGTAAAATTCTAAACAATCAGTGTTAATGTATGCAGTTTTATCCATAATAAAATACATATCATAACATCTGTTAACCAGGAACTTTGTGAAAATACACAAGTTCAATTTTGTAAGATTATTAAAAATAAAAATGAATTATATTCAGTCAAAATTCATTCCAGATTTTATTCATAGCTTTAATGATTAGATCTAGCCTGGATAAAGGAGGAGGGTTCGGCATGGAATTAGCGACCCCATCCCGTAGAAAACTAACTCGCTAAACAAACGCTAACCAGAAAAACTTATTCAAACCATTTAAAATCTGCCCTGGGAGTCAGAAGGTCTTCGGTAAAAACCGAGTTCCTTCGAAAGCCACAAAGCTAATGCTCATTCCGACAACCAGAGCAACTATTTATTTAGGTACATGGAATGCTCGTACGATGTGGGAGACTGTGAGCGTCTTCCAAATTGCTGCAGAAATGAGGAGATACAACCTAGAGGTGCTTGGGATCAGTGAAACACATTGGACGCAAGTTGGACAACAACGACTAGCTTCAGGGGAGCTGCTGTTATACTCCGGACATGAAGAAGAAAATGCCCCACATACACAAGGAGTAGCATCGATGCTGTCCAAACAAGCACAAAATGCACTTATAGGATGGGAATCTCATGGACCAAGGATCATCAAAGCCTCCTTCAAAACAAAGAAAACGGGGATTACAATGAACGTCATCCAATGCTACGCGCCTACCAACGACTACAATGAAGACGCTAAAGATCAATTCTACGATAGGCTGCAGTCAATCGTCGAGAAGTGCCCAACAAAGGACCTGACCATTCTGATGGGAGATTTAAATGCCAAAGTTGGAATGGACAACACCGGATATGAAGAGATCATGGGACGACACGGACTCGGAGAAAGGAACGAAAATGGTGAGTGATTTGCAAACCTATGTGCCTTCAATAAACTGGTCATAGGCGGCATTATATTCCCACATAAACGCATACATAAAACCACATGGACTTCACCGGATCACACCACACAGAACCAAATCGACCATATCTGCATCAACAAAAAGTTCAGGAGGACGATGGAGGACGTGAGAACCAAGTGAGGATCTGATATAGCATCAGATCATCACTTGCTGGTCGCCAAGATGAAATTGAAACTCAAGAAGCACTGGACAACGAAGCAGACAATATCACAAAAGTTTAATACGGCTCTTCTCCGGGATACTGACAAACTCAATAAATTCAAGATAACCCTCAGCAATAAGTTCCAGGCCTTTCATGATCTACTCACCCACTTAACACACCCAACATCGAAGCAGCAGTCACAGACCGCCCAATCGATGTTGGCCCACTAACAATTGAAGAGATCAGCATGGTCATCAGAGAAATCAAGAGTGGCAAAGCAGCAGGACCAGACAACATTCCAGTAGAGGCACTGAAAGTAGATGTAGCGGTAACTGCAAGGATACTCCACATTCTCTTCAGCAAGATATGGGATGAAGAACAAGTACCAGCAGACTGGAAAGAAAGACTTCTAGTCAAAATACCAAAGAAAGGCGATCTCAGCAACTGTGACAACTACAGGGGAGTTACTCTTCTCTCAATAACAGGAAAAGTCTTCAACAGGGTATTGTTAAACAGGATGAAAGACTCCGTAGACGCCCAACTTCGAGACCAACAGGCAGAATTCCGTAAAGATCGATCATGTACAAACCAAATCACAACATTACAGATCATTGTGAAACAATCGATTGAATGGAATTCATCACTCTATATCAACTTCATTGACTACGAGAAAGCGTTTGATAGAGTGGACAGTGCAACACTACGGTGTTTCTCAGAAGATAGTCAATATCATACAGAATTCCTATGATGGATTAAACTGTAAAATCGTGCATGGAGGACAGTTGACAAAGTCGTTCGAAGTAAAGACCGGTGTCAGGCAAGGTTGCTTACTCTCACCCTTTCTCTTTCTTCTGGTGATTGACTGAATCATGAAGACGTCAACATCTGAGGGGAAGCATGGGATACAGTGGACAGCTAGGATGCAGCTGGATGATCTAGACTTCGCAGATGATCTGGCTATTCTATCGCACACGCAACAACAAATGCAGGGGAAGACGACCAGTATTGCTGCAGCCTCAACAGCAATAGGTCTCAATATACACAAAGGGTAAAGCAAAATTCTCCAATACAACACAGCACGCACCAATCCAATCACAATTGACGGAGAAGCTTTGGAAGATGTACAAACCTTCACATATTTGGGCAGCGTCATCGATGAACGCGGTGGATCTGATGCAGATGTGAAGGCACGGATCGGCAAAGCAAAAGCAGCATATTTACAACTGAAGAACATCTGGAACTCAAAACATTTGTCAACCAACACCAAGGTCAGAATTTTCAATACAAATGTCGAAGCCGTTCTAATATATGGAGCGGAAACCTGGAGAACCAATAAAGCCGTCATCCAGAAGATACATGTGTTTATTAACAGTTGTCTATGCAAAATACTTCGGATCCGTTGGCCGGACACCATCAACAACAGCCTACCATGGGAGAGAACAAATCGGATCCCAGTGGAGGAAGAAATCAGGAATAAGCGCTGGAAGTGGATAGGACACACATTGAGGAAAGCACCGAACTGCGTCACAAGACAAGCCCTCACATGGGATCCTCCATGCCGAAGGAGGAAAGGAAGACCAGAGAACATAATACTTTGAGAGATGGAAACAGACATGAGAGGAATGAGCAAGAATCGGATGGAACTAGAAAAGGTGATGGATAGAGTGGGTTGGGGAATGCTGGTTGGCGGCCTATGATCCATCGGGAGTAATAGGCGTAAGTAATTAAGTAACATGAGTTAACCATGATTTATGTTGATTATGATTGACTGATACTAAATGAATAAATTCCTCTATAATTTAGGATAAATCACTTTAGATTAAAGAAATTCTAAGAATAAAATTTTCATATGAATTTAAACAAGAAGGAAAGATCGAATTGTTAAATTTTTATTCATTTATATAGATTATTGTAAAAAATATCTAAGTAGGGTTGTAGTGGTGGTGATGGTACATTTTATAAGTTTATCTGATTTGTTATACAATATGTAACATATATTATTTCTTTTATCTTATTTTTTTTTAAATTTTATAATTATACGAAGTTATACTTGATTCATATTATAATGGATAATATTTACCGTAAAACATCAGTTATTATAGGGTGAAAATATTGAGTAATACATCTTTATTATTACTTCAATAATGCATTATATATAAAGACAACAATTTGTTAGATAGTAACGAGTATAAACTTGTCGATGTAAAGATGTATAAAGAAGAATGAAAGAATTTATGAAGATCACAAATAGGAATATCTATATACATGATATTTGTTCGTAGGTCAATATAATTAAGATGAAAGAATTTTTAAACCTTGATATAGTTTTAGACTATTAAAATTAATTTAGTCTTCTATGTTTCATAATACATTATATTTCAAATATAATACAATACAATAATCTTTCTTCTCAATTGTATTTATCATTCACATTAATGGATCAAGTTTTAATTAGTATCATAAATAAAATTGATAATTGATCTAAATATTGTCTTTAAATATCTTGAATTATGTTTATTATGCGATAATTTCGTCGCATCTATTATAATTCGCATTATTGTAACGAAATTAAAGTTTTAAAATAAAAGAAAGAAAGAAGAAAAGAACAATTGTTTAACAGTAAACTAAAATGTAAAGGGTGGTACAACTGACAGAGATATTATATCTTAAAAGAAATTTATTGTTTTCATGGATAAGAGAGAGAAAAAAACCAATTAAATAAAAGAGAAAACTTCAGCAGAACACCTAAGCATTTAAATAATAAAATACTTTACAATCAAAATTCAAAATTCAATTATTTCTGTACATAAATTGATATGGAGAGTCAATCTGAAGTAATAAACCGTCAATCGATAGCAATCAGAAGTGACCTAAAGGTCATTTCATAGGGGTTGGTATGTCAATTTCCTAAAGATAGAGTGTTATATATATGAGTATTTGTGCATTTTTATTCGCTAGTCCGGTACATTTTCTCGCTTACTTTCGTGTTCTCACTCAAGGAATCAGTGGGGGGTTAGCAAGTAGTATCAAATTTCGGTCACCGTCCGTTACAACACAAAGAAATTCATGTTCTAATCAGACATAATAAGCATTGGAATGAATGTGTTGTATTGTAGGCAATAATTTCTTACTGTTTCCATCTGAATGAATTTTTGTGAAATGTTATTTTCTAAAAACATGAATAGAAAGACTGATGTAGACGAAAGTAACTATGTATATGACTATATGAATCGTTGCGAACATTATTGAGGTAGTTTGAGAATAAAAAGGGTAAATAAGTTCGGTACAAGATTTTTTTATAATTACTGCCAGTTTTCGTACAGGTGAGTACATAAAAGTGAATTTCTCGCTTTAATATATTACAGATATCTGAAAAATATTATACCACCACAGTAATTTGGAGCAGATATCACGGGGATTTATACACCAGTATATGATTATATCTTCATTTCTTCTAATTGGGAATGCAAAACTCTTGTAAAACAAATTATTTCATTTAGTTCTGCTCATAATGTGATTTCACAACCGATCCAGTTGGTGAACGATGGATATTTTCTCTTTAATAATACCAAGGTAGTAGAATAATTTACTTCAATTTTACTCAGCTGTAATGATTTTCGAATTGCCTAAAATAAAGAAGTAGATTTTCATTATGAAATAGAAAACGTGATTATCTTTTATGGAAAAACGTAGCACGATAAGTAAAGTACAATTATAGTTTTCAATTAATCCTATTATTCTGACTTAAGCGTTTTAAATCTTTGTATAAAATGTAATCTGGAATCATTTTACAGATCATCATCATAATCTAGCATTATCTTAATTGCTAACCCATTTACTAGTAACAATGAATCTTTAGTTGTAATGAGACTTATAAAAACTATACATGTGATTGTTAATTAAATCACTAACAGATAACTATCAGTGGATTTACGATTCAACGGATGGAATAGTTTTTTCAAGTAAAATAGATTCATAATTATAAATGATAAAGTACTGGACTCGGGACGAACCACGTCTTTGTCCTCAAATGCCCTGGTACTGCCGAGAATTAGGATAGTCGGCTCTCACATGGCCACGCGTATACACTCATTGTCAGGGAAGTCATACTCCCTGCTTTCTCGTTACGGGAATGTTGTTTACGAAATTGAGAGGACGAGAAGCGAATGTCCTTTTCTTTCACCAGGTTGATGGACACGAAGTATTCACCTAGGGGATTCGGAAACCCTGATTCCAAACCAATGGTACACATGGGCTCCAGGATCCTGAAGGAACGAATGGCGTATGAACCAATCGTTGGTCAACGACTACCATGGAACTGCATCTCCTGACGTTGCTCCACTGCCTTATAGATCGAACCTTTAGGTCAGAGGCCCCAGTCGCGGCCCTCTAAGGAAACCATCTGCTTCGGTTTGGGCACCCGGACAGTATCACAGCCCTCACACAAATCAATGATAACTACTACTGGCCTCATTGTTATTGTGTGGAGCATATGTGTGTAGTTTCCCCCTCGTACCTATGTTTATATGTTCAAATAAATCAACAATAAATATAAATGGACTAATATCTCATAATATTTTTCCAACCGTAATTTAAAATAAAATAAAAAAATAAAATATTAAACGGTTTTCATATTCAAGTCTATACGATATAAAAATTTTCAGTTGAATAAATGAATTAAATAAAAGAAAATTATAAATAATAATTATTTTAATACTTGATATCATGAGCCAATTGAAGAAAGACCACCATGGAAAACCTGGAGGCACTGTACGACCGTTTCGTCCTATTGTGGGACTCCTCAGCAGTGCGCATCCACCATCCCGCCTGGCGATATTCAAACCTAGGATCTATCGATCTCGCGAGCGAACGCTTAACCTCTAGAACACTGAACCGGCATTCAACTAGGATGAAAGGGCCGTCCAGTCCTTCATGGTTTTCCACGGTGGTCTAGCTTCAATTGACTTACGATCTCAATTACTATAATATCCACAAAACCCCTTCTGAAATAATTATTAGTTTTAACTTTTTCTTCAAGAAAAATTTCAAAGTCGAAAAAAGTTTGATTACCGATTTAGCTTACTGATTGAAATGAAAACAGGAAATATTTATTCTAAAAGGTGATTTTAGTGAAACTTCACATGTTTCCTTTTAAACAAACGAAATATATAAGTAAGCAAAATTTAAAATAAGCTAGTAATGTCGCTCGTAACAGTTTAAAACTTACTATTTTTTATATTATAGACTTCAAATGATCAGTCCTTTTTAGTATCTTTCCGTGCTAAGCGGATATTTTTGATAGTACTATTAAGTAATAGGTGAATTTTACATGAAAATTAAGACATTTTGTCCTGGAGATGATTTAAGATACAACATAACAACTACATATTCTTCATCAACATTTTATGGTTCATTGAATGTCTACATAATTTTATGAATATAATATTATCTGTAAAAGAATATTTTACGAAAGTTTAAAAGCATGAGAACAATGCTTCTTGAATTTGTAAAACTATCTTCATTAATTCATTATTAAAATGAACTTTTGTTGGGGACGTTAGATCCCCAGAACTCACTTGGAAAAGAACCTAATTTTGTAATTTTATTTTGAAAATTTGAATTTTTTTGTTTTTGCGCCAAAAGCGCTCTTTTCGCTTTCATGTAGTATTTTCCACTTGGGAGAATCTTAAATGCTATTGACCCGTTGTATCTTTTAGTATGCTATTTTGTAACTCTTCCCAAGGACAGTTTTGTGCTGTATATATACGTTTTGATTTGTGTCTGTTGTTATCGCTCGTTTTCTGGCTTTTTACGGAATTTACTTCCCCGTTCGGACTTCGACTTCTCTCTCTGGTTAGCGGGGTTGGGATGCGATAAAATAGCTAGTTTATTGGTCTTTGGTCACAAGTCTTTGTTCCGTTTGCAGTCTAAGTGATCTCGTAACGGATTTAAACCTAGCAACTTTCGAAATGAAAGTTGAATTTTCTAATTAGAGATGGATAATACGTTGTAAAATTAATCTTCATTGTAATTGATATACGTTTTAAGAATAAACTTGGACATATGTAAGGTAATTGTAAGTAAAATGTAATTTCCATTAATAAAAATTCAATAAAACAACAAAGAGATATTTGATTGCATAACATATGTACATAATACATGATAGCTAAACATTAAATAATATTCTTTGTTTTCTATTTCTAATAAAAGTTATATTTGGTTGAACCAATAGAGAAAGTCATGTTAAAATAGTTAACAAGTAATATTATTTATTACAATACGAAACAATTTATCTTTATTTTAATACAACGAGATACACCTGTTCACTTAATCTACTTAAATAAAGTATATTTGCTTAATTAAATTATATAAATATAAGCACTTTTAGTGAGAATTATAACATAGTTGCCTATTGCATAATAAATATTTAACCAAGTAAAGTAATAATATTAATCACTATTTTAAGAAAATAATGAATGATTCTATGATTTACCATCTAAATTTATAGGTTTGTCAAATGATAATAGTGCAATTAAATAACCAGTTGTGATTTAGTACAGAACCTGAAATGTAATAATCCCTACTCAAAGAGTTCTATATAAACAAATAACCTAATTAGTTTAGGATTTTTTAATCCGTTACCCTGTACAATAAATAACTGTTCTATGTGCAACGTAAGCGTAAAGCAAATGCGATGAAAAATTAAGTTTATCAGAATTATGTGACAAGTGCAAAATACATTTCGAAAAACCTGATCACACATATGTTTGTTGAGGCAATATATATAAAAAATCCAAAGGTCAACTACAAAAATTAAAAGGTGAGGGAAACAAAGATAATGATAAAGTACGCAATGCAGAAACCAGGCTGGATAATAAATCATTATTACTGGAGTAGGTTAAGGGTAAGAATAAATTGTTTTAGAACACATAAAAAGAATTTCGGTTTTAGTATAGCCAAGGTTTCGATAAATCTTATTAGATACCCATGGATAATATTGAATAACCCTACTTCATATCAACCTTATTACCGGCCTCAGTTAATTTTTTCACTAAGAGAAAGATATTTGTTTATACTCTGATCTTATCTGACTACTGAAATTCACATGACTTTGTAGCTGTTTAGGTTAGTGTTCATCCATCCTTATTTGTAGATCATGACTGTTCCTCGTATGCATGTATTTCGGCCCATACATGTAAACTGATAGACTGAAGAGGATGTGACACAATCTTTTGTATGCTGTTTGTGTGTTTCGTGAAACATAGTCCTTGATTTTTCGATAGTGATGAGTTGAATTGCGTAAAACGTCTTAATGATATCTAGTTTAAGTCCTCATTTCAACATAAGACTATTTGGATCACTTTTGAATGAAAGGGTAATATAAACACTTTTTGGGCGCAGGTTATTAAGAAAGTATAAAATGAGTGGAAGTAACTAACAAAAACGACGTCTGAAATGGAGGAAAGAAAATTACGAAATATACTATAAGTAATATATGGCAGCAATTGTTAGTAAACTAAGCTGATAAGTAATAAAATAGAAAAATCAAAAATAGACCATTATAGTGAAGGGCTTACATTAAAACGACTGCGATTATTTTCTTTGTCCCTAAAGAAAAATGTTAAAAGTATTAAAAGTATTGAAAATATTGTGATCGGTTTAAATATTGTAGAAATACGTTCTCTATATGTCTAGATGAACAACGAATTTTTTCCTGACTATATGAAGATATCGTATACTGAAAAACAAATTTTCTCTGGTTGTAACCATGTTCAAACAACTTGAATATAATTTATAGGTGTTATTAGGTATATTCCGGTTGAATATCGTGTATTTTTGATAATTACCTCTGTGATTAATAAATCACCAACGATACAGTTGACCATCAAATTCACTTTTATTATAAATTGTTACATTCTTATTTCTAGAGTTTTACATGTTTTCGTTTACAAGAAATCCGCTTAGGGATGTTCTTATAGTTTCAACAAAAAGCTGTTTAGTATACATACATACAAAATTAAAGTAATGTTTTATTTCATTTTCCTCTAAGTTTTCACTTTAACATTTGTTTAAAACCACTAATGTAAAATTTCATTTACACTATTGTTGAACTTTAAAATTAAAATTCTGATTACTTTTGTTTATAATAATTGAATAATACAAGGGGACAGCTTATAGAACATGTTAACATTTCTCAAAGATAATCCTATATTGATTAGTTCACAAGAAAACAGCTAATACTTTATAATGTCATATGTCTATTCTGTTGTGATAGTTAAACAGATTTTAATTTTTCATACTTGATAATAATCCTTAATCATCAACTGATTTTTTTGAAAATTTATCTTATACTTTTAATATTCTTCGAGTAGATAATTAACTCATATTTTTCATCTATATAACAAATTCATTTCATTATTTTGCATTATCTATTACATAATGATACATCTACTTCATCTAATACTTCATAGTTAATTGCTCAATAGTTATCCATATTAAATAAACATAAATACAAATGTGCAACTCTGAAAAATAACATAACTAAATAATATATTTGCAATATCCCAATCAGTAGAAAAAATAGATTTTCGAACGTTACGTAACTCAGTGTAAGCCATTTCTTCAGAGGATAAATAAATAACCAAATCATAATTAATCCAAGTTTAAATAGTATATATATATATATATATTTCGTAAGTTTATCATTGAAGTGAACTAGTTTCGTAGAACTTGATAACAAACTAAAGTAGGTGGTGTTGTATTTTCATTACAAATGCTTAAATAACTAATGTATTTTAGTTAATACTGAAGTTTGAAATTTCCCTAATTTTAGCATTAAGAAAAAAGATCACTGATTCTATTCGACATAATCGATTATAGTACTTACGTAAAATATTCATATTCTAAGGGATTAAAAATAAAGTTTGGAAATGAAATTAAAAAAACTCTAAAGACAAGCATTAACAACACTTCCCTGGGAGCAAAGTTAAATCGATCAATATTTAAGAGGCGGTTAGTCAGACAGTTAATTATACATTATATTCGAGTATTTTCTTTTTTTCATATTCGTAAAATAACAATAACAAAGTAAATATCAATCACGTATTGTAAGTGGGTTTGAAAGTGTAATAAAGGACAGAGGTAGTATATATGTGCAGACACAGAAACAGATGCATACACCTACACACATACATTCATTTAAGTGACCAGGATTTATAAAGACGCTTTTCATTTATCTTGCCTATACATATTAGAAACCGATTAATAGCACGAAAAATTATAGAATAATGTCAGTAGGGTTTATAATCAATAATTCATAGTTATGAAATCTTACTTCTGACTGTTTAATAAACATACATTCATTCTTTTCTTCACTTGCTATTATTACACTAAGATTTCTTAGGAGTATTCTTATTATTTGAGGCTAGTTAATTACCTATATTAACTAATTATGCGATATTACAATATGGTTGGGCTCTGACATATAGTACTTTGGAAACCAGTTGGAAAAACAAGATAATTTAAGTTAATGGACTGAGTTAAATTAAGAAACGGTACCTAAAAATACGGTTCAGTTCAATCACCAATAAATTCATGGATTAATGTTACGTTTTGGTTTGGTCACCTCTAGCTTACTCCATTCAACTACTTCTAGATCAGGCGAAGTTACCCATCGAGGTAGATTGCGGTTAAGCTTACGTAATACATATCTCAATCAATAAGGACTCACTATCTTATTAACCGAGTTACCTTTCTCGACTAGCTTTTCATTTCCCTCTTCAGCATTACTTACTCAATCGTCCAAACCTAGGAGATTTATGCTTTAAAGACACCTACGATCATATACTGGTAACCTATGAATATCGTCAGTTCTTAATGAGTGTTTTTCACAGTGCGAACTGTACAGTATGTTTTTCCTTTGATTCAAAAACAGGCATCTCCTACGCCGCAAGAGATATGAACTAGTAAAAGACAAACATTCTGAATTCGTGCAGCGATTTAGTTAGACGCAAACCCAATAGTGTTTATGAGACGTTTATTAAAAATGAAGTGGTTGAAGCACCCTATTATTTCACTTCTCACCACTGATTCAGGTGTCAACATAGACCAGCCAGTAATATTTCGGATTTAGAGGAAGAAAATCGTAATTTAAACACATCAGAGTTATTACTCAAAGTGATCTGACGACTCTACATTTTATCTGTATCGTCACCAAACACCATTCTGTCATCTGCATATTCCGAGTCATCAAGCTAATCTCCGGGTAAGAGACCAATTTTTCGAAAGCTAGACTACGACAGAGCTTTCTCTAAATGAATATCTATAGCAAACGTAAACAAAAATGAGGTGTACAATTCTAACTACTTCCAAAATTCGAAATACGATATTATCACTATTTTATTATGGAAGAACTAATAACAGGTGTAACTTTGCGTAACAAGAGCATAATGTTTTCCGTATAAAAATTAATTATACTTACCTTATTACTCCTTTTGCTGTTTAAATGATGATAGTGATACTGGACGATCGGAATTAACAGAAGCATTACTTGAATGTATATCAGTCAAATTCTCAGTATTCGATTTAACGAGTTTTGAGAGAGAATTTTTAAGTGGATTATCGCATTGTTTTATCAAATCTGGAGAAACATTACGATATAATTCATGAGGAAATGAATATGAAAGTCTGGGACTTAATTTTGCATAATTAATATGACTTTCATACAAACCCTTATCAGTAGGAAACGATAATTTTGGACAGTTTTGAGAGTAGGTAATTATTCTATTATTAAAGTTATTGGTCGTATTATTTGACGAACTGTTCGGATGTGATGTAGATGTGATTGAAATATGTGACTGTGCACTAGCAAACTCAGTTAGATTTTCATCTTCTAACGATGAACACATTGGGTTGGATTGTACAAATGATGACTGAGATGAAACATTTGCTTTTGTATTGAAACTTGTACAAAATATCACAGAGTCCGGATAAACTGCGGCACTGAAGGACGATTTAGGTATGTCAGCTGTATTAACTAGATTATGTTCATTAGACCAACTATCAATGTCAAACGGATTAAGTGACTTCCCATAATTATTGGATGACTTGTCAGCAAAATTGAAGTTGGATTTGGATTGAAACGAATTTGATGGAAATCTAAACGACGGCCAAGTGGGGCTTGATGAAAAACCTGGATCCCTTGTGAGAAACGATTTTTCTTTCACTAAATCGTTCAAACCAAGTTCATCACTATAAGTTAACCTTGAATTATCTAACAATGGTTTTGTTTCACTATAGGAAGGATAGATGGAGTTATCTACGGTAGAATTATCATTATGAGAATTCTCATCTATGTCCATTATGCCAGCTTTGTTTGGTATTTGTGAAGAACTTACGACTTTCATATTCATTATTTTTTTATTATCATGGTTATCATCAGTCTCATAATTTGTGGAACAGTTTATTTTTTTATAAAAATTACGATAACCATGGTTATGTTTGAATTTATGAAGATTTAATTTTCGTTTAGAAAATGTCGTTAAATGGACTGCTGAACATCGACGATCTGATGCATGCTGACCCCGTGAACCATGTAGACGGAAGACTTGTAAATGACGAAAAGGATTAGACTCACTACGATGAACGACAGATTGACTTTCAGTAAGTTTATCAACATTTGACATATGGTCACTGCTTCCAACCCCATCATTATTATTTTCGGTATTATCACAGTCATTAAGATTACTTGTAGATCTTCTATTTTCATACAAATCTTTTGATATAGACTGCCTTACCCTCAATAAACGGGAGATTTTTGAAATAGATTCACTTGTTAGACGTCTATGATGCTTAAAGTTTCCATGTTCCAGTGCACTAATTAAAGGATTATTAACATGTAAATGAATATTTGATTCTCTTCGTTCATTGATTGTTGCTCTAGCCTATTAATTCATGTAAAAAAGAGATTGAAAAAGTATTATCAATTTTAAAAATATTTGAACGTAAAGTGCATTCCATAAAGGGTTCAGAAACCACCAAGTACATTGTTAGTATATATTGGTCTTGGAATAAATGTCAAAACAAATAAATATAGCTAGTTCTATGGATGACTATACAAACAACATAAATAACTAAATTCATTTTCAGAAAAATATTTAATTATGCTTGTTTTATTGTTTCTGTACACATAGTAAACGTGAAGTTATTAAAAAATATAATAATTATTAAAAACACTATACAGAAAATCAAATCATATTGCATATACAGTTCAAAGTGACTTAAAATTTCAGCATGATATAATTATTTTTGTGTAGAGAAAATACTTGTTACCATCTGATTTGTGTACTCCTCTCTTTTTTTCAGAATATAGACAAATGTATCCTAATAACAACTAATTTTCAAAACAGTTTTATGTTGATTAACTTTTACTATGATAAATATACATTTATATTATCACTTCGCTTAATTATTAACTTTTGGGATAGTGAACAGGTAAAATCGATTAAATCGTCAAAAAAGAAATAAGGTCATTTAGGGAGAAAAACTGAATTCATAAATTGGAAGTTTCTTTATATTCGATTAAGTCATGTTTTCCATTGATACTAAACTTTGATCCCTGTCTACTGAATTCAACTGACGTAATTTTAAATGTTTAGTTTGTATTATTTTCTTCCTAAAACTTATTTTCACGTATTTCACTTGTAATTATCCCTAACATAACACATTTCGTTGACATTGCTGTTACATAATTTTTAATCAAAATAAACAAGAACGTATTGTTTTTATTTTCTAAGTCTGCTTAATTATTTATTTGACCATGACATTTGATTGGTAACATGTTATTGTAGTTGGTATTGGATGAACATACTTAGTTGGATTTATATTGATCAAGGTCATACGAAGTCATTAGAATAGTGTGCTCAAGAAGTATCAGATTTTTAATGTATTATTCGTTTCAAATACATTGACTGCAAAAGTTCGAATGGATAAGCAAAAAAGAGAAATATTGTTTACCAACTATAGGAGAGAAATCTAATAACTGAAGACGGTTACATCAACCGACTGATGAATTAACGCAACGTAGTATAGTATTGAATATTATAATATTGTAATAATATCCAATAACAACAAATGAATTGACAAAGTGCTCATTTTTTTGTTATAATATATAAACGTTCTATGCATAAATATACATGAATACACAAACATGCCTATATATTCTAAGGCTGAATAAATATTTAGTCACGTAGCCTAAATGCATACCTATATTCTTTGCTGTAATATATGCATGATAAGAGATACCTGATTTATCATTGAAATATCATACACAAGAAATATGTTTCTCACAACTAGCCTATCACATATTTTCGCTCATTATTTGTTTTCAATAAGGGATTAATAGTTAATAGCATACCTTGTGGCTATATAAAGATCAAAATATTATACTGTTCACGAACGAATAGGTTACGTGATTTGTGCATATATCTTTTCAACTTAAAATGACATTAGCTGAAAAATTACCGAAAAATAAAAGGCAATGGGCAGTGGTATACAGTATGTGAATATTTAGAAAGGGTAATCGTATCCAGGTACGGAAGTTTATAGACTAATAAACACAAACTGCCAGTTTGGGTTGTATTCTTATTTAGTATAAATTTTCATACACCAGGTTTGACATTTTCATCATCAATATCAACTGTGATTGTAGGAAATGAATATCGAAAACAGTATATTTAAATCAATAGCAATGATATGTGATCTATGAAATCTACAACTGACTTTACATGGCATTGAATAATAATTCAAATTATTCATATGTTCATTTAAAAATTAATCGTTTGCTTGTTGCCGGAGGACTCTAATTATTTCTTTCGAATATAATTTCACCCTGAACGTTTTTATAACGACCACTCTCCATGCAGAACGAATATTTCTTAGTCTTTAAAATATGCCGTTATTAATCATTTCTATGAGCAAACACCTTAATCAACTTCATTTATATATTATTGAATAAAATCAAGGGAATTTCTTTTAGATTCAGTAACACAATAATTAAAACGAATATAAGTCAAATCAAAATTCAAAATTAATCATCCAATCACTTGTTTCGATGTTCTCCACTACTCAGCACAGATTAAAATAAACTCTGAATGAATATACGGGGAAGATAAACAAAGGTAACCAAGAAAGAAATTGCCGTAATAAAAATCATCATGATAAATGGATGAATAAATACCTTATATTACGAATATTTCAACCTTTTCTAGGAACCAGGGACACAATTTCCAGAAATTAGCTTTCTATTGTACACCTAAAATAGCTAACTCAATAAACTTTATGACCAGATATCCAATGTTAGTTGAAAACAAGCATCTAAATATAACAGTGGCTTTATGTTGTGTATTTAAAATTAAGTAAACTCCATCATTTGGTTAACGGGACGCATGAATAGTTTTCACTTCACTATATCTAACTGGTGAGTTTGACCAATAAGAACTTGTAAGCAGTCATCCATTACTTTAATTTTTAATCAAATATTCTTATATTTACTAAATAATCTGCAATTTCAGTGGTTCAACATTAGTCAACGATGACAGTTATTATTTCCTATTTGTTTACAATTAAATACACTATAAACTAAATGTGAATAACTGATACAATATCATATAATAGCATAATCTAGTTGCATCAATATTTTTTAGTAACAATAAGGTAGGAATACTGTCATATAACCATTAATAAAAATTAGTTCTACGATCAAAACGAGTATTACGCTTCAAGTGCATTTTATTTTTGTTTGAATGAAATAAACATGAGGATATAACTTTTTTAAAAACGACAACGCGATTGGTGTATCTAGGATCATTCATATGTGAACTTTGATTTATTTAAAGAGCACAAAAAGAAATGTGACGGTACATGTACATATACAAACTCAGTTAATAATAAAATAGTTTGACAAAACTTTATTATTATAGAGCCTTTAGTTACAACAAATGTGTTGTGTGAAAAACCAATATAATAGAAAAGGACCGAAAAGTTAATAGTAAACTTTTTTTAATAAACTTCATGTAGAAAGAGTTTGAAATATTTTTCCACCTCAATAAATATTCATTTGGGGACACATAAAAAAACTTAAAACTAAATAGATGTCATTTCCTGTACCCACTATGTAAAAATCATGTGAAAAAAAATTACTTAGTAATGAATAATCAATCGAACAGAAATATTTATTCGTCTGTATCGCTTGAGTAAGCCAGGTTTCCTAAAATTTTATTATTCAATTACCAACTTTGAATCTGACCGTAATGTCAAAGAATTATTGGACCCTGTTACTAGTCTATAAATATGTAATAGAAAACTGGGAAATATAGACAAAGAAATATATTAATGGTCAAAATTCTTTTAAATTTAGAGATTGAGATCTATTACCAATCTGCAAGCAATTATGTCATTGAATGTTTTACTTTCTACTAGATGTGCCAATAAATCATCTTAGAGAAAAGGAACTCTTCGAATACAAATGTTTGTCAGTCTGGATTCACTTAAACAAACTGACTGAGATAAAAATACTTTTTCTCTGTTATTTGGTTACAACGACACGAAATTCCAGAAGATTTGTTATGTATCTTGTCTAATTGGCAACAAAGTTATTTTTTATCAGAACAAGGTTCGTTCGTTTATTGTTTTTTAAAAGTACTTTTCCTGAAGTATTAGTTCAAGTTAGGCTAATATGCTAAATCGCAACTATTGTATTGGGTCTTACAGGATGCATGCGGTAAATATTGGTTACAAAACAATGGATAGACGTAGAAGGATTATCACAAACTAGAATGTTCTTAAGCCTAGCAAAATTTTCTCAGGTTTCCGTTGGGAAGAAAACTTACTGAGTTTCAAGAACTTTTAAATATGATGAGTACGTTGTTTTTAAACTAGACTGGACTATGTGCTTAAGGAAGAGACAATGCAAATCCATCTATTTTGTCATGAAAACATCTATCTATTTTTCGTAAATTTATTGAGTCTCACTTTCAGACTTGCCAATTACTGAATGACAAAAGACCATTAAAATAGCTGGACAAACCAATGTACTATGATCAATGATTGATGAATGAGTCGACCCTAAGCTACATCTAAACGTCATCTTTAATTCTCAGAAACATTTATTCCCTTTGATCAGTTTATAAAATTCGATGAGATATCTTAGTTTACCAGAACTATCTGATATATTAATGTAATACATATTGGATAAACTGGTGACTCATCGATGTGTAAAGATAACTGTGAAATTAAGCTCAGCCTGGACAAATTGTTGCATAACAAAAACAAAGATTACGATGAGAGATAATATGAATCAAACCGCTCTGGATATTGTAGTTAAATCAATCTAACCAGGGTAAGTTTAATGTAAGTACGATGTGTTTTTGAATCCATAAGAGACAGTCTGGATTTTCAAATGACTAAGGTATCAAAAAACATAATTATTTGCATTCAATGATCTACATGTCCAACTTCATTGAATTCATGATGTTGTATAACCATCACTCATTAGCATTAGTGATACTTGTCTCATAACCTCAATGATTAAACTTTATTGGTCACTACTAATACTGATGAATCAAGTGTATCTCAAAGTAAGAATTATAAATCACTAAATTGATATCATGTAAAATAATAACAATAATCGTTGAAAATAAACAGAAATAAAGGTCAGTACTTTATAAATAGTGTGTAAATAATTATCTGATAAAATAAGAAATAGGAAAATTAAAATATTGGTATATGTGACAACGACCTTGACGAAATTAATTTACACAATATATCAAAGGTCAGAAAAGAAATGATGAAATGAATAAATAAATAAAATTCTTTTATTTTACGGAATGTTTATTATATTACACTTATGATTATTCAAGTAATTTCATCAGTGAAAGTATAAACAAAACGTGAATCATCATCATAATTAACATCAGTATCACAAAATAAATAAATTGGAGGAAGTTACCTAAAACTATGTGTGAATAAACAAGTAACGAAATATAAAAAATTATTAGGAAACATACAAAAGAAAATAAGTGACAATACGTCAAGAAAACAGCATCAAGTAACACGAAACCACCATAGTGTAAGTAGAAGA
The DNA here is from genome assembly GCA_946903255.1 of Schistosoma spindalis. Lineage (NCBI taxonomy): Eukaryota > Metazoa > Platyhelminthes > Trematoda > Strigeidida > Schistosomatidae > Schistosoma > Schistosoma spindalis. The sequence goes on along the minus strand of OX336420.1, from coordinate 43,134,587 downwards.
AACGTTTTAAAAAGATTTATGTAAAATACAAGAACTGAAAATTCTAAAAGAATGAAATCGGATGTTTATGAGAAAAAACGGAATGAGAGATACCTTAAGACAAATATTATCATTACAACACCATTTTGTACAAAAATGCTTCATAAGTCTTTTTGACAATTCTGGGGAATTTATATTTCATGGTGAATATATTTTAATGACATGTTAATTGTATTTTTATTTTCACAGATTAATGGAAACTCCGCCTGTAGCTCATCTGGGGTTACTACCGGTCCCAAGTCCTGGTAAAGGATGAGAGTTGAGCATGGGGTCGGCAATCCCATCCTGTAGAAAACAACCTTGCTAAAAAAGCACTAACCAGAATAAATGAATTGAACCATTTAAAATCTGTCGTCCAAGTTGAAAAAAAATTATGACGTCTCATGATGAAAGCTGAAATTCTTCGAACGTCATAAGGCCAATGCCCATTATAACAAACAGAGGAACAATTTTTATAGAAACATGGAATGTCCGGACATTGTCGGAGATCGAGAGAATTAATCAAATAGCTACGGAAATGAGAAGATACAACTTGGCGGATTTTTGAATCAGTGAAATCCATTAGATCCAAGCTGCATAGCAAAGATCAGATACGGGATAAATGTTGCCATACTCCGGTCACAAAGAAGAAAGTGTTTCACGCGCTCAGGGAGCTGCCCTGATGCCGTCCGAATAAGCACGAAAAGCACTCATAGGATGGAAAGCTCATGGATCCAGGATCACCAAAGTATCCTTCAAAACAAAGAAGGAGTGGTTCACAATGAATGTTATCCAATATTATGAAGTCATCAATGATAGCAATGACGACCACAAAGATCAGTTCCACGACAGACAACAATCGATCATAGTGAAGTGCTCAGGAAAGGACCTGATCATCCTGATGAGAAATCTAAACGCCAAACTCAAAGTGGACAGCAATGGTTATGAAGATATCATAAGGCGATATGGACTAGAAGAAGGGAACGAGAATGGTGACAGATTTGAAAATTTATGTGCATTCAATAAAGTGGTTATAAGCAGCACAATATCCACACACAAACACAAACATAAAGCTACATGGATCACACCTGACCACACAACGGAGAACCACATAGATCACATTTGTATCAATAAAACATCCAGACGGACAATGCAAGACGTGAGAACCAGGAGAGAGAGGAGCTGACATAGATTCAGATCACCACCTGGTTGTGACCAAGATGAAGCTGAAGCAAAAGAAACACTGTAAAACTGGACAAACAGCATTACAAAGGTTCAATAGAGCATCCATATGAAATACTAACTAACTATGGTGGACGACAACTGAAAAGTGATCAAAAAAGCATTAACTTCAACGTGTCAGGAAGTGCTAGGCAACAAGAAGCATCGTTAGAAAGAACAGGTCTCTAACGAATTCCCGGACAAGATTCAGGGGAGAAAAAGAAGATAGTACTTAACAACAGCCGAACAGGAACCACGAAAGTCAAAGTACAAGCTACATACACATAAACATACAAAAAAGTGGAGAAAAGCATTAGAGCCGAAAATCAGAAATACGTGGACATGCTAGAAACAGCAGCGGAATAAGCTGAAATGGAAGAAAATATGAAACAACTATATGACACGACGAAGAAACCGGAAGGGAAATATAGTAAACCAGAGAGATCGGTTAAGGACAGTGAAGGCAAGTGAATCATAAAGATTCAACAACAGAGGAACAGATGGGTAGAACACGTCGAGAAACTCTCAGACAAGCCAGCTACATTTAATCCACCAGACCTCAAAGCAGCACACCCAGACTCCCATACAGGTGTCGCTCCACCAACGAACGAAGAAATCAGGATGGATGGTCATCAGACAAATCAAGAGTGGGAAAGCAGAACTACTTGAAAACATTCCAGTCGAAACACTCAAGTCAGACATAGAATCAACTGCTAGTGTGCTTCACCTTCCATTCAGGAACATTTGAGACGAAGAACAATTGCCGACAAACTGGAAAGAAGGACACCTCATCAATATACCAAAGAAAGGAGATCCGAGCAAGTGTCAGAACTACTGAGACTTCACACTGCTGTCAGTATCAAGAAAGGTGTTCGACAGAGTGTTGCTGAAACGGATGAAAGACGCAGTAGACGTTCAAATTTGAGATCAACAAGCTGGATTCCGTGAGGATCAGTCACGCACAGACCAAATCGCGAAACTACAAGTGATCACCATTGAACAATCAGTTGAGTGGAATTCATCACTATAAATCAATCTCACTGACTACGCGAAAGCATTCGATAGTGTGCATAAGAGAACATTATGGAAAATTCGACACTAAGGAGTACCTGAGAAAATCGTCAACGTCATCCGGAATTCATACAATGGACTACAGTGCGAAGTCGTGCATGGATGACAGCTGACAGATTCATCCCAAGTGAGGACCGGAATCAGACAGGCTGCTTACCCTATCACTCAATATACACAAGAGAAAACGCAAGATCCTCAAATGCAATACGGAGAATACCGAAGCAATCACACTTGATGGAGAAACTCTGGAACAGGTGGAAACATTCACTTGTCTGGTTAACAAAATCGACCAACCAGCATGATCTGATGCAGATGTAAAACGAGGATTGATGAAGCAAGAACAGCAATATCAAAGTCACAATCTTCAACACGAACGTCAAAACAGTCAGTTCTACTGTACGGAGCTGAAACGCGCAGAACTACTACAATCATCATCACAATGGTACAAGTATTTATAAACAATTGTCTACGCAAAAATTTCCAGATCCGTTGGTCGGACACCATTAACAACAACCTGTTGTGGGAGAGAACAAACCAGCTACCAATTGAGGAGGACATTAGGAAACGTCGTTGGAAGTGGATAGCACATTCATTACAAAAATCACCAAACTGCATCACGAGGCAAGCGCTAACTTGGAATCCTGACGAGAAACGGAAAAGTCGAAGGTCACTTAACACACTACGTCGGTAATTGGAAGCAGACATGAAAAGGCTGAATAGGAACTGTAAAGAACCGTAAAGTACTGTCCAGGACAGAGTTGGATGAAGATTGCTGGAGGATGACCTATGCATGTTGACGAGAGTTAACAGGCGTAATGAAGTATATCAATTGAATCTAATATCTTTGAAGTTGGATGTAACTTATTAGTGAGAAATTACCAGGACTTAAAATGTCGTCTAACTAGAGTAAATGACTTCAGTTACATGAAATTAATGGGAATAAGATAAAAAATTAAGGTCTCATTTATCAAAAATTACAATCATTCTTTACACACAATAAGGACCGTTATGACTGTTTAAAGACAAAATTCATCACTTCGTTGAGAAGTGAAACATAGACAATGTAATTTAAATTATTACACAGTTGTACAAAGAGTTCGTAGTGAAATTCTGTTAAACAAAAAGTAAAAAATAAACCACTACATAATCGGTGAATTTCTAGAATTACACATTAAAATATGTCAAACACTTAAATTTTTTTATGTCTACATTGATGTATACATATATGTATATATATTCATGTAGTTTGCTTTCTACAACAAGTTCGTATGCAGCTTACCACCTACACCGGGAATATATGAACTGAAGTCAAGAAAAACGTACAGAATTTTCTTTAAATATTTTTCAAATTTCTTAATATCTTGCTATGTTAATAGACATACCAACAGAACTAACATTGCAACATGGAAAATTTATCGCTAAAAGCTCTACTTTTTTCCCGCTTCATTTGTGTTATCATCAGTCTAGTGGTAATATTCGTTCTTTAAAATAAAGGTTATCCAAACATAGTGTAAGTTTCAAATAATCATTAATTATTTTATGCAAAACAATCTACAAGCATAAAACACAATAAGTCATGAAAATTTGGAATTAATTCAAATTTCATCCAGTCTCTTGTTGATTATACAAAATACTTTGCCATATGCCAACTTGTTATTGTATTGTTATTGTCTACAGACCTTATTTTAGAAAACTTTCTTAAATTTACTTGTACCGTTAGATCTAGTGTTTAATTCACGTAGAAAATCAAAAGTTGGATGGATGGACGATAAAAAATACAGTTTCTAAAGAAGCATAAACAGGTCAATATTGGTAGAGTTTTGTTCTCTAAACTGGATGGTTTACTTATGAAGCTTTCATTGTCCTTATGAATAATATCATCAGAATAAACTTCAGGTTTGTTATTTTTATTTATAAGCGGTATTCATCATGAATTGATTCCAATTAGAATGCAAATGAAAACTGGAAAGGAATGGATAGTTGTTTTGTCATAGTACTCAATGTTTGCGTATTTTAAGCAAACGTCTCCTCTATCGGTCAAATCTTGCACCTTCAGTTCTCTATACAATCATAGCGATAAGATAACTAATATTTTCTTCATCAAATGTAAAATAACTAGAAGGGTAATACATCGAACTTTCTCTACAGATGTTGTATATGATAAGTTATGTAAAGACTAAATAAAATTCTACGTTTGCATAATTAACTCATTTCATATTAATTTAATCTTATAAACAAATATAAAGTGATAAATACACCTGTCTTATTATGTCATTTGATAAATTATTATTGTTTATATCTATTTGACAGATGATTTAATACAAATGATCATGAACTTTTATCTTTGTATATTCTAATAATTTATCTAAGCCTTGAACCAATTGAAATAATTCTAACTAAATAAATATTCTGAATACAATTTTCTTTTTAGATTAACATTATAAAAAGTAAGAATACATTTTATGATCAAATGTTTATTAAATGTATTCTCTATAGTAATTTAAATGAATTATTTTGATCATTTATTGAAATTATAAAAAAAAACAGAAAAATCTCTTGGATATTTTTTTCATGAAAAAAACATTAAAGCAAAGTGGAAAACGATAAATTCTTGATTGAAGTTAACAACAACAAGAAAAAAACAAAACAAGAGAACAATAGTTATTGGTCGATTAGACAATTGAATAGGATAAAATATAATTTGATTTGATTTGTAAAACAAACTTGCTAGTAAATGAACTTCACAAATATGATGGACGTAATGGATCATATACTTTTATATATTTTGATCATCAATTTCAGGACTTACTAACATATGTCTTTATACAAGGATTTAGTTTTTGTTATGGGAGATTTTCTTGAGAGTCTCAATGGTTTGAATATAAAATTATTAAGGAGTTTTTGGGTAAATGAGTTGTTATCCAATTTATCCCCTATATCTGGTGCTCACAACTCTCCTTTCAGTAAATCATGAAACCAAGGCTAATATCAATCTTAATTTTAGTGTGTGAATAAGTGACTCAGTGGTTTGAACACTTGAGATTGAAGTTAGGTCAGACAAAATGTAACGGTGACATTCATTTGCTTTTTTTTCTCATAAAATATCTCAAACATCTCAAATTACTTCCTATATCGTATGATTTTATTATTTTTAAACTTTTACAATAAAATATTTAGCATAGAAAAACTAGATAATTGGTAATTCAATTAACACTTATTTTAGCTTAATAATATTTTCTGTCTATTCACATATAGATTATTTCCTGAAGGGTGAAACAATTAGTTCATACTATTTTCCAAAACTAATATTGAACTGATTTGAATAAGCATCTGTTAATTTGGTAATCATTATAGTAGAATAATTATCTGAATACGTATATATGTGTATTACGTTAATCAGTCTATGAATTCTAAATATAAATTATATGTGGCATGGAATTCAATTCATTACTGATCAATATTATTATAATAAAATAAGTTATATTATATGGAAGTATTTTAGTTCTTGTAAAAATGGTAACATAGCAAGCCAATACTCTCTTATATTAATCAAAATTGAGGTCACTAAAGGTATAAAATACCGTTATTTTAAGGACAGTTCACATTTTATTTTTGTTCCATATCAACATGAAGCAGTAAAAGTTTAATGATACTACTATCAACATCGAAGTATACCTTGAAATCCATGTATTTCTTTAAATCAATGTATGGATATTCATGCATAATCTAAAAACAGCTTCTATCCAAAACAACTTCACGATTATAACAAGCTTAATTCATGGCTATGGGTGTTAGATAGTTCAGAATGTCTAGAAAAAACAAAAACCAATATTTCAGTACGAAATCTAGTGATTGGTGTAAGCTTTAAATACGTTAACAACCATTATCAAAAGAATATATTAGTCAGTATTTATCAAAAGATTGACCGTTACTGTTTTTAAACAGATATTTCTTAAAGCATCATGAACCTTGAGTCAGTCTTTTTTAGGTGCTTGCTAGCAGAAATTTATTTATATTGGTTAACACTAATGCAGCTGACATAGTTCTGTTGCATTTTATCCAAACTATGACCTCGTATTTTACACAAACGCATTGTTTTTAATTCATATTTTTAAATTTAATCCATCTGTGGTAACTAAATAACTTAAAATAACGGTGAAGTGATTCTTTTCTACAAAATTCTGAACCATTTATTGACTATTGTTTTAAGAACCTTTACTCATAGTGTTGTGAATTAAAAGAATTGACATTCGGAAATCAATGTAGAATGACTCAAACATTTCTCTTTGACTCTACAAACTACTGATGTACAACAAACAACAAGAAAATTTTATTTTGCATGGTAATTCCAACTCATATTATGACAGTTTGACATGAACATTTAGATATATGCAATTAGTTGTCTGAGAGGTGTCATACGCCAAGTCACTAGCTACACTAACGTGAAATGTTGGCCAAAATGTAACTAAGTCATAAAAAGAATAGAAGTGGCAAGAAAACACTTCAGATTTATAGATAACAATTACGATAAATGAAATCACAAACTAAAAATTGAATACAGCTTACCGTCACCACATTCAAGCAATCCATTAAATGCTTTTGCTGTAAAAGTATGAGATCTTCAAATGTTAGTTTGGTTTTGTGAGAACTCTTACATTTATTGGTTTTTTGCCTTTTTGTTGTATGTTTCTGCTGCTCATGTGAGTGTTTTCGTTTATCTATGCTTGAATCTGAGAAACTGCTTTGGCTAGCTGGGTGAATATATATAGGTAGGAATGATGGTTTATTATTCTTGTCTTCAATGCTTATTCGTTGATCTTTTCTATGTTGACTTTGCCGTCCATCATTAAGAGATAATGTACGATCTACTATCTTGCGTTTATTCCTTAATTTGAGACTAGAAGAATGCAAGACCTGGATAAATTGGCAAGTTTCAAAGAAAGAAAAATTTTTAAGTGTTTGTAGTTGAGTCAAATTAATTACTAGAAAAATAACCGTGTATATTTTAGATATTTTAACACTAGATTCATATGCTACGTTTACAATTCAATAACCATGATTTAGTTAGAAAATAAAAGCAGGATTAAATCCCATGATATTCATAAATTCTCTTTCAATAACACATGTGTATGTATTCTTGAATAAAATAACTTAGAGAAATGCTTCCTACTTCCTCTTAAATAAAACCAATCATTCAGTTCTTAACCTTATATATGAGGAACAGTTTGGTAGTCGTTACGATTATAGGTCTGAAGAGGTGGGAATTTTAGATATACGATTCTAAAAAATTGTTCTTCCACCCGAAACAATAATAAGAAGTTATAAACATGAGACTCATGGTAAAAACACTACATTAAAGTTAGCTAAACTTCTTACTATCACGACCCACAGGTAACTTAAACCTTTTGTGAAGCTTTTGATTAGTTTGTGTCTTTCATCAGTTTTTCAAATGTTTGATTTAAAAAACATTACGCAAACTAGTCATAAAAATTAAGTTAACAAGTGAATAGCGATACAGTGTATGTATAACATTAATTTTTATCGGGTTAACATAGTGGACACCTCGGAATGGTTAAATTTATCTATTACTTAAGAATAGCAATAGGTTACAGTCAAACTAACTCGGCAACTATACTTAAATTAATAACTTTTGCATTACGATTTGGTTTTTTTGTTTAAGCTGTAATTTTTGATCACTGTGACATTAAATTCATTTTTAATTTCCAATCAGTTAAGGTTTTAACCATTTTAGAATGCAGACATTAATTTCTCCTTTACTTTAGTGACCTATAATAGATACATTTTCAGGCCTGTAATTTGTTGATTTATAATAGCCAACATCAAGTGTGTTAGTACACACAGAAAGACGTATTGTTGAGGAACCTGAACAGATAAGAGAAAAAATTTATTCGTTAACTTTAACCCATTATTTCTATGTCAGTTGTTAATTGTTTTTCCATAAATGTTCATACTAATCAACTGTAAACAATTTTGTAAATATAACTAATTATTTGCTGCCCATTATTCAGCGTTTTCCGATTGTAGAATCATCCATTCTCAATTTATATTTAAACAGACAATCCACAGTGACCAATATTATTATTTTATATGACTAGATATTGTTATTCCATACTAGTTTATTCTAGTTATGTTTCCGCATATATCCCTGGATGATAATCATACATGATACACAGTCATACCTAGAACAAATAATTATACGCAAAAATCATTGAAACAAACTACGTTTTAAAGACTGAAAGTGAACTAGAATATATATTAATCAAAGTATTTACTTACTTTACCCTGCGTTTGTCTTACTAAATGATGATTATTCCTCCCTGATAAATTATTTGTTTCAGATAGTTTGTTTTTCTTAACAATTATATGACTTGAACCAGGAGAAGTATCTTTCGCTACTCCAGAGAATAACTGATTAGATGCTGAAAGATTATTTTCAAACTGTTGATTTATATTATCTAGTTCTGAGTAATCTATTTTAACGCATGGTTCATTAACAAGGTTCTTTTTTTTATTTTTTAATAAGGTTAATGAACCACTTCGAGTTAAATTTGAATGATGGCTGATTGTCAGATCACTGCCTGTTGAATTTCTTGATGTATCATAACTTCGATCTTTACCTGTTGACTGATTAGCATTTATTATTGACGCAGGTGAAGTAGAAGAGTGTGATGTGGTTGTTTTGACTTCAAAATAGGTGGATTTTTTTATTTCATTATCACTATCGTAATCTTCATCAATTGACGGCTCTGGACTTCCGGATTTTTCCGCACAAGCGTTAACAGTTGCCATGAGTTGAGCTAATCTTATTCTTGCCTGTCTGGCACGCTAATAGATTAGATAAGAAGTGAACCAAATACAGAATTAATTCAATTTTGTCCCACAAGTCAAAAAGATATAAAGTTAAAGATGTTCATATATTCGACAAAAACAGTACAACAACCATCGTACCTTTAGGTTTTGTTTATTAGTTCATGTTCACAGTGGAAACCTAATTCTGTCAGCAAATTGCTCGGTGTCACTTTTAATGGCGTTTTATAACCCTATATAAATTCATTACCTATAATGCTGAAATATATGTGTATTGTTTTACAGGAAATTTCCCAAAATAAAATAAGAAATTACAAGAGAACCCAATTATGTGATTGCTTTTGAAAATGGTATGATCGTTATCATTGTATCAGAATGAATATAAAAGCCTACAATTTGCATAATCGTTATCTGTTTAATAACAGTTAGATCTCGCAATTTCACTATCACTTGTTCAGATAAAAATTCGAACGTAGTTATAGCCTTTGATAATTTGTTTCCCATCACGATACACATTTAAATAATTTAGCGAAAATGGTGTGCACTTGGGCATTTTGGGCAAATATTTCAGTAACATTTAAATTAATCTCGGTATTTAACTATTTGTGGTCATATACTCACAGAACTATACATGTCAGCCATCATTTTTAAATTAATTCCACCTGTTTATATCCCATGTGTACTTTTATCACTAAAATAGATTATTTTTTTTTGTAATGAAATGATATATTTGTAAATATAATGAAAGTTGAAGGCCGATGTACTGCTGAAGATTTAAACTTATTTCTACCACATGTTAACCTGTTTGACGTAATGTTTTGTAAGGTCACACTATGAAACAGAAATCCTATTTGCGTCACTGTAATAAAGATTACATATTGATTTAATTGATCTGTTTAATATAGTCGTTAAACGGTGATTACACTAAGCAAAATGAAGACGTTTCAATGAAGAAAATTCTTTCCTTTAATCGTGTTTAATAGCCAATCAATTCGGACGTCCTGCTTCTTAAAATTTTCCTACAAATTTTAAACTAGCTGAATATAAAAAAAACATTGTTTTAACTACATTGTTTTTGTACTTACATTTGTCTACTGAAGTCTTTGTCCCATTCGACAATCAAATTAACAGACAGTTTTGTGAAGATGAACTTGTGAAATATAACAGATTAAGTATAGAGGTTTTGTATACTAATAAGTCCAATTTGCAACATATTCATCAGTTTATTTCCTTATCTTTCAAATTAAATAATTATTTATGAGTAGTAGACATATAACTAAATAAAAAGAAAACATACTGTTTTCCCAATCACTGGTGATGATATGCTTAAAGTATGTCAAACTTTTCTAATTCATCCTACAGTAAAATGAGTAGTGAAGACTTTAGAAAAACCTATTCACAACCGCTAATGTAATTTACGAATTACTCTCCTCTGAATATACCAAATCTAAAACCATGCCTCCCAGACTTACTTTTTGTGCCTGTCTTTTATCAGATCTTTGACTTTGATTATAAATACGAGAGAAGTTTGATACAATAACGGGAACAGGTAAAGCAATTACAAGTACTCCAGAAAGTGAACACATACCACCAACGATTTTTCCAACTATTGTCTCTGGAACCATATCTCCATAACTGATTAAAAAAAAAAGTCACCGATATTTTATTACAGATCACAGAACCTCAATTACACTTCAACCTGGACATATTTAATTTTATTAAGCCCTTCAATTAACTTATCTAACAGAATTTTCATTCGGTCAGTAACAATTTGACTATATATTTGTATGATTTTCATGTTTGTGTGAGCATGTATTCTTGAACATGGGTTAGAGCTTACACACATATCTTACCAGCATAAGTGTTAGTTACTTAAATTATTTGATGACTCATTTCGTTCCCCATATATATATGGGGAACGAAGCTGAAACGCGCAGAACTACTACAATCATCATCACAATGGTACAAGTATTTATAAACAATTGTCTACGCAAAAATTTCCAGATCCGTTGGTCGGACACCATTAACAACAACCTGTTGTGGGAGAGAACAAACCAGCTACCAATTGAGGAGGACATTAGGAAACGTCGTTGGAAGTGGATAGCACATTCATTACAAAAATCACCAAACTGCATCACGAGGCAAGCGCTAACTTGGAATCCTGACGAGAAACGGAAAAGTCGAAGGTCACTTAACACACTACGTCGGTAATTGGAAGCAGACATGAAAAGGCTGAATAGGAACTGTAAAGAACCGTAAAGTACTGTCCAGGACAGAGTTGGATGAAGATTGCTGGAGGATGACCTATGCTTGTTGACAAGGGTTAACAGGCGTAAGTAGGTAATATTTGTTCAAACCATTATTACGTAACAAAGAAAAAAATGAAAGCAAACAGAAATGCATCAAATTCTATGAACATTGATTTATGTCCGATACGGCATATTATTTACGTTCAGCTTACTCTAATTACTGTGCATTTAGTACTTTCAGTGTTATATGTGTACGTATAAACCACAAAATGCATTACTATCTTTTCTGCTTCACAGAAAAATATATTTAACAAACAAAATCTGACACAATGCATTTCCCCCACGGACGTCATCTAACTTTATTCGGACATATATATATATATATATATATATATATATATATATATATATAGAAAAAATAAATTAATGAGGAAATGTTTCCATATACAAAGTAGGTTATCTATGATTTCTTTATTTCCAAATTTAAGGATACTAAAGCTCACATTTAGGTCAAATATCGAATAAGTAAGCAAACAATATTTACTATGAATTTAAGAATCACACGATATCCATTATTATTGAACAGTTCAATCTTTTTTAGTTCTAAACATCACTTGAAAGACCAGATTATTCCTTGAGGATAAAATACATAAGTAATAAGAAATATGACACCCGAATATTCAAAAACGATTATTAACGATATTTATAAGAATATCCTATATTTTGCAATAAATTCAATCTATTAAATGGAGTTATGTTAATATGGTAGAACACGAAGAATACCGTCGTATTCTTTTCATTGCACTGCTACATATACTTCAATGGTCAACTTTATAACTGTTGTACTCAAAACCTACCTAAAATATTCCAAGGGGGATAAATTCTCAGCCGAATGCAAACAAAGCGTAACTGATAAAGTGATCTTAAAACTAACGTAGTGGACAAAAAACAAAAATATGTTCTTATCACAACACTATCCCTTAGATTTCTCAACGATAGCAAATGAAACTTTTTTTCATTGAATTTTCGCTGTTTAATCACAAAGATGTGGTTCACCGAGAACCAGTGTAAGATTTTTGCCTCCACTCCGCCTCTCTCTTAATTTGCTGCTATTCTTAAAAAGAAATTAAAACGTAACAATCTTATTTTTTAGGGGTGAAAAGTTCCTTTACTAATAATTCCTAAGCTTTCCATCATAATCTAACCAGTAATGTATTGAAAAGCTGAACTGTCAATTGGTACAGAATAGATAAAAGAAGTAATAGCATGAAATTACATGGCGTCACTCTTTGCATTCAGTGGAAACAATTCACACTAAGTTAATCCCTTAAAATCAAAAGAGAAATAACTAAAAAACGAAATAAAAATTTACCTACAAAAAATATGTATAAAAGTTTGATGACAAACACCACTCACTCACCCGTCTTTATATAAAATTATTTATGTAAACTTACCCAAGAGTAGTCATAGTGACGATAGTATACCAAAATGATGATGGAATACTGGAAAAAGTGGTCCCTTCAACCGATTTTTCAGCATAATACATAACAGTAGCAAAAATAATAATAACCATTGTTAGACTAAATAGAAGAAAGCCCAGTTCAGATGCACATGATTTCAAAGTGTAGCCGAGTATTCGTAGACCAACACTGTGACGAGAAAATTTAAACACTCTGAATACTCGAAATACTCGTAACGTTGTGAATACACCAGAAACGCTCTGTAATAAAAAGAAAAATAAGTGTTTGTCAATCTGATCGCAAGTTTAACTTATAGCGTTTCAGCGAATCAACATAACTTTAATCATTAGACGAAACAGAGAATGTATTTGTGATAATATTTATTAATGCTTTAAGTTACAATGTTCGAATGAACTGTGGAGGTTCAATGACACTAGTTAACCGCTTATTTTGCATTGATGAGGTCGAATAATAGACAAAACGGTTTTTTATCTTCTGATAAGCACTTAATCAAATGATGTGATTTAAATAAACGATACTTTATTTAATCGAATAACTTGTTCCAACTCCGCCTGGAGCCCCTTTCCGGGGGCTACTGCCGGTCCCAAGCCCGGATAAAGGAGGAGGGTTGGGCATGGGGTTAGCGACCCAATCCCGTAGAAAACTAACTCGCTAAAAAAACGCTAACCAGAAAAAATAACTTGTTCCACAATAACTAGAACGGTTTTACAAATACTTTAACTTTTTATATAAAAAGCTGAATCCATGCATAATTAAACAGCTTTTAAAGTATATAAATTACATCCGGTTTAATTGAGATCTTTCAAAACTGCTCAACAAAATCAATATATTTAGAGAAAAAGAATATTGAAATTATAAACAGATCACAATTATATTTGTAAGAATATATAATACTTTACAAAACTAAACATTAATTTAGCGAAACAAGCAAGCACTGAAGGTGCATACTAAATCTTTTTTTGGTGCAACAAAATGCATTTCAATAAAAGGTCAAAATTCAGAGGAGATTTTTTTCAAACCCAACATTCTTTGTAGGTGGCAAGGACATCCACATAGTTTCAAATAAGTTTTAAAATAAAATTTTAAAATCTAACCAAATTGTTTACATCATATAAAATAGTAAAAAGGTTATTATTTGTTAATTAACATTCAACAGATATTATATTTATCAGCAAATTTTCAAATCATAAATCACTCTGTCCAGAAACTTAATACTTGATATGAACATTATTATCAACAGTTTCGAGAATAATTTAGATTAACATTATCCTAATCTCTTACATTATCTATGGAGAATAATCAAGATTTTCCATAAAGCTGTAGTTTATGAAGAGATTTCTAATGAGAAGTAAGAAGATAATATTTTTAGCTATTTCGATTACAAATTATATATTATTTCTGCTAGAAAAACATGTTCACATGAGTCATCAAAAATACTAGATAATATGAATTGATAGTAGTGCTGTACGTAATTTTGTGTGGTTTATGGTATAGCACGCACCATTTCATAATTTCAACATCAAACGAATTGAACAAATTTATGATAAATAAAAATTATTATCTCTATTTTCAATAAATTTCTAAATTACTGAATAGCCTACTATTAGTTAGAATAAGAGCATTTACTAGGCTTTACACTATTGGCATTAGCCGTAGTTTCCGAATAGCTTACACAAAATTATATAAACGTGTAGGACACATCATGCTTGCATATAGAAACATAATGAATTATTGGAGCGTATAACTTAGTTATGGTATCTTTACTGGCATTCCATTCTACAATACAAATCCTGATTCAAGTAAACTGTGATTATACTACATACCACTTCCAAAATTACTTTTAAAAACACATAAGAGTAGTGAATTTCTTATGCTGATTCAAAGATTTTAGAAAAATCATTCCAACTACACTCCCATCACTTTGTACTACAGATATATATGCAAGTTTCGAAAGAACTAATGTAAATATGAAAAATAAGAATAGTAGTAAAATGAAATGGAATAAAACTATTTCACTCAAAAATCAATGACTAATAACAGTTTCTTAGATTACTTGTTTTTTGTAGATGTTCAAAGTGACTAGTATTTCTGACCATATTTCTTAAACGTATTTATCAACTCACATAGACTTGACAAAGGTGACATCAATGAATATCAACACAGAGTCGTAGAAAATATTATTTTCCGAACAGACTTACAAATTCATGTAAAATTGCTTTGAATAAAAGTCACTTTACAAAAAATGTATTCGGAAATTTATAAGAATTGTAAATATGAAATTTTAAGTTAATAAATGGCCGATAACAATACCAACAAGTGCAAGTTTAATTTCACTAATTAAAATAAAAAATTATTTGAATGATGCGATTATGTAATCATCTAATAATAGTCAAATAACAGTTCATTCATCACGATAGTGAAAAAATAGTGACTACTTTATTTTTAAGCGTAAAGTTCGAATCATAAATGTTAAATATCCATAACCTAATCACTTGGTGTAATTCTATGCTTCATGACTTTTAAATTATGTACTTGATACACTTGGTATTGTTTTACTTGAATCATCCCATTGATGTTTAGGACTGAAATTGATCAGTCCCTAATTGGCATATGTGCATACTATGCGTATTATCTTGATATTACCTTGATATACAAGCACTATGAACAAAGCTGGATGCACCTGCATCTCAAAGTTGACGAGTCCCAAATAGGACGAAATGCACGTCCTGGATTCTACTGCTAACTACTATCTATCTTCGCTCATATGTACTTGATAGTTATTATAAATACTCCAAAGTTTCATATTCACAAGCTCTTTCTGACCAAGTTTTATAGTTGAGTTACAGTAAAATAATAATAAATTAGAATAAATCAGAAAAATTTGTTAGTTTTATAAAATAATAAATTGAAAATGTAACCGATATAAATTATCGTGTTAGTTTAACTTTTGTCGGAAAATGTAATATGCAATCTGCTAAAATGTCAAGATTTTCAAAGCACCTAACTTTTAATGTCATCTGACAATCGTCAGGTATAAATGTCTTGTAAAATGTTGAACCTAAGACAATTATACAGAAACTAATTAAATCTATGATACTATTTTTGTTTTTATCATTATAATTGATGTATTGAAAAACAAAACTGACTTTTTATTATATTCGATTCCATGCTACACAAATTAACGTAATGAAATGAAAGTTATTTATAGGAGATTTAAAATCCCTGAAACTTTTCAACAGTGTGGTCATATTTACAACATCAGTCAATCTTCATTTCTATGATTTATTAGACAATAATCATTAAAAAAAGTAACTAAAATCCTCTCTTCGTAACTACCAAATAATAAAACTTTTATTTCCTGAGAAAATTTTAAACTCTTAGTTACAACATTGTATTTAGTTTGATTATCAAAGAGCTATTTTTCTAATGGCTGCCAAATATTTCGCTAAAATAATTTACTGGTTTTATTATGGACAGTGTGTCATTTACTGATGTAAATGATTATTCAAGAACCTCTTTCAAGTTTTAGTAGAAAACCGCACAAGTAAATTAAATACTATTATTTGTTCTACTTATTGGCTTTGCTTTTGTTAATTTATTCTTTCACTGTGCTAATTTAAAGTGTGGTTATATGAATTCATTTCCATCTGCTCCAGTTCCTACATTGATAATAACTGAATGAAGTACTTCATACGTCACATTTTAGACTGAGGTGATTAGTGATACAAGATCCGGTCGTTAAAATATTAATAATTTATTTCTATTTTCCTGTACACTTTTGGTTTACTATCTTTAGTTCACTTGTCCCATTCCTCCAATATCATAAGCTTACATTACCAAATCAGTATTCTTAGTTGAACAGTAAAAATGACTTGTCTAACACACCTGTAAAAACGTTAAGTATATTTATATAGATAAGGTAAATTAATTTTTTTATCCATAAACTTAATCATTGTCTGACAGCCTACTTGATCACAATATGGGTGTGAATATCACACTTCACAATATTATACAAATATCAATAATTCAAATACATTTATCTCATGGACTGATATTTCGATCTAATTATAAGCGTAACTACATACAGATGAAGTTTCCAATCCTTTTAAGTGTAACAATATTAAGTGATGAGTGTATATCTGAATATATATATAATTACTGAGCAAAAAATCAAGGCAATTTTTGTAACAGAATGTATGTTAAATGGATACTGTTTACAATCAGAAAGTCGGTTACCATGAGAACCGAAAATAGATGACAAACAGGTATTACGTATTTAATTAATATTTACTGAAGACTGACTGGATTTTGACACTAACTAACAAACAATGGTTGCTTACTTTGATCAATATGAAGTTAAGACTATCAAGCATCTAGAAAGTTTCTGTAAATGAACTCTCAGTTGAAGACATTCAACAATGAAAAATAGAATATCAAATATTATACTCTGTTACGTAGTAAATAATATTATTTTCATGAAAAATTGGAGGTTCGGTTAAATTAGAGATACAGCATTCTGTATTTAAAAGTAAAAGCAAAAGTGATATGAAAGCATATGTACAAAAACAACAGTGTAAGAAAGTTATGAGAACCGAATAAAAAGACTTGAAATGACGAACCATTCCAGTTGGAGATTTATCTAGATAGTTGTAAATAAATACGTATGTAATTACCTGATTAAATCAATTTAGGCCACATCCTGCGCATACAAATAAATAAGCCATATTTCAGTAAATACGATATATTTATAAATCAGCAATCAATCAATTCGTTTCTTGATGGGTGCTTAGTTTCTTAACTGTGAACTATCAGTATTTGAGTATTTTAAGTCGATATAATAAGAATTTTTAAAAAGGGAGAAAAACGATGGAAGTTGACTTAATAGTTATAAAGTTACGCTAAATTAGTTAGTAGACAATAAGTATTGATCAAAAATGTCATTAATTCAACATATTAATAGTCTATAGCTTACAACAAGATAAATAAGATATTAACAGGCTACTACTGAATTTCTCTGTCTTCACTAAAAAATTGTCTTTTTAATCATACTCAATGTTTATTGAAGTTTTCTATATAGCTAAAATCAACATCTGAAATCACTTAAAGCTATTTTGTGTTGTTACAGCTACTCCATCTGTGTTAGGATACTGAGACAGGTGGTAGATTAACAGACTATACTTATTAGACAATGTTATTTGTACGTATGAAAAGTCATTAAAAATGAAAACACTTGATATCAGTGTATGTTGAACTGAAGACTGAGTTGACCATTTTCATCAGATAGATAATTATTCGTTGAAACACGTGAAATTTAGATAACTGATTGCCCCACTTAGAGCAAATTAATTACCTGGATCAGCTTAATTGATAGTATCAGATAATTTATTGGGAGTTTATCCTTTTTAACTATTCCAACAAAAGCAATTGATGAATCTTTAATAATCACAGAGAAAATAGTATTATTTTATATGAAACGTTCTTTTACAGTTCTTTCCTAAGAACTTTGTTCACTATAGTTCTATCACTGTTACAATTTTCGATGTTCCAGATAGGTTTTAATTTACTTCTGTTGTACACATTATGTCGTATTTCAAATAACATCAAAACATGAAGAGATTGGAAAAATTTTAAAACTGAAAAAGTTTACTAAATAGTTGATCCTCAGAGTAAGTATTATTTGTCGGATAAAATATTTTCTTATCTGGAATTGATACGCTCTATTATTGTAATTAGCGTCGTTTTCAATTATAAAACAACTTCAAACAAATTATCAAAAATAATGAAAAGATATATTTATTTTTGACTGAAATCATAATGAAATTGGTTTTACTTTTTGCTCGCTTACGTTTATGTAGTTTCGTATAAATTTTCTTATATTTTCTTATTCGGTGATAATATCTATCTAAATGAGTTGTTTTAATGAAAATTCGCTTTAACGGTTTGGGAACTTTGAATTATAATTTGATGCTTAATTAGACCAGCGGAAAATAAAATTTTATCTTCACGTAAATAGCTTCTGTTTACTTGAGTTTTATATTAGGTAATAAATACTCGATGGCGCTTTTTGATTCTCTTCAAGATGATGAAGGTAGTTTTGAATACAGACTAAAGAAAATACTCTTAAATGACATTCAATAAAACTAGACACACTTTTCGTACGAGATGTTAATGACAAAACAAAAACTTCAGTTTCAAAAGTTCGAATTCAAAAATTCATAATTTTATTTAATCAATAAGTCATTGAATAAAAGTGTAAACTAATGAAATAACCATAATTTTCGTAGTCGTATTAATAGTCGTAGCTTCTAAAAGAGGTTTAATTACCAATAGATGACACAATGTGTTTCAATTTAAAAGTTGAATAAAAATTAGAAAAAAGTTTGAAATCCAGCGTTAACAAGTGAATAACATGAAAATTATAGATTCCAAGGACGAAAAGGGAGAATAAGCGAAGCAATTTAGATAAATATTGGCACGTTTGATTAAAAATCAAGCTATTTATACTTCCGAATGCCCTAGTATGGTTGAGGGTGAAGAAAGTCCACTTTCCTTCTCGAAATGCTTTCATATAGCTATGCATATATAGCCAGTGTCAGTAAAGTCCTATATTCACTGCTTTCTCGTAGCAGGGTGTTGTTTACGGAATTAAGAAGACGAAAAGAGAATGTCCGGCGCTTTCACCGGGTCGCTAGACACGAAGTATTCATTTAGGAAAGTTGGAAAACCTGATTCAAAACCAATGGTGCACATAGACCCAAGGATCCTGAAGGAACCAATGGCATTTGAATCGATCGTTGGTTACCGGCCTACCATGAGACTGCATCTCCTGACGTTTCTCCACTTTCTTGCAGATCAGACCTTCAGGTCGAAGGCTCTAGGTGTGGCTTTCTAAGAAAACCACTGCTTCCATCTGACCAGCCGGGCAGCATCCCAGCTTGCACACAAATCGAATGATTTATATGGCGCTTATGTATTCTGTGCCTTTTTGTATCAATATTTATGTGTTCAAATAAATAACAAATAATACCTATTGTTTTGTTAAGGTAAAGGTTAAATAACACATTTCAACGCAGGGATTTCTGATATCATAAAGCTTTTTGAGATATCTTTAATAATTCACATTAAGTTCATTTCATTAGTATATATTGAGTACTTAGTTGTGTGAAATAAATATCTACCGTAAACACTATTCGTTACACCAGATAAACGCAGATGAAGGGAATACGTAATAGTTCACAAGTTCATTCATTATCAGCAAACCTCAGCAGCATACATCAGTTTCAGACTATATAAATTCAGTTAAAAATACAAATGAAAGCTGATAGAAACAAGTAGTCAATCTTGCTCTTTATATGAGTCATCTTAATCCGTATGTTTGTAGACATTATTTTCAGTAAGGTTTTGATAAAAAACATTTTAAAATGATCTAAATTATCTTTATGTTCTTTGATGAAACTATATTTTATTCTTAGAAAACATATATTTTAATATAATTTAATTTGATTAAGTCATATGTGAAATATCCATTTCAGTACTCATTTAAATGATTATCTTAGCATTAAAATCAACTCAACTCGTTCCGCTAAATCAGTAACTAAATCATAATCATACTTACATGGTTTCTTCCTTATGATTTTCTGCAAGCAATATTGAAGGAAAACTCGTTATTAAATTAATTTAGGATGCTAAATACCCTTTTTAGATTTTTTTATACTTGTGTCATGCACACGATAGCAGTCATTGTACACTGAACTCGTAAAATTTTAGACAGCCATTTGCAACAGTTGGTATGAAAATGAGGATTGCATGTATGATATACATTTATTATCCTATTTCTCTGTAAATGTTAACACTAGAAAGTAACTGAAACCTAAAATTCATATAAGGAACACTGGTTTTCGGTGACTAATACGAAAACAGAGGTTTGCTTATATTCACATCATGTAGTGTGACACTGTTATCAATTTTAACCATTTAAAGTTAAATACATTAATTCATTTTTCAGAGACCTGTCTAGAGTAAAAACATCTAATTAATATCTGTCACAATAAGAAATGGTTTAAGCAAATTCATATTATTTGTGAAATATTATTCGCAGCTATGATGATGGCTGTAAAACTATGCACTTTACTGTCACTCTGTACATACCTAATCTATAGGAAGTTGCTTCATACAGTAAATTAATGTCCATGTGCTTCCAAATGCAATTATCATCCTAAAATAACGTAAGTACTATTTCAAAAGACAGTATACTTGAAAAATATTTTGATAAAAATAAGTAACATAAAATTTAATTTAAATAGTTTTAGATCAACACATTTATCTAGTACATAACTCATTATTTCACTGAAAAACCGTTACGAGAATCAACAATCTCATATCTCGTTTAATCTAATCTAGTTAATGAACTTTCAATAAACTTTTAATGTCTTTAAGAAAACAAGGTGCATCACATTATGCTTCTCATAATTATGGTAATAAAATTGAAATCCCTCAATTAACAAAACCAGCTGAGCAATATCATCCGGTTGGCTTATATAAGTTTATTATACCTAGAGGGTGCAACCAAACAAATTTATTACAAGCTTAAGTTCTTTCCTATTATTATCAATTTCATCCTTGCCATGTTTACATAAAAATAGAAAGGCTTGACAATTATTTACTTGGGTCAAATAAGCGTTTCATTCTAATTATTTTTATGCTGTGATTTTATAAGACGTTAGGGAGTTGAGTGTTCGATATAACTAATGAAGTAATATACTAATCTAATTAGTATATTGTATGGTTCATGAACTGAATTAATAGATTATTATGGTTTATATGCATATATGTGACCTTAAAAATTTTTCACTATTCAGAGAAAGGTTTTATTTTCACTTATGAATAAATTTATTGTATTCGATTGATGAATCCATATTTCCATATAAAATAAATTTTAGTTCAAATAGTAGCGTACTCTAAAAGGGTTTAAAAATGAAGAAGAAAAAGCAGAACAAATAAACTATACATAATGAGGATAAGATGAACATCAGAATATTCAGAATATCATATCCCACTTACTGGTTTATAAAAGGAGAAAGAATATCTATTTCAGCTTAATAATAGAATGAAAGCATGAAACGCTATGACCCTAAATGTATGTGAAATGGAAGTCCTAATCTAAAATCAACACAAAAGTTTGAAATTTATGTGACAAAGACTTCAACTCTTAGTGGCAAAATACAGAGAAACTTAATAATAATTTTTATCAAGTTCACTTAGCACTCACGTAATTTTGGTAATATTCGATCTCTTCTCAAGGTTGAAGACAGCTCATGTTCATAATCCCCAACAAACAGGAAAATTTTAGAATAACATAACCTTTTGATCATATTTCTAACCATATATATGGAATTCAGTTAACTTTGAGAACGAGACATTTACTACTAGAAAGTAACCGATAAGCATAAAATTAACCTTCTTACTAAAAATCTGAAAATCTAGAAAACGTTATAGAGGGTAAAATGACGTGGATTCATGTCAGTTTCTGCTATTAGTTATGCATTTATACATACGGTAATATTTTTATTCGCCCTAATAATCATACTTAAACCAGAAAAAAGTACATGATCAATACCTATCCATGGATTGTATTATGCTACATCAACGCCGGAAAAATCGAGTGTTCTAGGTCCTACATGTGGTGTAGTTTTTAGCATTACTTTCTGTTAAGTTACATGATATTAATGAAAAGCTATATAGTCCTCCTTGATATTTAGTGGTTTATTGGTTGATATTAATCTAAGATACAAATTAACATTAGAATATTTTCTAACGTTAGTTAATTGATTTTACTATGGTGAAGTAATGTTGTCTAACCTACTCTTCATATATTATAAGATCTACTGATAAAGCTATTTCAAAAAGACACAATCTGACTTTTAGAAGTTTACTGGCTGTTGTTCAACTTACAAACAAACATTTATCTTGTTTTGTAAAGATGACTAAGCAGTATCAATATTCATGTGATATAATAATTAATAAGCCTACTAATTATACATATACTTAATAGGAATATTGAAATCATCTAATGAATAAGTATTTCTCGACTTTTCATCTGTGTATGGTAAATTCACTGGCTCTAGTGGTAGACTTCTTTAAATAATAATCGATAAAAATTTTAGTGATATTTCTGACTTTGAAAATCTTGATTTACTATTGAGCTAATTTAAATACAACTGATTTACTGTTTAGAGCTGTTAAGAAAAGTTTATAGGCACAACACATTAGCGCTATTCATGAAATTTTGCCCACTTTTAAGTAGGTGTTGTCACAGACTACCATTAGTTAAAATAGTCGGTTGGAAAAGCTTTCATCGATACATAATGAAACGGTCTCAAGACTAAGCATTCCTATAGAAACCTAAAGGTTCTGGGTTCAGTCTCCGGAAGATTTTGGGTCCTCGAAACTACAAAGTCCTTTAGTAGGGCACAATAGCTTTTCAGTGCTTACTGATTTTCATTAGTTGTCTAACATCAATTTGTGATGTAGAAACAAAACAGTCTATCGAAAAGTTAATAGTGGCAAAAAAATTAGTCTACTTCCCTATATCAGTTATTAAGTACGTATTGAATTAACATGCTGCTACAAATAAACCAGTTTCATTTACTTATTTAGTCTAAATAATCAATACCACGAATACCCTAATCACCACTTAATAAATAAAATATAATTATAACGTTAGAGAAGCATAATCAAAGCGACAGATGGAATTAACCAGTCACTTTCAGAATTGTAGAACCTAATATGAAAAAGTAAAACAATAAACCGGGATCAGCTTTTTAACTAGGAAATTTTGGGTATTTTATTGTTAATGAAGTAAGTCTTCAATATAACTATTAAAATGTTATTTTTTTATTAACCAGTTCAGCTTTAGTAAACGATATGCTACACTCTTTTAAATAAAGCTGTTGTGCTTAGTACTCATTAAACATTTCTAAGAAGTGTAGCAACACTGTTCGGTTTAGTTCATTGATGAAGGAGTGTAAATTCTGAAATGTTTTCTGTCCAAATTCATTATAGCAGTTTGTAAAATAGATAATTGACAGACGGTACAATATTTGATCATATTGATTTACTCCTGTCAATATTTTCCAGTTATCAGGAAAAGTTTATGCATAACTACATAGCCCTAATGGATACCCAACCAATAGATAATAAAACGCTGAGTTTGATTATCAAAATGTGAAATGATAACTTACACTTTATCTCAACAAAGCACAACTTAGTATTCCCAAGGCAATCATAATCAGGTCATGATTAACATTTTAATTACTATCAAAATTAAAAAGAATGAAAACTAGAAACATATACTTTCATGAAAATACAACAAGAGAAAATAAATCTATTAGATCCACAAACAGATAGATCGGAAACATATGCAAATGATTATCAGAACAAAAACAACCACTAAAATCTATCATTATGTGTAACTTTAAGTCAATTACTACAAATATTTTCATTAACTAGTCAGCAACGTCCTTTTAATAAGCATAGTATACTATATCATCGTGATGTTTTCCACTGAGTGGTTCTTCATGCATCAAAACAATATAAAACTAGAATCGCCTGATCAGTAATTTTGTCTAACCATCTAGTGTTGTCAAAGATAGGTTTAATTTGTATGATCTTTGATAAGGTTTACGCAGTAAACATACACCGTGTAAAACTCATAGTTAGGGTCACAGAAATAATAACTGGGTAACTGAGAAAAATAAGTTGTGGTTTAGGAATCTATGGTCTTGATTATCCACAAATTCATTGCTATCGTTATGTAGATTTAATAAACACTATGGGTCAATAGGTTGGATATGGTTTCTTAGTTATTTGAACTAGATTTGAAATTTACTTCTGGTTATGTGACATGATCAGTGATGAAACACCAGACCTAAGTATTTAAACAAATGACAACATACATAAAACAACAATAATTATGATCATTTTATAAACAGCTAATACTTGTTCACTTAAGTTGTGCAAATAAAAATATTATATCAATATTATTGATAAAGAAAGTCAAAAGTTATCAATGAGTACATCTATTGAAATAATTCATTATAACTAAGGCATCAATAATTGAATTGCAATTAAGAATACACAAAGCTTAAAGTAACCAGAAAATGATTAGAATAAGTCAAAATAAATCGATTCCATGATAGTTTTCTTTTCTTTCAATCGACACATAGAACTTTTGTACCGAAGAGATGATTTCTAACTAATAAATTCTATGCTGTATATTTTTTTAGATAAAAGAATATTTTATCTTTCATATTGGTACATTAATCAAAAACGATCGCAAAAACTCTTTCAGTTTGTAAATTAAAATTATAGGTGTTTAATGTCAACTAATAAATCATAAATATAGTTTTGTCTCCACTGATTTTCATAAAATAAACATTCTTCAGTGTATAAGACATAAGCATGTGTATAATTAATTCAGTAACATTCTTATTCCACTTTGTTTACAAAAACAATTCTTTTTTTGAAAATAACTAGAAGAATTAAATTCTAAATTATTTATTTATATTCATCATTTTACGTTGGTTTGAACTTTCATAAACGGAACCAATTACATGATCTCTATTATTTTTAATCTAAATTGCTTTGATATGAAGAAGTATGAACAGACTATCCATGTTGTTTAGAATAAATAAGTACTTGTGTTCAGCACAACTATGTTTTCCTACTGTCTTATCAAAATAAAAACTATCAGTTGGATCTCATTTCTGTGTATAAAAAAATTTTTTTCTCTTCTCTTCGTTTTTATTTAAAAGTGACCACTTTCTATTTTTATAGGGTAATTCATGTTAATATTATCTCATTTTCTAAATATGTATTTTGTATAAAATATCTTATTTAAAAGAGGTAATAGGAATGGAGCTCACAGAATAAACTGTAGTGAATATTACTAAAATTCTTTGAACTATGGAGCAGTAGCTTAGTTGTTACAGACTTCAGCTTTCAACTAGTAGGTCTAAAGCTTCACCTTTATTCTACCTACTACTGTTTGGACGACGAGAATAAATTACTGATGATCAACCTCGAATAAAATTTTGGCTCAAAGACAAATATATCAGCTTGTTACTGATTATTCAGTAACATTTCAGTACATTTACATAACAACATACACCACTATAAGAGATAAAACAGTATTTCAGAAATAGAGTAGAATTATAAAATTTCCCAGATAGTTTAATTCGGAGAGACAAAGATTATTAAGAGTTCAAAAATATCAATTAATAATACTGTCTACTGGCTTCCTCATTACATAAAAAGAGTAGATCATAAAATTCAAGTTACTTTAGTGACTTGAGTCATTATGAAGATGAAAATTAAGAATAATTCACATACTATACGATTTTAAAAAGGCAAAAAGGGAAATTAGCTAACTAAAACGTCACATTGTATTCCGAGGTAAATACATATTAGTCACTACAGGGTCTTATAAGTACATTGCAAACTCACAACGTCGAAACCTTTAGAAAATCTTATCAAACACAAATGATTCTCTAACCAAGTAACTACATAATGCTCGTTTTAAAATCTAGAAAAAAAGGATTTTTTAGCTTAAATATATGTTGTTAAATTATAAGACCCCTTTTTGACTTGAATAACGTTTACAAATGGCCTATGTCTGATTATTTTATTTTCGGTATTTTGTTGCATAAAATATTTGTAAATAATCTCTATATCAGTTTTTCCATACCAACAATCGATCAGTTACCCGAATTTGAAGGAATGGAAGGCCAGTGACATTAACCTTCAAATGTAGATTATCATTATCTTTTGTAATTTATTGGTATGTCATGTATGCACACTAACACAAACAGAATTTTTCAGTTACTCAGGGTAGGAAAGAACAAAATAGAGGAATCAATGAAACCTAAAGAGAAAACAAAGTGAACATAAATAACTAATTTACCAAATGACTTGCTAAAAACTACTATCTGTCATTCAGTAGCATGTAAAACAGTAAAGCAAAGGATGATAAAGAAAATACTTAGTATATTTACTTTAAATTTCGCACCTAGAATAATTCTACTAGTGAAGTAATATAGTTTGAAGGGGGTAAAGACAAATGATTTAGAAATAACAACTAACATTACATTAAATTAATCAGTTAGACTTAAAGCATTACGAGACATGTTATTTGCAAACAAACATTACGAATTATTTTTCTCTATTTGATAGTTTCTTGTTTGATAGTTATATGCATGTAAATCCGTTGGTAAGTTAAAGTACACGAACTGTTGAATCCTGCTTCAGAGGTCCAAAGCCATTGTGAACAACACGAGATTTAAAAATCGCAAGTTCAATCCTGTGTGAAATCGTGAGTATGCATGAGCTAGTCCCCAAATTAAAGGGTTTTCAAAGTCTTATGTATTAAAATAATGTTCAAACTAATCCTAACCTACGACAAAAGATGCCAATAAATTCAACGTTATATGATGGAAGGTAGCCTCCAAGAAACTCTGAAATTATTTCTTCTCTAATTGGTAATCATCACCAAGACATGCCTTATTCTTGAGGTAATAAATGCTTCCTTCTCCCATGTTTCTTAGCTATATATATAGGATTGTGTTCTCTGCTCTGGATATTTTAGTTTCGAAGCTTTTATTGTATTGCTCGACAACATTTTTAGTACCTAATTCGAGCACGTTATATTTCTGAAAATATATGTATCACGTGAAACCTAACAGTCCAATACTTAGTGAAAATCAGTAAAACGTATTCGAAAATACACCTATCGACCAATCGATGGAACAACCAAACAATAATTATTAATAGTATTACATCAGAGTGAATTAGTGATCATCATAAAGTGATTTTAAATAAAAAATAATATGAGCAGTTGTGGATAAATTAGCTTTGTACCTGTGCATTTAAAAAGAGAAAAGAAACAATCATTTAGGAAATGAGCTTAGCTGATATGTAAAATCGTCTATTATTTAGTCATTGTTCTTTAAAATTAACGATATATTAGATAATTAACATTATATACATATTAATTTAAAACTAAATAGCCGCTTTACTTTAAAACAGGCCCCGTTATTCTAATGAAAATTCTAGTAGTGTATTGGATAAATATAGCAAGTCTTACACTACATCATTTAAAACACACAGTCACATTTCAACTGGATAATCATATACTGTCATCAAAACTCCTTAAGATAATCTGTTGTCATAAATCACATTGCGTAATAATTTTAGTTAGGTAAATGAAAACCAGGAAGCGCTGAGCAGCTTTTTCCTCATGGTATGGAACTCTTCAGCAGTCCACATCCATGAAACAGCGCCTCTTCTCTGGCAAATGGACACTTAACCAATATACCACTGAGCCAGAATCCAGTGACGTACGTCCCTACTTCTAATTATTTCGCAAAACTCTGCAACCATCTTCCATTGCTTAAGGCAAATGGCTGTTTCAGCCAGATATGGTGAAACTCTACTGGTCACCACTTCTCCACTGAAACTCCGAAGATCACTTTTTCAAGTGACTGTTTGACATAACTTGAAGCTATTTGGTGAAAAATTGAGAAATATAATGTTTTTGTGTCTTCGTTCGAATAGATTTCTATTTCGAAGTTTTTCTAAACTTGCTTAATCAAAATATATATTACTAATCAAAAATCTTGACTTACGATGGACGGAAAATAAATTTTGCTTTGTAATCGAAATCGATTAGCTACTGGTAGGTCAATTACAAACAATCGTGTCATATTTTTAAGAGCCAGCTACAAATATCATATTATAAATTATGGTACACACTACTCAAATATTTATCTTTTGAAGGGGCTTTGTGAAATAATATACCACTTAATTTACCTCGTATATGTGTACTTCTACTAATTGCAGGGTCAAAGACAGTCAGTAGTCCATTAAGTGAAATTGTTCAAAAAGCTTATAGAGTACCCTCAAAGCATGGCTATTAGGTGAAGAGTACGAACAAGGATAATTTAATCTCGAAAGCAACTTCAGCTTATATGAACAACTATCAACAATAACCCTCCTCCTTCATAAACAATCTGTGAGGCTAATGTCATGCAACATAGATGTTTTCGAGTATGCAGACATCCACCACATCTGTCGTGGACAATATGCTTTTCGTCGTTAGACCTGCCACATATTTCTTGAACAAACAGAGCCCACAGATACAAAATAATTTGGACGATTATCACACACAGAAGAGTCCAATAAAAAACGCTACTATTAGATTGAGATCGTTTGACAGGACTACGTCATCAATAAAAACGAGAGAAATTAAGCCAGTTTGTCAAGTAATAACAAAATATATAGTCTTATTCTGCGTTTGAGGCAATAAGGAGTAACTGTTCCTTAGAAATTCATAAGCTGAGCTTTGATTCATCTTTTCTGATGAACAGCTGTAAACGGCAGAAAATTGTGGGCATCTGCTACAGAAAAAACTAACAAATACCATGCAAGATCAGTATCTACACAGCAAGAGCTATGGTAGCTCAAACTAAAACCAGCAGTCGAGGAACCGCAACAGTGACTTGTAAAGTATCCCCAACTGTGGAATCGAATAGCAAAATTAAGACGGTTATCAGCTTGCAATCCAATCCAGACGAATAAGGGATAGCCTAAACAGTTAATGATGACGATATTAAGTAATCCAGTTTTTAGAAAGGCCAACAATCATAGTTCTTGTACATAACTTCAATAATTTGTCTTATTCGGAATTTGTTTTGACTACACTTTGGTCTGAATAGTGTCCCTTAACTTTTACACCCAAATTTTACATGATAATCTAGCTTGTATTTCGTTACAAAGTTTTAAAATCACTCTTATGCAACATTTACAGTTCTCTTTGCATACTAAAATATTTTTCATCTACAAATGATTTAACAAACTATTTATGGAGCAATTTATCAGAAATTGTGGTTTATGGTAGCTTAGTCTAATTTTCAGGGCAAGTCTTGATCTTTTGACATATTGAATTCATATTTCATTAAAAAGCGCCCACGAACAGACACCTTGAATAAACAGCCTGTCGTTGATGCTGTTGGAATGAGAATAGTTCTAAAAAATCGCTCCAATTTTCACTATGACAAATTTCGTTTATTGAATGGCAAGTAAAGCTATTCATTGGTGGAAAAATTATTGTCACCCCACCTAATCATGAAAGTAGGATTGTTACAAATAACAAAGTCAGCACTAAATAACCGGACTGTTTGAGTTGTAATTACATTTATTTACTTTATTAGGCATAAGAAAAATTGTTATTCAGTTTGTGGATAAGTTTTATTAACAGTAAAGTTAATTTTGGACAAAAATTATTTCAATAGCCACAGAATTCATGGTTCTGACTATGCTAAAAACGATTCAAATTGTTTGTTTCGCGCTGCTTAAACTTGAGTTAATTTTATTTCAACTATTTATTCACTTTGAAGAAGTGGATTACATTGTTACGAAACATCAGAAAAACAATTTTCTACTCGTTCATACCATACCTGATACCGCGAAGACCGAACAATAGTCCACCATGGATAACCAAACCAGTTAAAAAAATTCTTAGAAGAAGGAAGAAGCACTGGAATATGTTCATCTCTACAGGCTTAGAACAATACCGATCCAGTTATTGTAAGACTAGGAATGCCTGTAAAGCTTTAATAAGTAATACTAGACGATCATACGAAAAGCAATTGGTTAGGGATTCTAGATATAGTCCGAAACGGTTATTCTCGTACATAAAAAGGCGAACTCAGAGAAGTGATGGAATTCCATCACTTTTGATACAAGAAAATCCTTTAATCTTGGCAGAGAATGATACAGAAAAAGCTGAAGCTTTATCGAAATATTTCAGTAAAGTGTTTTCTATCACTAATGAGGAACGACCAACGATTCGTTATGACCGTAACGGCTCGCTGATGGATCCTGTGGTCATTGAGAAAGGTACTGTTTTAAGGCTACTTCAGCATATCAAACCTGATAAGTCCAGTGGTCCTGATAATACTCATCCTAGGATTATGAAAACCATATCAGACGTAATTGCTGAACCATTGGCGATACTGTTTGACATGTCTCTGAAGCGATCCAGACTGCCGAGAGACTGGAAAGACGCTATAATAAGTCCGGTGTATAAGGTTGGAAGTAGGGATTTAGTTAGTAACTATAGACCCGCTAGATTAACGAGTGCAGTTGTAAAACTGATGGAAAAAATCATTCGGATATCTGTTTTTAACTATGTTGAAAGGCATAATCTTTTCTCCAGGGAACAACATGGTTTTCGGAGAGGCCTATCGTGCTTGACAAATCTTCTCATCGCAAGAGAAGATTGGGCTGCTGCAAAAGATCAGAATATTCCTGTAGATGTGATCTTCATAGATCTTAGTAAGGCTTTCGATAAGGTCTCTCATTCTGGTCTTAGACTCAAACTGGAACTCTTCGGAATCCATTATACAGTCGTAGATTGGATAAATAGCTTTCTCCATGTCAGAAGACAAAGGGTAAGGGTAAATGGGACTCTTTCCTCGTGGGTACCTGTGAAAAGTGGAGTTCCCCAAGGTACAATCCTCAGTCCTCTTCTCTTTTTACTTTATTTAAATGAATTACCAACTGTAGCAAAATCATCCGTTCTACTATTCGCTGATGACATAAAAATTTGGAGACCCATACACAGTATGTCAGATAGAATAGTATTACAGAATGATCTTAGCTCATTGGTGGCATGGTTAGACAGGTGGTCACTTGAAGTAAATCCCAATAAGAGTGTGGTGATGCAATTAAACAACAATGATGAATCGTATCACTACACAATACGTGGATTCGTACTACCCAGAGTAAGAAACTATAAAGATTTGGGAGTCATATTAAGTAGTGATCTCAAAACCACTAGTCACTGTAAGGCTGCTGCTGAAAAAAGGCTATAGGGTATTATGGTCTATTCGTAGGTCTTTTCAGTATTTAGATGACGAAATGTTTAGATTACTATACCCGATTTATGTGCGACTACATTTAGAATATGGAATTCAAGCAGTAAGTCCTTGTTTCAAGTATGAAGCAGATATGCTAGAGCGAGTCCAACGACGAGGTACTAAGATGGTACAAGGTCTATCTGGACTATCTTATGAAGACAGATTGAGACATTTCAACTTATTTCCTTTATCTTGCTGTCGAATACGGGGTGATCTAATATTGGCTTATCGTATACTGAACGATGACCTTGGTATTAACATGTCTTATCTTTTACTTCCGTCTAGGACTGATCGTTTGAGAGGACACTCGAAAAAAATTCAAAAACCGAGACCAATTCGTTTACGTCTGGAGTTTCGTTTCTCTCATCGAGTAGTGAATTATTGGAATTCTCTACCGGAACACGTAATATCAGCACCTTCTGTTGATATATTCAAGACAAGATTGGACCTCCACAGTATTACAAACTGCAAGGATTAATACAGGTCAATTGACCTCCTATCCTTAATTCTGAAGACTAAAGACTGAAGATTGGGATATAACAAAAAATATATCTATTATTAATATCTTTAGAAGTCATGAAATTGGCCAAAACCCAAGTGGATGCTTCGACAGAAAGCTTATGGTACAATCTAAGATCTACACATTATATTGGTGCTCGCTGTTCCATTACGACTTTTTGAACATAAAACAGGACGATGCGTTATTTGTTGTATCTCAATATCAAGTATTTATTAATGTCTCATTGTCTCTTAAGGAGGTTAATTTTTACGTTTGCGATAAGAAAAACAAAAGTAAAAGAGCGCTTATCCAAATACCTATCTGTGCAAAGTTTTGTATAGTGTTATACAGTGTTTCTCAAATAAATGCACTACATATTTCCTATGTTTCTATCTCAAAAACAATATATTCGTTTTGGACAAACTAAAGGGTACCGGACAAACCTTCGATGCAACATTGGCATAGTACGTAAATGAAGTGTGATAAAGAATTTTATCTAATTGTACTTAAAATAAGACGCACATTTGCCACTAAAGATGAACGTCATTTGATATGCTGCCGTAACATAAAGTAGAATAGAAAAGATTGCTTTGATTATGTGGCCTAGAATGTTGGCTAAACAATTAACATGCAACGTTGTAATCTGGAACTATCGATTAATCATTTATAAATCAACATTAAAATAAGCAGTTGCGTAGTAAAGTCTAACTTTTCCAAATGCTAATAGCCTAAAAATAATCATAAGATGATAAAAAATGGTAAAAATTAAGCAGGTTATTGGTGTATTGCATTGTAGTTTAAGCATCTGAAATTGTTGATACTGAACGAATAGTAGTTACAGTAACTCAGTAACAAAAATAACACATTACAGCTTTCTTAAAGTTATTACTTTTCAAATGCTTTTTAATTAAGCTACACATTACTTCTGTCAAATGGCAGTAGAAATACAGTTGTTGATGCATGA
Organism: Schistosoma spindalis; assembly: GCA_946903255.1. NCBI lineage: Eukaryota > Metazoa > Platyhelminthes > Trematoda > Strigeidida > Schistosomatidae > Schistosoma > Schistosoma spindalis. The sequence goes on along the minus strand of OX336420.1, from coordinate 43,101,282 downwards.
TTTAGCAGCCTGAACAATCAACTACTTCCAGATATCCCATCGAAACATTTTTCTCAAAACGCGAACATTAAAGAAGTTTTAATATCTCGAATAAAAACTATGACTGGTGCTTTAAAAGGTGTTAATGGTTTCTGTGAAGTATAGGCAGCTTTCATCGTTTCTGTAGCAACAAAACTTTGAGGCATGATATAAAAGTTAAGCAGGTGCAAACAGTTAGTTGTTTGGACCATTCTGTTATCTTGGAAGGTGAAGAAAGGACGATAGTTGCGTTTCTCAAAAACAATAAATATAACTCATATCAGCTTAGCCATCAAATTGTCTAAAACCGCCCTTAACATTTACGTTCCAGGATATTATGTAACATTAACTCACAGTTTCATTTAATAAGTAAATGTAAACATAATTTTCGCTTTAAATTTTATTCTGAAGGCAGTCACATGAAGTAAAAATCTAATGTTCCACTAATCTATCTAAAAACTACATAGTTACTATAAGCAACTAAAATAACCCTAAAAATAGTGAATAGATATCATAACACGACAAAAGTGTGTAAAGTGTATGACAAATAACACCCACATACTTACTTTGTTGTCTGGCATCAATAAGCCAATATAAAAAGGTAATATTGCAACGACATCTATTATACTCATCACAGATATAAAAAACTTCCATCTGTTTGGCGCAGCATACATTCTTGCGCAGTATTCTACCGTGAATATGACTACACATGCTGTGTCGAGGCATGAGAAGGCATCAATGTACCGGTCGCCACAAGCCCGTTGTTTACTTAGTCCAGGTTCTGGCCCACAAGGTATAGTCTCTGTAATATTGGCAAACACGGAAACAGCAATAAAAAAGCCGGTCACGTAGTAAATGACAATCGCAGTAGTAGAAAACTCTGGGTTTTCGAAGGCCTGCCAAAGTCTGTTACGAAAATCTCTTGGCACTTCAGCATTCTCTTTGGTTGACGACCGTTCTTCCAAAAGACGCTCTGAATTTTCACGCTTACTGTCATGGTAATCTTCGTAGCAGCAATCACCTAGAGCTTCTGACGCTATTCGAAAGTAAGCAAGTTCATCTTCATACTGCATGACACATTCTTTCTTAGGATAATGGAGATGCCCGCAACGATAATAAGTCAGTATATGTCGAAATATCTCAGGGTCTCTATCAAAGTAATATTCACCACTATTCTCATCATAAAAGTAATCACGTTCATCTGATCCAAGCAACGTATGAGGATACTGATTCAAACTGCTTGTAAGTACTTCAAATCTCTGACCGCTTACATTAATAATGGCTTTCTTTTCATAAACATCTTGATTTGAATCATCCTTTGTACACACATTTTTCGGAAGACGATGTTGAGCGATCGGTACCCATCCAATCGCTGAGGCCCTAACAAGAGGTAACCAAGCAGAAGCCTGAGCCATATCACATATCTGAGCCATTAATAATCACTTCAGGAACCAGTGTACGATTCCCAGTAATCCACCATAATTGTCCTAGTTATTGAGTGATGATATACAAATTAATTTTTTTAATTCTATCATGTTCCACAGTTGGCACAAAATAAAAATGTACATGCGCGTATTCACAGAACGATCGTTCGCAATTATGAATACTTGTCACTGAAAAATTTAAAGTTATTGGCACAAACAAACAAATCCGTGCTTAGTTTGAGAAGTTCTGAATTTCATTATAGTTTTACTCGTTTCGTATTACTTCCGTCTAAAAAATTCATCTTCATGATGATGCAATAAGTAAATAGGTTGGGTTACAGTGAATTTTCCTGATCGAGTTTTGCCTTTCATACCCAACTGCTAGCTAAAGAGCTTAGACCATGTTATTCTCCCGGCATTAGACTTCTCTTCATTGACTCCTAACTTGTCCTTCACAACGCTAACCCATGAATCATGAATTTTGAGCTTCTCGCATCCAACAATATTTTGTGGTACTTGAACCCACACACCTCGATGGATTAAACGGAATACAGCACACAGTCTAGTCCGATCCATTCTTGCTGCTCACATCAGGCATTGATTGCCAAAGTTGAGCTACTCTTTCTCCAAAATCGAAACCACTTCAATTCACAAAGACAACAAGTGTGATGTTTGCTGCCATAGGACCAATTTTCTTGTTCACGATAAACGAGTTGCCTCAGGATGTATTATTTGGACGATACGTGTCCCTACTGTTTAGTAATCAATTGCCTAGAATCTCAGACTATTAAGCTCTCAAATTCGCAGATGATTTTGAGAGTAGCATAGAGATAATAGGGTTAACTTATTTCTTATCTCTTCAGAAATTTATAACAGATATACGACTAGACTGCCGGAAAACTGTAGAATGCTTGTAGTGACCTATTTTTATCAACACAATCCGATTGGTGTAATGGAAACAATTAATATTATAACCAATTGTACCAGTAACCGTTTTACTGTACGTGTTTGTTCAACTCCACTGAAGACATTCTTCCTTCCGTTGATTGTGATCTTGCACGCGTTTACGTTCGCTCAGTGATTCCACCTGGACTCCTTTGGCACGATTTCAGTATTCTTTCGATACCACAAGATTGCCAACAAATATATCTCGCTACAACCTTCGATCATCTTCCGATTTCTGGCACGCAACCTTCTTGTAGTAGTGATCATGGTTAAACGTGACACTACGATTGGTGAATTACATCTGGGAGCAAGTCTCAAACTCAGTCGAATCTTTCAAAGAAGCCACTTTCGGTGAGTCTATTGCTCATCTATCCACGTTCCAAACAAATGATGGTCGGGGGCATGGGCTCGAGATACAAAAAAATTACAGAAAGAGAGAATAGGTGTAGCATGCATGTAGTATAGGAATAGTCCTGCACTGTTGCTCGGTCGGTTAGTCGCGAAAGCGTACGGGTAGGCGTACTCGGGGTCCGGAACGTGAGACGGTAGTTTCCGTCGTGCATCGTGAGCCTACAATCTCATCCGTAGTTAAGGGCGGCGTGGTCTGGTGATCTGGAAGTAAGACAGAAGTCTCGTCCGTAGATGGTGCAGATGACACGTGCTGTTGACCGGGATAGGAGAATGAGGTCTCTGATTTATCTAGCGTGGGATCTGAAGTAGATGAAGAGACCCCGCTAGTAGGTTTGATGGGTCCACATTGAGTCTCAGCTTATCAGGAAGGGCACTATCATCGATCAATGCTGACTACCTCGACGCGGTCATGTCAATCAACTTTGAAGGTCTTTTCGTGACGAGAAATCACGTGAAAAGCTCCTTCGTGAGGCTGTTGTAAAGGTTTACGTGCCAAATCTACTCGTATGAAAACATGTGAACAGATAGATAACTCTCGAGGGAGAGCGACTTGTCGATGTTGTATTCGAGTTGACACCGGAGGCAGTTTTCGCATAAATTCAGACAGCCGTTGGTCGTATTCTGATTGACCAAAATCGTTACTGCACCGTGGTGTGAAAAATTTCCAAGGCAGACGCAATGTCGTGCCGTATACAAGTTCAGCGGCAGAACAATGTATATCTGCTTTTAAGCTCGTTCTGATGCCCAAGATGGCGGTAAGGTTTCGTACAAATTGTTGTTTTCGTGTGCTCGAAGAGCACTTTTAAGTTGGCGATGAAACCGTTCGACTAAGACATTTGATGCTGGGTGTTAGGCGGTAGTGTGTATGCGTTCCGTACCAAGCAGCCAGGTCAGTGAGGAGAATAACGCGGACCCGGATTGTTGTCCCCGGTCAGTCGTGAGAGTTGAGGGACAACCGTACAGCCACTATCCATCGTTCTACGAAGCGGTGAGCAACTGTCTCCGCTGTAATAGACGTGATGTGTATAGCTTCGCGCCATCTTGTAAAACGACTGATGCACGTGAGTATGTGATTAGACCCGCCCGATGGTGGCAATGGTCCTACAGTGTCTATATGAACGTGATCGAAGCGAGCATCAGGCGCAGCGAAAGTGCCAATCGGGGCAGCTACGTGCCTGTGCACTTATGATCGTCGACATTTTAGGCATTGCTTTAACTACATACGAACATCTTTATTCATGGAAAGCCAGACGTATCGTTCAGCGTCAAGGCGTAACATAGCTGTTATACCTGGATGAGACGGTCCATGCAGGGCATCGAAGACGATACGACAGTAAACAGAGGGTACGATTGGTTGAGGAAGACCTGTAGAAGTATCACATAGGATAGTACCTGAATTAGTAGCTAGGGGTACTTCCTGGCACTGAAGGGATGTAGATTGCAGTGCTTATGTACAAGAAGGATCGTTTGCTTGGGCAGCAGACATAGCAGGAAGATCGGGCACAGGCAAAGTAACTATATCCACTTGGATACGTGAAGGAGCATCAGCAAAATAGTTTGACTCTCCTTTAATATAACGAAAGTCTGTCATGAACTGAGAGATATAGTTAAATGTCTGCACTCTCGTGATGAGTAGCGGGCATACTTGGTATGCAGAGCGCAAGTTAAAGGCTTGTGGTCGGTGAATAGAATGAAATTGAGACCTTCTACTGCGTGTCGGAAATATTTGATGGCACAGTAGGCTGTTAGTAGTTCTCGACCAAAAGCTCTATATATCGTCTCCGTGGGAATAATGCGTCGTGGGGGAAATTCGAGGGGTTGCCAACTACTGACGATGTTCTGTTGCATAACGGCTTCTATAACGAAATGCGATGCATCAACCTCTATAATAAGCGTGGCTGATGTGTTAGGATGAGCGAGGGTCGTTTTGATCTCTGAAAATGCAGTACGTGCGGTATCGTTCAGTTCTAACTTGCGTGGATTACCGCGAAGTAAATCGGTTAGTGGTTGCAATGGTTCTGCCAGGTGTGGGATGAAACGTCGATAGAAGTTAACCAAACCGATAAAAGCCTTCAGTTCCTTGAGTGCGAACGGCATGTTGTACTCCCTTATTGCACGTACCTTGTCCTCGAAAGATAACATACCCTCTTGCTTAATGATGCGACCTAAGAACATTATTTTTAGTTTGCCCAGGTCACACTTGTCCGGGTTGACTACTATTCTATCATCCGAATGGCGTCGGAATAACAGTGTAAGATGTTGATAATGTTCATCCTTTGTACTATTTAAACTTGGATTAGTTTTAATTTGGTTATTCATTCTCTGAAGAAGTGACTCACACTAAGTCACGAAACGTTGGAAAATCTAATTTTTCTACTCATTGGGATATTACAAATATATTATTTATTTATAATGTTTATCTACGTTTGTTGATGCGATTAGCAGGTCATCAATATAGACGTAAACAGAATCTAAGTCTCGTACTATGCTATCAATAAACCTTTGAAACATTTGGGCAGCATTCCGTAATCCAAGTGGCATTTGTAGGAACCCAAACAGACCAAAAGGAGTCAAGAAGGCGCTTTCCTCGATAACTTAAAGAGTGACTGGGATCTGATGATATGCTTGTACCAGATCGATCTTAGAAAAGATAGTCGTGCCATTGAGCGATGCCATGATGTGAATTTCGGACAGTTGGCTAACATTAATTTGTTCAATGCGAGAGCGTCCATGACAGACTTGCTCTAGACCAAACGTTCTGACGTACAATAAATCAATTATTTATAGGCATATTTACAGATTGGTGGTCAGTTGTAAGAATCGAGTTTGGCTCAAAGTAAAAATCGGTTGATTTGAAAAAGAGTGAATTGAAAAAGCTTATGTGACACAAATATGGGTGACATGTTGTGCGATTCTTTCCACCATATAAATCTTTACAAAATGGTAAACAGGAAGCGATGCTCATGTGATTATCAGGGAGAACATAAGTTGTAAGCAAGGGGAGTACACTCCTTACTGATGTCTATGATAATGGCATGAACCTCTGTCAGTGTTGGGGTAGACTTGATAGTTTTTGTTTTGCAGATTTGCTCGACTGCTGGTACTGATAATTTACATACATGATTGTGTCGCTAAACCTTCAATTAGATTGACAATGTTCCAAGAAGTTTACAAAATAGCAAGTGATAGAGAACCATGCTGAAACAATCTATATTAGATAAAAATAACCACGAGGAAACACTACTCACTGGTACTTTAAGTCAATTTATAGGCCAAGCTTATTAATAGTTTCACCAATTCTACCAGTCATAATATGCGATTGTCAAGTCATGACATTCCTTGAAAATAAACCCGAATGGACCCGAAAAACGCTATGAAACATTTTATTCAATTAGCACCGAAGAGACATCTCCAAGATACATCTAGAAATTGAAGTCACGCGTTACATTTCGGACTGGAAAGTTTTTCTGCCACCATATTTAGAAGGGTTCCAGAAACCCGAGGCCATATGAAACTCTGTAAATAACCTCGAATTTCTATACATAAACAAACTTTGAAGCAAAGCATCTTTTCTATATTCCGCGCCTTCTCTCTCGCGTTCACGATGTCGTGTACATTTAGCCTGAGGGTTACTAGAGGAGGTTAGAAATTCGAATTAAGTGTTCAGTCATAAGAGTTATAAAGTGGAAAATATTAAAGGTGCTTCATATATGTGCTAAGTTCAAATGGCATAGAGATGATATAATACAATGCACGTATAAGCTAGGTCAACACGTACATTTACGAGAAATTTAACAATTAAAAAAACTCGGCATAAAAAAACTTAAAATTTTGGACACAACTTAAGGAACTAGTTCGTTTTTGACCAGTTCGACAGAACCTGACACCTAAGTTTCGTTTTATTCGCCCCCATTAAGAGTATAGAAACATAGAGTCTCCCCCCTTACTCCAAAAATATAAGGACACTACAAAGTGTTTAACGGCAAGTCAAAAAATTCGTCCGCGGACTCAGATCCTAGTCTTATGAAGAGTGCCTCCAATTATTGAACTGTTACCCACTAGAGTACAGGCGTCTTAAATGTGACCTTCTAATGACTTACAGTATCTTAAACACTTCTGGACATCCCCTTAAACACCTACTTAAGCTTAGTTTTAACACAAATCTTAGGGGTGACACATAGAAACTGGAGACAACAGAGCAGAACTGACTGTAGGCAAAATTTCTACTCCTTAAAAGTAGTAAAATTCTGGAATTCGCTGCCGGTTGAACTAGTCCAAGAGACTTACCTGTTCTTCGAGAAAATCTGACATATTCTTAAGGGCTAAAGACAGTATCTCACTGTAATTTACCAGCTTTTTCTTTTTTATCGTCCGTGATTCACTGCTGCTAGATACGGAAGCTTGTTAAGCGTAAGCTCCTTCTATTCCATTCAGAACCATTTGAATCTTTGAAAAGTCACTTATACAATTACTATTGGCGGATGCCTACTTCAATCATGTACAACGTGATGGCTCCCATCATACTCCTCAGAATCTTCAAAACTCCTGAAATACTTACTCATAAGGATCAAGATTTCAAAGTATAAAAAGCATCTAGAACAAAACTGATGCCCACTAGTTCAAACGTGAGAACTTCTATAGGAAAATTACTACGAAATAATTTAATTGTAAACAATAAAATCACACCAATTCTAAATGACATTATTTAATTTATTACAATGATCCTTTTGAAAAAAAAAGTATTGTTATTCACAAACAGCTTATTTGTACATAAGTGTTGTGAAGAAACCAGTATGGGTTTCTTCAGAAACGAAATTATACACGTTTCAATAATGTTTCCATAATATTCGACAAATATAAATAAGTTTTGTAAGATTTAGAGTATTGAGCTAAATTGAAAGAAAGAAAAGGGAAAAAGGAGAAAAAACTGAAAGGGACGTGAAATATGTGAGAAATTTGATGAGCATGTTTGTGGAAACAGAATAAGAGTAAACGGTAATATGTGCTACAAAATGAATAAAAATAAACAGACAAATAAGAAAGTGTGTCCCTAATGCATTATGATTTGACGGTGGAATAAGCGTTTCTGCAGTAATAGTTTAGAATGATGCTATGAAAGTCCCAATTAATTGTAGATAATAATCGTCAAATACCAATTTGTATGGGTCACATACACGTGGTGAATATAAGACGAATCAGAAAAGTTAATTTATTGAACTGTAATGCAAGATGTTATGCCTTAATCACGAAGAAAACTACTTATTACAAAAGTCATATGTATAAACGCATGAAGACTATATCCATGAAAATCAAGGCTCATTCCTTAACAGTATTTCCTTTGGTTCTCGGAAAAATACTTTGAGCGAACACTATACAGCACTAGCAAATATCGTTTGTATGGGTAGTGAGAGGAACTGAAAGCAAGTTTCTCACTATTCCTTCTCAACATTGGCATCGATAACATTCTACAAACTACTCTAATGAAAATAGGTAGTGGTCCTGGATAAACTTTTTCATTTTGAGTAAACGGATGATATTGTCTTACTGCGTGATGATAAACAACCTGTGCAATCAAGATTAAGTTAGTCAGGAATGAATCACATAGTGGCTTGATAAAATATGAGAATTAAACATTAAATGCATTTTTTGCACAGCTTTTTTTCTTTGTCCTTTATATTCTCCAATATTCCTGTTCTCTGTATTTCAATATTCGGCTGGCAGGTATTCTACTTTCGATCGCTCATATATACTACTTACATATGTCACCATAAGTAGCATAGGTCACCGTGGTAGTGGTAACTGGTTAGGCCAAATCGAAATGGTTTATGCTAATCAGAACCATCTTTGGTGTAGTCGTGATGTTAGCCTGGCTGTAAAAGATAGGGTTTATAATATGTGAATAATACTGGTTCTCCTCTATACTTGAGAAACCGGTCCTCTCCGAGTTGGGGATGTTCAGCGGCTTTCTGTGTCTGATTATCATTGTCCCCAAAAGATTCCTGACACCTAATGGCAACACTATGTTCGCCACGATTACTTGGTTGGGGTGAGATAGTACTTGAGGCGTTACCAGACATAGGTCACAGGAGAAGCCAGAAAGCGTCCTTTTACAAATCTCTTCTTTAGATGGGAGGACTCTTTTTGTTTGCACTTTTTCTCCCATTATACACTACTCTTGTTCACTTATTTTTATTCATTTATTATTCTAGATTATGTGCACTCCTCCTTCCTCAGTATCCTAACAGTTTTATTTTCCTACAATGCAACGGACACTTACTTCACCGCTTATCCGTAGCAATACTTGTTTAAATAAATAATCAATTAATTACGCATATGGCTAAGGATGAGAAATAAACACTAAAACCGAAAGACTCTGTTCCACTAATGAATATAGGTTTGCTTATTGAAGGACCATTCGAAACTGAATTTCCTCTCTATTCCTCTTCATTATCATAATGCCGGCTCCGAAGAAAATAAGGTGTTTTAGAACACTATGTGATTGACTAAAGTCCTAATAAGAGGATGAGTATAAGTAGAGAGCTTGACAACAATTGATCTCAAAAATATTCACTGTCGAAAGTTTCACTATGTGACTATTATCAAAAGATGAGTATGAGATATGTCAGTTAGCTTAGAAAATAGAACTACAAATAACTAGCAAACGACAAAGGTGTAGTTTTATATTTTCTGAGTGAATCTCATGGATTTTCATTTTAAAGTAGGCAGTTTCGACCAAGTCTCTACAGATTGCAATAATTTGTCTCAATAAGTGAGCATTTATATACTCTTATTAGTCTTACTGATCAACTTGAAAACATAATATTAAGTTTGACAAACCTAAGAGTGAAACATTAGTAACATAAGATAATGAAGTGTGAGTTTTATCTAATTTTGTTAATATGAAAGACATTAATTTCCAGTCATGCTCCCTTTAAACTAACGTAGATTACAAATAATTTTATTATTTAGATTTTTTAATCAAACCTTGATGTAAGATATACAAAAGTGAAACTTTAACATAAAAACATTTTACTTTTACAGGTCGACGTTAATTGAAAGACGAAATTATAAAAAAGAAAACTGTTTCAAAAGAGTCGTTAAAATTACTTTGAATTACCACAATATTAAGCGAAATTACTATTTACTTCAAGTATCTGTTAATCAAACGCCTTTAAAAATTCTTCAGCACATTGACGAGCCCGCGAATTCACTGCTAGGCGCATTTCGGAAATTTCTTTATCAATCTCATCCATAAAAGTAATTACGAAATCAACCAATTTTGCCTTTGACATCTGTTCCGTGTGAAAATTAGTGATAAGAAAACTGATGTCATAGCCCTATAGAGAAAGGAGCATAAAAAGAAGTGTCAGAATTTCGATTAAAAAACAGAGCCGCAGAAGGTTAGATAAATAAATATCTTTACGGGAAAATAGTATTTTAACTATGTATTACATGATGTTAATCTGAATGATTGAGATGTGAATGAGTGAAATTCATAGGACGAGAAAGTATTCCTAAAAACACCTTGATGTGGTAAAATTGCGAAAGATATCACTAATCAAAGAAACTTGACGTCTTTAACTACACACCAAGCTTTAAAGTACTTTAAAATATATTAACCAAAGGACGGTATGAGAAAATGGGTTTGACTCAGAGGAAAACAGTATATCATACAAGCTTTTAACAATTTCTCAGGACAAGCTTTCAAAATAACACCAAGGTTACTAAACTCTTCTATTATTAATTTTATTTCCTCCAGGAAGTGATACGAACAAAACAGGAGAAATACAACAAACATGTAAATAACTATAGATTTTTGACTTCGCAGGTATCGATGATAATGTTGAACTGGATCGTTTCAAATCTATTTTCAGTTGCTTAATTACAAAATCATCTAATTTCTGTTAACTCCATGAGTTCTAATTACTATTTCAATGTTCTGGAACTTTCCCTCCCAAACTTTATTTATTCGAAACAAAATTTTTATAACCTCATTAACTCTATCGGAATGTTCGCTACATCATGATACATATATTCATCCTTAATTACTCACTTATGTATAAGCATGTCAATATCTGTAATAACGCTGATTCTCAAATATTTTAGGTTACAAGTAGTTGATGGGACCCTAACGAAATGAAATGAATTCATATGATTCTGCACTAATTTTCGTTCTTGCTCTCTTGAAAACTTTTTATTATTTAACCACTCCACTAGATGTGACTTTAGGCAGCAATACTCCACTAAAGTCGACTGAAGTTGTAAGCTTTCGTCAATTAAGGGATTTAAAACATGTGTCATGTGTTTCTAACGACTGCCCAACGTGGTACTGGCTGGCATAGGTTATCTGGAGAAAATCTGGGGATCGGCATAATGGATTATTGGTTGTTAGTTAGAGTTACGTCTTAAGCTGCAGAGTTCCGGGCTACAGCTTATTCCATGTTTGTTATTAGTCATTAGAGACGTTAGATGACATGGCGGGAAATTAGTCACAGTCGTTGTCAGATTCCTTATTTATCTTGCTATAAATGTTAGGTTTATGGAATTACTAATAAACTTATATCCTTCGATCCAAGTTGTTACTTTTGTACCCTATTTCTCATAGTGAGATTTCTACTGTCTTCGCCAATGTTTCCCACACTACGATTTTCGTCTTGATTTCCCGTCGTTATGTTAGCATGAACTGTGGTAACCTGGACCAAAAAATACTAGCTCGTGGTCTTAGGTCGATGACTGACTAATATATGCCCTACCTAAAACATGAAAACCTGAAGCTATACTGACTTATTGAAAATATGTTTTACTCAGTTTATTATTCCATAGTGAAGTGGCTTTTAGAAATGATTCACAAAAAGAGGAAGCCCTACTCGATGAAGATTTTTTTTAAACTGTGTACATTCAACTTACCTTCTATCAAAAGGAGACGAATCAGTTTCTCATTTGCTATTGCCGATGAGGTACTTGGTAGATACCAGACGTAAAAATTATTCTTTTTGTTCTAACGTACTTTTTTATTTTAACAGAAATCTTTTAATTTCACAGAGTATGAGAACTACAAAAAAAGAACCATTCTGGGGACTTATGCTAAATTATGTATTTCAATCGATGCTTCAAACAACCTTCATCTCAAACCATTAGTTTTAATAATTCATGAAGACACTTCATGCATTGAACTTATCACAGACACAAATTCAGAAAATTGTTAGTACGAAGTTGAAATTGGCAGTTTAGTGATTGAAGGTCACTTAAAGTTGTCTGAAGTGTTTCGCTGCTTGTTGTCGCCTTTTTAGTTCACGAGTACTGTCAACAGCACATTCACCTCCGTCGTACTTGAGCAGATAGAAAAATTTATGCTAGTAACTTCATTTCTTGATCCCTGAGACTTCCACTATCAGGTATATTTGAAACGTCTAAATTCTCTGATTTGCACGATATCTAAAAGCTCAGTCGATGAGTCGCAATGACCCGACAGATATCACTCCTACACAGCTATCTTTTCTATCGCGCACTATAGTGAATGATATAAAGGAGAAAAGGCATGCTCACACCAAGTCTCAAATTGAGAAAAAACAGTCCGGTTCATTGACAGGGTGCTAGACTGCTAGACAAGAACTTGAAGACTATCTGTGAGGATTCCCACACTTTAAAAATAACTTATGAAAAGCCCAATATTTATTTGGCGAAGTGACCAAGCGGCAACTATAAGGAATATACTATCGTGAAAAGCAAATGATATTCAGCTGTACCACTTCATTATTATAAACAACGGAATATATCAAAAACAATTTATTTATTTTATTTTTAACACATAAGCATTTGTACAAGGAGGCAACAAATACATATGCGCCACACGAATCTCAATTGATTCGTGTGAGGGCTGTGATACTGCTCGGGTGCCCAAACCGAAGCAGGTAGTTTTCTTAGGGGGCCACACCCCGAGCCTTCGACCTGAACGTCTGACTCACAAGGCAGTGAAGCATCGTAAGAAGATGCAGTCCCATGGTAGCCGGTGACCAAGAAATTGGTTCATACGCCATTTGTTCCTTCAGGATACTGGAACCCATGTGTACCATTGGTTTGAGATCCGGTTAAAGCGCCAGACATTCGCTTTTCGTCCTCTCATTTTCGTAAACAACACCCCCGCCACGAGAAGGCAGTGAGTGGGACTTCACTGGCAGAGGCTATATACGCGTGGCCATGTGAGAGCATTTCGAGAGGAAGAGAGGACTCTCCCCACTCTCGACCGTACCAGGGCATTCGGGGGCATCAAAAAAAAATACAGAAGCATTACATACAAAATCAAGTACAGTTTAACTTTTCGTACAAGTATTATATCCAGAAAAAGCTGAAGGATGACAGAAAAGCAAGAGGAAACGATAAAGCTCAATATTGCTTTCTAGTTACTTGTATAGAACGTGATCTGTTGATGTGCATGAATGTAAATCTGGACTAGCGATAATTAACTAAGCGCTACTACATGGTCGAGTGAACGGATATCAATCATACTCTAACAATAAACACATACAGATATGGAAAAAAAATATATTCTACGACCTCTTATTAAGGCAACACTTGAGCTAGAATCACTAAGCAAAAATGTTGAAAGAATGTCTCAGGGTAGTTAGGTTACATGGGGACTCTGGACTGTTCTCATAATGCAATTGCGACTAAAGGTGTGCGTACCTTGGATAGGGTTAAGGAGGTAAAAATAAGCTAAGAAACTAACATGATTAAATTTAAATCAATGCTAGTATTTCATTTTACTTTAGCTAGACAAAAAATACATTGGTTGAGAATTGTTAAGTATTAAAATTGACTATCCAGCGAACAAGCAAAATGATCGTAAAACCAAATGTAAGTTAGGCTTGACTGAGTCACATACAGGATTGTGAAAATGCTCTATTCATGGTTGTTACTTACTTTTCAACTAACTCTAAATGCCAGCACAGAAAACATTGTGTTATATCCGAGCGAAGATTAAATCACGAGTAACTTCTGAGACATTAATTGACTAATATTATCTATATATTCTTACGGTATAGCTATTTAATAGCTAGACTATGTATATTTATATTCCCCTTATCATAAGCTTCACTTTGACCTATAATTTATCATTGTACGATTTACTGTCCCTAAATTATGCTCAGTTTATTAATTACTGTCCCCCACATTCACAGCCACTTTTTGGCCTATTTGTGTACACATGTTAGTTTCTATTTTATGGTACGTTGTGGTCTGCCTGATTGATATATAAACCGAGTATGTCTGAAATAAATGATTTGGTTCGATTTGGTTGATTCAGAAGCTGGTATTGTGTTCTGGACTCAAGAGGACGGGTTAGAAGGACGTAGGACCCAATAGGACGCTAGACTGCTCAGACCGGTTGAACGTCATTGGTCTTGTCATAGTGCGAATATTCGTATAAGCCGTATTCTGATTGGTGTATAAGTCACGTGATCGTAAGCCGGACATCAAATCATAACACCCTGGGAGTAAATATTTTTTAGCTATTACGGTTCTTATCTTGTGAACTCTTTTTCACAGTGAGAAATTTTTCTCGGTGATTCAGATAGTTCAAATAGGATCAAGAGAGTATCGCACGATAGAAAATCAGGGTAGGAATTCATAGTCAACTATCAGGACTTTTTCTGAACTGTGTACAAATAACAAACAAATATTAAAAAAGAATCAGATTTGTAGTTTTGCTACAGCAAAAATAGGAAATGAGGTTTTAAAGTTAACTTTAAATAATCAAAGGTATGAACTTACAGGGACAGGTTTACGCCTAAGTATAACAAAGTCTTCTGCACGAGTCATCATAAACCGAGTGAATTTTCGACAAAGCAGCTTTTCGATTTCGTCAGACTGTTTGATAGCAATGCTGACACGAACTGAATTAATTGACCCTTCAATCAACACCCGCTCTTTTTCATTCCGACTAATAATTACGGGGTTTAGTAGTAGTTCCTTGGAGGTTCGAACTTCTATTTCAGGTTTGTTGTGACGTTCAACAACTTGCGAAGAAAAATTCTGAACACATAATGCTGCATTTAGAGTGTGCCTAACTGCGTTTAAATAAGGTTTTAGTGCCTGAAAATAACCAGAAAACTATAAAATGTCAGTTACGCTAAAAGCTCTAGTTACAATTAAAATAAACTATTTCCATATTTTGCTACGTTACAAATCATGCTACGAATAAGTACACAAAGATTAAGAACGTGTAAGAGTTTAGATGGAGATGAAACAAACTGAATCACTATAGTGAGTTAAACCCTGACCGTTGTTGCTACGTTGACGTGGTGGTCGGGCTTGCCTATCGTGATGAAGCAACTGAGCTATACTGGCTGGAACAACCGTCCCTCAAGGTCCTACCATGCCAGACAGGTCGGTTGAAGAGCGATAAGACTAAAAGCAACAAAACCAAGGTCCGAAGGCGAAGTCGTACTGCTGACCGTACAGAGGTGTGACAGCAGTAAGGTGTTTCCTTCAGACAACCAGCATAACAGCGATGCTGCCTTCCCAAAAGAAGGGGTGGGGTTAGAAAAGGTCGACCCTAAAAATGCACACCTCACCTTATCCCACGGATATCCGTCTCCGGCGGTAAGGTCTCAACAATTACGGAGCTAACACAAAAATTACTCATAAAAAGGTCGTGTGTGACCGACCTCAAGCAGCTGTCCCTTGGGCACTGCGGTCACGCTCTCAGGTCACTAAGACCACCTCTAATCCAATTTCCTTTTCAGGTAACTCCAGCAGAACCCTTCCACGGTGTGGGCAACCGGGAAGTGATAACCGCCCTCATACCTCTAACAGCACTCAAGACCACTGTATTCATAATCAACCTACCTCTTCAATTCCTATTATTCCTCTTACATCGACTTTCAAATCTTAACTCCCTCTTTCGGCTTCCTCCTCAAGTGTCACCACAGCCAACGATTCTAGTGCGCAAAACACTGTCCCAGGTCTACTGAAACCTCGCTCCAAACTACACATCGGAGCCTTCAATGTACGCACACTATGCCAAACCGATCAGCAGGCTTCCTTGGCTAAAACCTTAGAATCTCGTACCATTGATGTATGCTGTGTCTCCGAAACACGCATACAGGATCCTAGCGTGGTCATTCACTTGACCTCACCTCGGCAAAACGGAGAGCCAACAAGATACACCCTCCGTGTATCTGGCGACCCGATGGCTAGTTCTCGTGGACTGGCAGGTGCAGGCATAGCACTAAGCATGAGGGCGGAACAAGCGCTATTAGAGTGGATCCCCGTTAATAGTCGTCTATGCGCTGTTCGGCTAAACGGCTCCGTAAGAACTCGAAAGGATAGGGACACACGTCGTTGCCTTTTCGTCGTTTCTGCCTACGCTCCCACTGACTGCAGTTCGGATGAAGTGAAAGATGAATTTTACAGAAAGCTGTCTGAACTTCTTCAGAAAGCTAAACTTTCAGACATAGTACTCATAGCAGGTGACTTTAATGCCCAGGTAGGCAGCTTAAGCGAAACAGAAAGACATTTAGGTGGGTATTTTAGTATTCCGGCACAGAGAACAGATAATGGTGATCGTCTGCTGCAACTGTGCTCAGACAACCGTTTATTTTTAGCAAACACAAATTTTAAGCATAAGGAGAGACATCGTCTAACATGGCGACCCCCTGCACCAAACCAACGATGGACTCAAATAGACCATATTGCCATCAGTCATCGTTGGAGAGGGTCAATAGAAAATTGTCGCTCATTCTGGAGTACCTGCTTGGACTCCGACCATGCCCTAATACGAGCACGCATCTGCTTGCGCCTCACTGGACGCAAAAAAGCCACACAAAAAGACTCATTAGAACCGAATTGAGTAATGAGAAAACCAAAAGTAGGTCCCAGGAACAACTGAGGTCACACTTAGGTAGTTCTGAAAACTAGGCTGACCCCGATGTTGCTTGGAAAGACATACAAGCAGCTGTGAAAACAGCAGTGACATCTACTAGTGAATTAAACCACAGGGTTACAAAGAACTAATGGATTTCTTCAAGGTCTATTGCACTGATAGATTCTCGCAAACTCATCGCATCAGGTTCTGAACACGATGAAGAGCGTAAAGAAATCAGATCTAGGTTAAGCAAAAGTCTAAGGAACGATCGTGAGCAGTGGTGGGCAACGAAAGCAAAAGAGATGGAAAAGGCAGCGGTTATAGGTAACACCAGACAACTCTTCAGACTGGAACTAAAATATCAAGTGTAAGTGAGACTATCTCGGAAAGAGACGGCACTTTCACCTGCTCCTAGCCCAGACGTTTAGAACGATGGGCGGAACATTTTAAGGAGCAGTTCAGTTGGCCTTCAGCTACTCTACAACTACCCTCTATTCCCAGACAGTATGAATGGAACATTGAAGTAGGTCCCCCAACTCTAGCTGAAGTTCAAAAGGCTATAGCTAATCTGAAACGAAGAAGGGCAGCTGGTCCAGATGGATTGGCCCCAGAGGTCTTTAAGGATGGTGGTCTAGTTTTAGCGATTAGGTTGACTAATATTTTAGCTAAAATCTGGGAGTTAGACGTCATCTCATCTAACTGGTCACAATCACTTATCGTCCCAATATTTAAGAAAGGGTCAAAATCATCCTGTGACAACCACAGAGGGATTAGTTTAACTAATATAATATCTAAAATACTAGTTTCGATAATTTTCGGACGCCTAACTAAGACTCGTGAACTGCAAACACGTGAAAATCAGGCTGGCTTCAGACCTAGTCGTGGCTGCATCGACCACGTATTCACCATTCGTCGGGTTCTAGAACACAGGCATACTTATCGGCGTCCGACAATAGTGGTCTTCTTGATTTAAAAGCAGCGTTTGAATCTGTTGACCGAGAGGTTCTGTGGCGGTGTCTGTCATTGAAAGGCGTACCTCAGAAGTACATAAACCTTGTGAAGGCTCTTTACTCGAACACTACTAGTCGAGTGAGAGCTTATGGCGAACTGTCATCTGCTTTCGCAACCTCATGTGGCGTCCGTCAAGGCTGTCCACTTTCTCCATTTTTGTTCAACTTCATCATAGATCTACTGATGGGAATAACGCTCTCATCGACTGAATTCTCGGGTATCGATCTCCTATCAGGAGGTCCACTTATTGATTTAGAATACGCAGATGACATAGTCCTGTTTGGTGAAGACGCTGATGAATTGCAGAGTCTTTTGGTAGCACTGAGCAACAATGCCAGAATGTTTGGGATGCGCTTCTCTCCCTCTAAATGCAAGTTGTTGCTTCAGGACTGGTCTGCGTCAACACCTGAACTAAGGATAAGAAGTGCAGTAATCGAACGCGTTGACAACTCCACTTATCTTGGAAGTCTGATCAGCCCTAATGGGTTGGTGTGTGACGAAATCTCAGCACGGATTCGAAAAGCTCGCTTGGCCTTTGCCAACTTACGTCATCTATGGCGAAGGCGAGATATCCGTCTATCAATTAAGGGACGAGTATACTGCGCGGCAGTTCGTTCCGTCCTTCTATACGGCTGCGAAACATGGCCTTTAAGAGTGGAAGATATTCGTAAGTTACTAGTATTTGATCACAGGTGCCTTAGAAATATTGCGGGTATCTGCTGGGATCACCGGGTAAGTAATAGTGAGGTTAGACGTAGGGTATTAGGGAATGATGGTAAATCAGTTGATGAGGTTATGAACCTTCATCGACTGATATGGTTGGGCCACGTGTTGCGTATGCCTGAACAGCGATTACCACGACGCGCAATGCTGACTAGTGCAGGGGATAATTGGAAGAAAGTTAGGGGCGGCCAAACCAAAACGTGGCATCAGTGCTTGAAGTCACTAACTTCTGGGCTGAGCCATGTTGGGAGATTCAGACTGCCTGGTTGGGGTCCGCGTGACTATCGTAACCAATGGTTGGAGACTCTTGGTGACATGGCTCAGAATCGATCACAATGGCGTCGGTGTATACACTCTCTGTCTTCCTTTAAATTAAGAGATTAAAATCGCTTCATATCTGTCTAGGAACTAATTCTTTCTTCCTTTACTATCTCCTTATACACAATCTTTCTTCTATATATTACCACCACTGAATTAACTACTTCTATGAATCCGGTGTTCAAATTGTTGTGCTAATGCGGTATGGCAACTTGGACCGATGCATATACGTGCCTGGTCCTACGTTGCAGCTGACTGACTAACTGAGTTAAACCTAACATGAGATTCACCAATAATAAAGTATCCTAACCTTTTGTTATTAAACACAAGTGCCGAACTTTACGCAAGGAACTAAGACTAGATATTTCATTCATTTTAATTGGTAGGACAAGCAGTACTACTTTGAACAGCTAAACAAACAACGTAAGACCCAGTAGAAACGTAAAAATCTGGAAAAAGATACCTATAGAAGCAGAGTAAGCTTATGTGTACTTGACTTATGGTGATGCCCATTTTGCGGGTGAAGTGAGGTTTCGAGGGGGCTGGACGTCTTCAGTAAAAGGCTGAGTAATATTTCATTAGGTAAACGGAAGGGTAGCGTCAAAACAGAATTGCCGGAAACTGGGGTCTTTGCTCACACATGTACAACCGATTTAGGTTTGGACAATAACTTATAAACGGAAAGAACAAGACGCTTTAAAGAAGAGTAAAAAACATTACGCACATTTCTAAGCTCTTTTGACTTGCGACAACAAATACGATCTTTTATTGATTTGATCAACCCATGATGACCAAAACTACTTATTAACATATGTAGTACTAGTTAGCGAAGTATTATGGGCAACAATCACCGAATAGTTGTTCCATCAGTTATGGACTCCTCAAAAATGAACAACCCTTTTAAGTCTCGGAGCGAGAAAAATAAATTTAAAACGCCGTTTAAATTTATGTTCCCATTACGAATAAGGATCTATATCAGAAGGGGTTTTGTGGATATTATAGTAATTTTAATAGTTGAGACCATGAGTTAATTGAAGTTAGATCACCATAGAAAACCTGGAAGCACTGGACGGCCGTTTCGTCCTATTGTGAGACTCCTCAGCAGTGCGCATCCACAACCTCGCCTAGCGGGATGCGAACCCGAGACCTATGTCTCGCGCGCGAGCGCTTAACCACTAGACCACTGAGCCGGTCGGCATCAAACGGTGTCAATGTCTAACTTCAATCTGATGCGAACAAGTTCTGGGGCTCTAAAAATTAAGAATGTAATCCCGATCGATAAATGGTACGGGATGATGCGATGTGGCCAAACGAGGATTTAAGCCTTAATACTAAGGTCAAGTTTCCCAATTGGAACATTACATACAGTATGATGACTGAAAGACAGAAAACTATTGCGAAATGATATAATTATTTGCTACTTGAACAAGGTTGTAGAAGTAACTTTGACAATATACTTTACGAGACCACTCTTGATACTGAGAAGTCTAAGAACTGCAGGACCTCTCCTAGAGTAGACTTGGTATTTTCAGTAGGTTGTGGACAGTAATTAATGGAGTAACGCAAGACTGTTCTAGGTACTCTGCATTTTATACCTTATTTAAATGAATTTCTAAGTACAGTTAAGTCCTCGATGCTACCACACACTGACACAAAGATCTGACGAGAAATAACAGGAGACGTAGATGCATGTGCTCTTCAAGAGGACTTAGATGCTCTAATTACGTGGTCTAAAAAATGGCTGTTGCTTATCAACGCGGCCAAGTGTGTATACATGAATATTGGGGGTATAAAGGTACAGAGTAGAGTCTGTGCCGAACATTTACCAATTCAGATACTTATATGTTCACTAAAGTATACATAGCATTAGTGAGAGCCAAATTTGGAAACTGCGTTCAAGCTATAAGCTCCTGTTTAAAAGATGGCAAGGGTAAAGGTTTTCGCACCGATTCAACTATTCCTGGAACTTGCTACCCGAAGAAATGAGGTCCATCCCTTCACCTGACTCATTCAAGAAAAGACTAGACATTTAGGAGCTTACTAGAAACGGACTAATGCAGGTCGTAGGATTTGTGTCCTCGAAACACAAACCTGAAAATATGATAAAAAAATGATATGCACCATTGTTTAACAATATCCACCTCTGTTCCCTACACTTAATCCTTCTTATCATCTCACATTAAATTTACAACAGTAGAAAAGCATCAAACAACATTTTAATAATGGGTTTTGAGTTACGCATCGACTTGACAGTTAAAAATGGAAGTTATTAGCACCCAAAAATCAGCGTGGAATCTTTGTCTTAGACTGGCCAATTCGAGGATGATACAAAATTTTGTTCTTAAAAGCTTTGAGTACGAAATTTTCAGACCATTCCTAGTAAATTTGCTGTATTAAGGAACGGCACTTGCCATGAGAAAGCAATGACCTTAAGTAGTATGCAACCATTCAAATTTGTCAGTTCGTTTCAAAACTCAAACTCTGATGAGGAATGCAGACAAAAATTAGTCCCTTAAAGTCATCGTGTGGGTAATATTAGATCCTTAATGACCACAAAAAATTATACATTTTGTTGTATTTTTTAATCTGAAAGGTCAAAACTAGAGATAATGATAGGACATGAGTTAAGATTATCAAGCCGTGAAAAAATGTCTAATCTAAGTGCGTTTTCATGATGGGAATTACTTATTCATTCCTATTTACACGAATTAGGTGATTTCGCTGAGGCTTTTGCTAATTCAGCGTCTAGTAATTGTTTTATAGGTTTAATGCTCATGTTGACGTTATCCATATAGACCAAGTTAGTCGTTCAAATGTTCATCGCCATAGTAAATTAGCGTCACCAGTTAATTTCCGCATTTCCGTATTTCTATTATTGGTAAACATTAAATAATGCGATCTAGGAGTGATACGTAACGTGAGCGCGTAGATATCTATTAAACAACGAAACTTTTTATAAAACATCAATAAAAATGTTAGTACTATCCCCCCACAGAAAGACTATCTACAAATTACTGATTTCAACTAAAAAATGCTTGAAATGACTTTTGTGTGCACTTGCAGCGCTTGACAATATCCAAAATAAACAGTTTTGTAAGTATTCAACAACAACGAAGACCCCGATAGTTTTATTGGACAAACCCTAGATGAAGGTGCTCGGTTACGCACCCACACTAGGTCATGAGTGAGTTTGCTGTGTTGCACAGATTTTACAACCAATAGCCTGCTTAGACCAAACGCTTCACAACACATCGACAAACTTCTAAATATGTTTTTGAACACAATCATCCCTGACTTATGATTTGACTGTGTTGGTATTCATCGATTATAAAGATGTAACTCGTAGAGGCGTTGCCAAAAGTCATGTCGGGTGTGAGGTGGTTACCAATAACCCTATACTGATAGATATCATATGCTCACTAGTGACCAGCTATGAGAAGTAATTCTCAGAGTTCTAGTCAGAAGTATTACGAATGGAGTTCAACCATGTCGAGTGTGAAGCAGTTATAAATCAAAGACCATGAGCGATGGCCCTGAAATATCGCGGATTAATTGAAGTTGGACACTGACACTGTCGGAGTTCAGCACAACGGCCTAGAGACTAAGCGTTTGAGAACGAAACCTGAGGTCCTAGGCTCTCATTCTGAGTGCGGGATATGCACTTTTTATGAGTTTCGTACTAGTACGATACAGGCATCTGGTGCTTCCAGGTTTTCATTGGTGATCTAACGTCGATCGATTCATGATCTCAATCAGAGCTCAATCATCTCCGAAAACCATTGTTGATAAACCTACCCTACTTCAATGAATTTAACTGATGTCATCCGACCAACCTTACGACTTAGTGTACGCACTTTTGTACAAAGTGACTCATTATGAATACGCGGGACCCTTCAAAGTCTGTGTGGTGTTTGAGTGAACTAATGAGTCTTTTGTACTTGTTGAATGTTTGATTTCGATTTCAAAATACAGTACACTCGTTAGTGCTTGTATAGTATTTCTTGATTGAATTGAGTTGTTTCTGGGATTCTTAGTTCGTATTATAATTCAAATACTTCTAATTATCATAGTGTGTCAGTGCAAAGCTATGTATTATAACATCAATAAGAATGGAACTCCGGATAACGTTGACACCGATCGTCTTGATGCATCTTACAAGGAAATCCTAATTACGTTGACTTTCCTGCTGAGCAGTCGTGCGAACCAAGCCTCTCCTTCACGATACCATCAATGATAACAAGCGTCCACGACAATACTACCCTGGAATCCGAAAGCCGGTTCGAAACAACGCGCTTTGAGAGAACGGTAAGGCTGTAGGATCATGGTCTAGGTCAGTATAAATACACTTATCTTGGCTACTCAAATAACAGGCCCGATCCCAAAGTTGCAAATTTGTCATTAAATGGCAACCTGATCTATAAAATCTTACGTGAATGTCACATAATCGTCTGGGTAGGCTCGTCCTCAGCAGTGTGACGTTTAGCATTTCTGAAGAACATATTTGGGCTGAGAATGGAATAATGTATTTAATATGGGAAGGAATGTGTTACACAGTGACCACGCCTGCATAGCCGGGCTGAGCAATTGCGATTCCGTGTTCTCGCGTTCACTAATTTTGACCTTTTCTAAATGTTTCGTGTTGAATGTAAATCTTCTCACTAATTATATGTTTAACTTCGAAGATCGTGTGGTTGGGATCCAATACCACTACAATGTTTCCAGAACACCTTAAGAACTACTACACGTAGGACATTCTACGAATTTTTGTTTGGTTTTGCAGCCAACAAATATTTGGTTTTATTCTCAGTTTTTACATATAACTACAAAAACGATCTTTTGTTCCTAACACATATGGAATTATCTGGAATAAAAATATCCGGAAAAAACTGCATGTGTCATGGACGAGTGTATGTTGACGAGCTCTCACGATTCCATTTATTCTACTTTTTCAGTAAAACTGAAAAAGTTAAAAAGCTGACTAAAATTACGATGAATCGAAATTCTCATTTTACACTTATTACCGTTATGTTATAATACATGGCCTTTTATATTAGGGGAAAACAAACAGATGCCGCTGGGTATAGCCAGCTATCAGAAGAGTGTTCACCGAACGCAAGCTCGTTGGGCTTAAACTTCTGGTTAGTCACGATTGGGGGTCATCACTACCCCACTAAGGGGAGTAAAGTTTAACGGTTAATAAGTTCTCAAATTAGGTAGTCTTGCAAATCTCTGACACTGGTGCCAACCATAACAGTTTTTCTAGACAAACCCTGGATGGAAAATCCCGGTCATGCACCCACACTGCATCATTAGTGAGTTTGCTGTGCTGCACATACCTTATAAATACTAGCCAGCTTAGATCAAACGCTCCACAAGATAATGACAAACTCCCAAATATGTCTTCAAATTCAGTCATCCTTGATTTGACTGCATTGAAGTCGTCCGATTACAAAGCTTTAGAGGCGATGTCTTTTTCAAATCCTAGATATCTATGACATTTTTCGGCTATCTTATGTTCAAAACGACTTTTCAATGAAGTTTGATTCGGTTGTGTTGCCTCTAAGTTATCTATCCGGTCAAAGACCATGTATGGTTTCGTAGCACATGACTAAATCGTCCTGAAGAGCCCGAAGATGCTTTTTTCTTAACACTTTTATAATCAGAGAAGGGTCTTTTGTGAATATTATGGTAATTTCAATGGTTGAGATCGTGATTCAGTTGAGCCAAGTTAAACTGGAAGTAAGCAATGATCGATTTCGAGAGTACACTTAGGACATATTCGGCATGTCGGTAACTGTTTGATCTAAATTTGCTGATAATTATCGGGGGTGCGTAGCACAGTGTACTCGTTCTTGATCTAGTGAGGATGCATAACCTTGTAGAATTATGGTCTGTTTCGATATTATTACTGCTCTAATGATAGACCTAATCCTAAAACTGTAGATTTGTTATGATGTAACTGCCTGATCTATAAGATCTTACGTGTAAGTCACATCATTGTCTATCCTCATTCATCGCTTGTTAATCATCATCAACGCATTTAGACTGGAGATACAACAATATATTTAATGTGGATAAAAATAATGTTACATAAGTAAGACCATGCCTAAAAGGCCGAGCCATGCTACTTGACCAATTCGAACTAACTCTACCCAACCTTCCCGCCTTCTCCATCTTTGGATTTTCCTCCGCGTTAAATGTAGAATATCTGCTTTCTCAGTTGTCTCGTGTTCAGCTTTGAGGATTGTATGGTTAGGGCCCAATGCCATTACACCACTCTACTGCCAGAATCAACAAGACGCTGGTTCGGTATCAAATTGAGTGGAATTGTTGCCCGCCGGAGGTCAATAAAAATAATGAAAATCCTCCGGGTATTGATGAGCTGGAAGATAAATCATAAAGAAGGGCGGAAGCAACTGATGGTGAAATACATGTAATAACTTTAAAATGTCTGTTTTAATGCTTAACACGCTTAAAACGAAAATTTGGGTGAAGATTATTTCGGCTAAAAAAAGTGGATTTTAATAAAAAAATGATTCTGTGTAGAGATATATTAATAAGCCACCGTAAGATACGTACTAATAGCCGTTGGTTTACAACTTAACTTATAGGAAGTATTTTGTGTTTAGAAATATTAAAAACAATCAATACTGTAGGAACGTTAATATTGGTATCATTTTTGGTTTAAATTATGAAGTCACATAACGTTTATGCCGGTAACCTGTCCATATGAGTTGATTTCCAGTTGCACCCCCATTAGTGGGTTAAGTTAAAGAACAAAAGTATTATCGTCGAAAAGAATTTCAAATAGTGTTCTTGTTAGTTTGACACGGTTTATTTAATTACGGGGAGATTTTCTTGACCTCATTTTTACTTGACCATCATAGAATTTAGTAGCATTACAAATACATATGAATGGTTATCAAAAAATGTTTTAATACATGTAAAGTAATAATTATGTGGATTTTGGACAGATAGCCAAGTGCAATTCGTTAAACATGAGTGTATTCGTAAGAGACTTGCTCTAAACTCAATGTTCCGATTTACGATATACTTTTTACTTAGATTTATACCTACCGGCTGATGGTGCATACAAGTTAGTTACAAGTATGCAGTTTAGCATAAGGCGAAATACTATTTAATTGAGATATAGTGATTACTAGTTGTTGGAATCAACTAAGCTTATGTGCCGCAATTATAGGTGATGTGGTGCTGCTAGATGACTACGGCTAGATTAGTCTTTACAAGATGATTAACAGTGAGTTATGCCCATGTAACTCCGCCTGTGGCTCATCTAGATTTACTGCCGGTCCCAAGCCCGGGTAAAGAAAGATGGTTGGACATGGGGTTAGCGTCTCCATCCCGTAGAAAACAAACTCGTTAAAAAAACGCTAACCAGAAAAAATAACTCAAACAACTTAAACTCTGCCTTGGGAGTCAGAAGGTCTTAATTTAGAAGAAATATGACGCCTCAGGGTGAAAGCCGAGTTCATTCCGAAGCCATGTGGCCGATGCCCCTTCTAACAACCAGAACAACAATTTTTATAGGCACATGGAACGTCCGGACAATGTGGGAGATCAAGAAGACCAGTCGAATAGCATCGGAAACAAAGAGATACAACTTGGCAGTACTTGGAATCAGCGAAACCCATTGGATCCAAGCTGGACAACAAAGGCTAAATACGGGAGAGATGCTGCTATACTCCGGTCATGAAGAGGAAAACGCTCCACACATTCAGGGAGTTGCTCTAATGCTGTCCAAAGTAGCACGAAATACACTTGTAGGGTGGGAATCTCACGGATCCGGAATCCTCAAATCATCATTCAAAACAAAGAAGGAGGGGATCACAATGAACACTATCCAATGTTATGCACCCACAAATGATAGCAACGACGACATTAAAGATGAATTCTATGAGAGGCTGCAATCAATCATAGAGAAGTGCCCAAGAAAGGACCTCAACATGTGAGAACCAGGAGAGGAGCGGATATAGTTTCAGATCACCACCTGTTTGTGGCCAATTTAAAACTGAAGCTAAAGAAGAACTGGACAAACAGCGCTGCAAAGGTTCAATACAGCCCTCCTTCGAGATACTGACAAACTCAATGAATTCAAGGTAGCCCTCAACAACAGGTTCCAAGCCCTACAGGATCTACTGAAGAAAGAACAAACTACTATGGAGGATAACTGGAAAGGTATCAGAGATGCATGAACTTCAACGTGTCAAGAGGTTCTGGGCCCCAAGAAGCATCATCACAAGGAATGAACCGCTATAGAAACACTGAACGAGATCAAAGAAAGGAAGAACAAGAAGACAGCCAGTTAATAACAGCCGAACACGAGCAGAGAAAATCCAAGCACAAGTTGAGTACATAGAAACAAACAAGTAAGTGAAGAAGAGCATTAGAGCCGACAAACAGAAATACGCCGAAGAACTAGCAACGACGGCGGAAAAGGCTGTAAGAGAAGGACATATGAGACAACCAAATGACACAACGAAGAAACTAGCAGGGAAATATAGTAAACCAGAGAGACTAGTCAAAGACAAAGAAGGCAGTCCAATTACTGAAGTTCAACAACAGCGGAACAGATGGGCAGAGTACCTCGAGGAACACCTGAATAGGCCAGCTCCAATGAATCCACCGGACATCAAAGCAGCACACACAGATCTTCCTATAGATTTCAATCCACCAACGACGGAAGAAGTCAGAATGGCCATCAGACAAATCAAGAGCGGGAAAACAGCAGGACCCGACAATATACCAGCCGAAGCGTTGAAGTCAGACATCGAACTAACTACAAGCATGCTTCATCTTCTATTCAAGAAGATTTGGGAGGAGGAATAAGTGCCGATGGATTGGAAAGAAGGACACCTCATCAAGATTCCAAAGAAAGGAGATCTGAGCAAGTGTGAAAACTACAGAGGCATTACACTACTGTCAATACCGGGTAAAGTCTTCAACAGAGTGTTACTAAACAGAATGAAAGACGCAGTTGACGCTCAACTTCGAGATCAACAAGCTGGATTCCGTAAGGACCGGTCGTGCACAGACCAGATTGCGACACTACGGATCATCGTCGAACAATCAATTGAGTGGAACTCGTCACTCTGCATCAACTTCATTGATTATGAGAGGGCAGTTGACAGTGTAGATAAGAGAACATTATGGAAAATACTTCGAAACTAAGGAGTTCCTGAGAAGATTGTCAATATTATCCGGAACTCATACGATGGAATACAGTGCAAAGTAGTGCATGGAGGACAGCTGACAGATGCATTCCAAGTAAGGACCGGAGTAAGACAAGGCTGTCTACTCTCTCCCTTCCTGTTTTTCCTGGTGGTCGACTGGATTATGAAGACCTCGACATCTGAGGGAAACCACGACATACAATGGACAGCTCAGAACCAACTAGACGATTTAGACTTTGCAGATGACCTAGCCCTCCTATCCAATACACACGAACAAATGCAGACAAAGACAGCCAACAAAGCAGCAGTCTCTGCATCAGTAGGCGTCAAAATACACAAGGGGAAAGCCAAGGTCCTCAAACACAACACGGAGAACAGCAATCCAATCACTCTTGATGGCGAAACTCTGGAAGACGTGGAATCCTTCACATACCTGGGAAACATCGTCAATAAACAAGGAGGTTCAGATGCAGACGTCAAGGCGAGGATTGGCAAAGCTAGAGCGGCATTCCTTCAACTGAAAAACATATGGAACTCAAAACAACTTTCAATCAATATTAAAGTTAGAATCTTCAATACGAACGTCATGGCAGTTCTACTGTACGAAGCTGAAACTTGGACAACTACAACAACCACCATCAAGAAGTTACAAGTATTTATCAATAGCTGTCTACGCAAGATACTCAACATCCATTTGCCGGATACCATCAGCAACAGCCTTTTGTGGGAGAAAACCAACCAGCTTCTAGCCGAAGAGGAAATTAGGAAAAGACGATGGAAATGGATAGGACATACATTGAGGAAATCATCAAACAGCATTACGAGGCAAGCGCTAACTTGGAATCCTGAAGGGAAGCGGAAAAGAGGAGGGCCAAAAAACACATTACGTCGGGAAATAAAAGAGGATATGAAAGGGATGAATAAGAACTAGAAGGAGCTGGAAAGGATTGCCCAGGACAAGGTTGGATGGAGAACGCTGATGAGCGGCCTATGCTCCTTCGCGAGGAGTAACAGGCGTAAGTAAGTAAGTAAGTAAGTAAGTAAGTAAGTAAGTAAGATGCCCATGTGATTATCAGGGAGAACATAAGTTTTAACCAAGAGAGGTACACTCCCAATTAATTTCTATGATAAAGGCTTGAACCTTAGTCAGTGTTGGGGTGAGTTCGACAGTGATGTTTTCAGTTTGCAGGACATATCTGTTATGTCTTGTGATCCTCCTATAAGAGAGCAGTGTACTATCGATCGAAACACTGACGCATAAAATAGGAGCGAGCAGCCTAGAGTCCTGATTGGCCCTGCTTTCCTCTCTAGCCCAGCCGATTGAGTCCAGAACACAAGTCTCAGCCTCAGTGATATGAATCATTATATTTCAAACATACTTTGTTTATATAGCAATCAAACAGACTACATCGTACCATAAAATAGAAAGTAACATTTGTACAAGATTTATCCTTCAGGAAATGACACAAATAAATATTGACCAATAGGGAAATGACTCGTTGGAAGAATGTTGACCAATGGGTCAATGACACTATTTTTCACTCAGGAATAGCACTAGATAATTTCTTGGGTATTTTCTGAATACCCCAACAATATCCTAGACTGCTTGTGCTGATGATTTGCATGCATGATTGTGTTGCTACACCTTCAATCAGACTGACAAGGTTTCAAGATATTTGCTAAATGAGCGACTGATAGAAACATACTAATTCGAACCAACTCTATTCTTTCTTCCCGTCTTCTCCATCTTAGGATTTTCCCCCGCTTTATATGTTGGATATCTAGTTTCCCAGTTGTCTTGTGTTCAGCTTTGAGGATTGTGTGGTTAGGATCCAATGTCACTAAAACCTAGCGCCTTCAGCTGGAGGTGCGTCCAATAAAACCATTGCGGTCTCCATCATTATTGAAAGCCTACGGAACAATTTATTTCGTGAACTTATTTACCGCCACAATCTCTATCGTTTTATACTTTACAAACAGTAGACTCAAGGCATCTAGGTGAGCTGACTAAGGTTTCGTTGAAACTCTGAGTATGATTATGACTGGAATGGGTTAAACACATGATAGTTATATTTTTGCGGAGGTAAGAAGATATGATATGTAAGTGTTTCTTTAGATACACTCCTAAGTAAACACTAAAAATGTGTGCCAGCGGATAAATCACCGTATCTTCCTCATCCAGCATGTCTTGAAAAGTAGAAATACAGGAGAAGATCACAATGAATTGAGCCTTTTGTTGTGCATTTATTTCAGTGTACCTCACTACCCCTTAGAGTAAAAACACGACAAGCAGACGCAGCTAGACGTAGCAAGTGATCATACGAACGCATACCAACAGCAAACTCGTTGGGTTGATAGATCTACTTAGTCACATTCTAAGGCCCTTGCTACTTCATTGGGAGCAGTGGTTTGAATCAGTAAATGAATCTCCATCATGAACAGTTTTGTAAATTTCTGACATTCGTGCCGACTGGGCGCACTCATCTGGGGGCGCTCGATCATCCATCTTTACCGGGTCGCGTTTTGATACTCTGAGCAACTGAACCCTCATAATAACTAGTCAGCTTACATCGTATATTGCGCAACTCACCAACTATCTACCAAATATTTTGCGAGTCCGTTCTTTTGCTTCGACAAACCTTGGAATCCTCAATCTGAAGTTTTTCGGAAAAAATGCTGTCAAGCACAATATAACCATGGAAGTTCGCATAGTTTTGAGTGCTTCCAGAGTAATCCCATTTAATATTGTGCATTGTTTACCCCCGAATCTCATCTGGAAGTGGTGGTCTGCGTTTTTTACGAGGTTGTTGAGTAACGGCCCAGGTTGTTATTAGAACACTAATGTATGCTGCTAAGATATTAAACCCAATCAAAAAATGTGAACTTACCATAGCGTAACTGTCTGATCTATCAGACCTTACATGTGAGTCATATCGTTATCTACACTAACTAGTCCTAAGTGATATCCAGTGATTTCTGAAATATATTACAAAACAGCCCATTACCAGCACTACCAAATCTAAACACGATACGGCGTACACCCGGAAGATCCTAAACCACAAACCAGCGTCAAACGTTTCTGACCAAACCTCTCGATTTTAGTTTCGTCGGAAACTTGTGATGTAAAGGATGAACTTTTTCAGCCTGGTTTGATTTTGTTGTAAGGAAGGGTACAAAGTACAACATGGGTATTCATCAAAACTTTCAAATCTGAAGTTCCGTATATAACATGAACAAGCTGCTGTTTAGGCATTAACCCTCAGCCGTCGCGACATGTGGAGGATTTATTCATTTCCCATATCCCTGGGAGTCGGCCTAGACCATGCAAATAGTTGGTTGCACCTAGTTGATTTGCCACCAAACTTCTAGTGGTACCGGCAGAACTGTTCAGGTTGCTTGAACGTCTGGGAGATTTTCTGTGACTTGAGTCTCAGTCGTTATGGTGACCTGTTGATGTATCTGTTTATATATAGGCTACAGTCTGAGTGAGACTTTCAACACTCACAGTGATTTCTCATATGATTGGTTCTTTTTATAATCCTTCTTGTATATGATGCATCGTACGTAACCTATTTGGAAGATCTCACTCCATTAATCTATCTGAAATACTTGCGAAGTTCGGCAAAGAGTTGTCCGAGTTCTGAGCGGCCGAACAGTGTTGAATGTAACATGGGACAGCTTTCAAGTGTACTTGTTTCAGTGTTTGTTCATATTTAATGTTGCCACCCACTAAGAGTTCGTGACGTAAGAACTGCGATAGCGATCTATCACTTAATGTTTCTCTTCGGAAGAGCCTTGGGATTGTTTGGCCGTCTGACGACGATAAACGATTATTTATCTCGTGAATTAGACTGACGCATGACAGTGATGTTGAGGGATTCAAATTTAGGTCACGAAATTCTATACAAACTGACAAAAGAAGGACAGGGCATAAACCTCGGTAGCTCATTACCTAAGATGCTGTATTTTTCCCGTTGAAATGATGCGCTAGTTCAGCAAACTGTAACTCGAGGTCACGATCATCAAACTGTGGAAGCTAGACGTTTTAGTCATAATAGTGTCTATCTCTACAGAAGACAAATTACAATCGTCTCCTTGGCTTTTATAGCAACTGACGTGCAATTTAGTCTGTTCACATTTAGTTTGATTAGGCTTTTTTTTCAACTTATTTAAAGGGTAGGTTCGTTCGTATAATAACAACTTGTCTATATCAATGTACCTTTATTACTGTTGCACTTGTATGAATATGTATACTTGAGAACTGCTTGCTGCCTACGCATATATTCATCCTGCTAGCCTTACTATTAGTCGCTTAATTGATCCAATGATTCATTCATTTCGGTATGTATATATATGTATATTTTAATCCTGTTCGCTCACAGGCTCTCTCGCTTGGTCGCTTTCTTTTCGGCACTACTTTTCATGCTTACTTAACGTACTTGTAATTTTAGTGACTTGTGTGTGGTGCGATAATAAACTTAATCAACACCTCGTAAAAATACACCTCTGAAGCACTATCTAGTGACGGTTTTCAGGGCGAACTTTATACGAAGTTTATGGATGATATTGAATTCTGACCACACGGCCTTCACTCCAAACTGAGTCTGGCATGTGGCATATAACCAATGCACTAATATAATATAAGCGAGGTGATATAATGATTTCAGCATGAGTGCTACGTGATAAACAGATATGTATAAAAATATATATCAGAAATTTGTGTTGAACATAATGATACTTACTTTCACGATAAACCAAAAAGCGAAGTAAAACAGAAACTAATGTTTATGCTCAAAAATGAACTTGTAAATTTATGGTCTACTTTGTTATTATTATTATCAATCTGATCCTAAAGCTGTACACAAGCTTTGGGTCTCAAGGTTCCTTTTTTTTCAAACTCACTAAACTTTCAAAATTTAGTACAGAGTTTTATTAAATACATCGCTTACACAATATATGTAGGTGGAAAAATTCTTGAGCTTTAATGTTTTAGCACTTCTAAGATGTTTTCAGTCTATTTTATATCAATCGACTTAAGTTGTCACAACCACACCTGCATATCTGAATCATGCCGTATCCTTTCTATGTAGCTATATTCTCCGTATTTGACCTTCTCTTTATCTTAGACGTTTTATAAAGGTCTTCCCCGTTATTGTATGTTTGACCTCAAGGATTATGTGCTTGAAAATCATTACAACCACACTACTCCCCCACTAGAATTAACGTGAGGTTGATATAATATAAAATCAAGTGCAATTATCGCGTGCCACAAGTTACTAACAGCTTAACAAAGATTCTTGGGTAGAAACTAATCGCAAACTACATACAAAAAATTCAAAATGTTTGACTTCATTCTCAACACGCCCAAAATGAAAATTTACATCCACATTATTTGGAAGTTAGACAAATTGAGATTATAACAATGCATAACTATCTACACAAATAAGGTCTTCTGTGTACTCACAGCCTAAATTTCGTCATGTCATACGTTCGAATACTATAAATATTCGTTTTGATAATTTTCATTTACTTGGTAAGACAAGTAAGTTATGGAGTTATATTACATATACCCATAATATTTACTAATATATATAGGAGAACAAAAATTTGGCATTTGGGGTTGGGTAGACACGCCTCCAGATCAGTGTGTCATTTTTCATTGGCCTTGTAGCGGAAGATAAATCTCCAAAATAAATAGCTCTGTAAGTTTTCGACATTGGAGGCTGACCACATTAGTTTTAATGGACTAACCTAGCTGAAGGTGCTCGGTCATGCATCCGCACCAGATCACGTGTGGGAACGCCGTGCTCAACATCTACTGCAATCGCTAGCCAGATTAGTTCAGACGATCCTCGATATATTGGTAGCTTATCAAATATATATTCGAACCTCCTCGCTTCCGTCTTTTGATTTCACTTGGTGGGTGCGCTTCATATTAGAAGGTGTTACTGGTTAAAGCGTTGTCAAACTACGAATACCTGCGGCATCTTCATTGGTGAGCCCGACGTGATCTGGTACACCAAATTGCAAACTGTGATTCTGTTCCTTTTTGGGATTTTATATATCATTGCCCTATTTTAATTTTTTATACATTGTGATATTTTCCCCCGTGTTTTTAGATACATATTTCCCACTCGTTCGTTCTCGTACTTGATAT
Organism: Schistosoma spindalis; assembly: GCA_946903255.1. Classification (NCBI taxonomy): domain Eukaryota; kingdom Metazoa; phylum Platyhelminthes; class Trematoda; order Strigeidida; family Schistosomatidae; genus Schistosoma; species Schistosoma spindalis. Next base: position 43,067,220 of record OX336420.1, on the reverse strand, counting down.
ACCACTATGACTGAACGGACACCTAAGGTATTTAAGTTAAAGACTGTGTCCCCACCGTCGTTCCAACTAATGCCCTTCTTGCCAGACAACATCGAAGCCTGGCTATGCTACGCAGAAGCCGGCTTCTACGAGCACGGCGTGAACGACACACGTGCACAATTTCTCGCAGTAGTCAAGGCACTACCGCACGAATTCAACAGGTACGTAACACCTAGTATGTTTGTCAGTAATGTTTCAGGACCCTACGAAACTCTTAAACGATCCATCCTTAAACGTGGAGATCTAACCGATCGACAAAGGTTAGACCAACTCCTTAACAACATCGACTTGCAACACGGTTCTGCCACAGACATGTTGCAAAGAATGAGAGAAGTTATTGGCCAAAGAACCTTCGGTGATGGCCTGTTCAAACAACGTAACTTATCAAAACTTCCTCAACAGGTGCAAGCTGTGCCTGTCTCGTTCCTAAACAACGCCGTAGACGAGCTGGCTGCATCTACCGATCGTATCCTCGAAATTACTAAATCTTCTAATGCCGAGGATTTTTCAGTCAAAGAAAAGCCTGAAACGACCCAGAAAAACAACAGAGTTATGTCATACACTTACGCATTATCTTGAACATCGTAACGACCGTAAACGGTCACACACCCCGCGAAGAAGCACTTCACCTGGACGATCTGTCTCATAACCAGTATGGAAAGCCCTCCAGAAATTGCAGAAAACCCTGCGATTTTCCCAACTCAAAATCCGTCGACACGAAATAAGATTCGGGAAACTTCCAAGCCGGCACGCGTTAACGACAACCGTAGCCGGTGAACTTAGCCGTCTGTTATACGTCACTGTTGTGATAACGAGAGTTCGCTACCTCGTCGATACTGGCACAGAAGTTAGAGTTTTCCCAGCGAATTCCAACGACCGGCTTCACGAGTCAGTTTTAAATCTATAGGCAGCGAACGGAAAGCCTATCGCTACGTGTGGCAGAAGGTACGTTTATCTTAACGTGAGTTTACGCAAACCCATTCACTGGATCTTTGTTGTTGCATATGTTTCTATGCCGATCATTGGTATGGACCTTCTACAGCACCACAACTTAATCATCGATACGCGCAAACAGAGGCCAGTAGACGGAAATACTAACTTATCTGTTTGCGTAACTTCTTTTTCTGGTTGCAGGTTATCTCCATTCACCATTGAGCGCACTATAGACCCCTTCTATCAACCATACTCGAGAAGTATTCTGGCATTTACCAACCGCAATCGAAATTGCCGTGTGTAACCAGCAACGTTACACATCACATCACGACTACAGGACCACCTGTATTCTCTAAAGCACGCCGACTGGCCCCAGAAAAGTTAAGGTTGGCGAAAAACGAATCTGACCATATGATAGACTTAGGAATCATACGACCGTCAAATAACTCATGGGCGTCTCCGTTGCACATCGTCCCTAAAAAGGACAGCAACGGTTGGCGTCCAACTGGTGATTATCGGCGATTGAATGCAAAAATCATTACCGATCGTTACCCATTGCTCCACATTTACGATTTGACAGCTACCTTAAAAGGTACAACTGTCTTTTCGAAAATCGACTTGGTTAAAGCGTATAACCAAATTCCTATAGCCACTGATGGTATTCCGAAAACCGCTATTATAACTCCTTCGGACTCTACGAATTTTTGCAAATGCCTTTCGGTCTGACAAACGCGGCACAGACCTTACGAAGGTTCATAGACGACGTTTTTCGAGGTCTCAACTTCGTACATGCGTATGTTGATGACTGCCTAATAGCAAGTTCGGACAGAGAATCGCGTCTCCAGCATCTGGACCTTGTTTTCGACCGACTACAAAAACATGGCATTACCGTAAACATTCAGAAATACCAAACTGGAACTGACTCCTTAGACATCCTAGGACACACTATCGATGCGCAAGGTATCCGACCCCTTAGAACAAAAGTGGCGGCCATTCTGAATTACCCAGAACCGACCACCATCAAGCAATTGCGCACGTTTAACGGTCTGGTAAGTTTTTATAGACGATTCATACCGAAATGCGCGTCCCTTATGAAACCCCTCACCGACAAACTTCGTGGAGATGCGAAATCCATCAATCTGGATGACACTGCACGAAAAGCATTCTCCATGGTTAAGGAACGTATCGCTCAAGCAACCATGCTTGCTCATCAGGACCCTGAAGTGTCCATTAGTATCGCAGTAGACGCATCCGACTCAGCAATCGGAGCAGTCTTACAACAATGGGTTAACCACTCCTGGCAACCTTTGGCATTTTTCTCTAGACGGTTGCTAGACACTGAATCGAGGTACAGCACATTTGGTAGGGAACTCCTAGCTATGTATTGCGCTGTACGGCATTTTTAACACTATATCGAAGGCCGTGAATTCACTCTTTACCGACCATAAACCTCTTACTTTCTCTTTAAGCTCATCTTCAGACAAGTACTCACCATGTGAGTCTGGACAACTGGACTACATCTCGCAGTTTACTTCAGATATTCGACACATTTCTGGGGCAAACAATGTAGTCGCAGACGCCTTGTCTCGAATAACTTCTTTGAGCAGTTTCCAATGATTCGACCTTCTGAAACTCGCCCAGCTTCAAAAAGAAGACACTGATCTTCAGCACGAGTTGTCGTCAACAACCCTTAAACTGAAAATTAAACAGATGGGAACAGGTAAGGAAACCTTACTGTGTGACACATCTACAGGTAGGGATAGCTCAATCGTGCCGAAACATTATCGACGGAACGTCTTCAATACGTTGCACAAACCTTCCCATCTAGGTGTTCGTGCAACCATCAAGCCTATAGCAGAACGGTTTTGCTGGCCTGGTATGAATAAAGACGTGAGGGAGTGGGCACGCTCCTGTGTAAGCTGCCAGAAATCTAAGGTTATTAGCCGTAACAAGTGTCCCTTAGGATCGTTAAAAACCCAGAACAACTCGAGGCATTGTCACCCAATAATTGACTTTTGTTAAGGAAACCTTGCCTTCATCGCATTGAAATAAGCCTACGTGAGCGTTATTCCCGACAATGGCAACAAGCACAACTGTTGGCGACTACATTTTGGCGTCGGTGGATAAAAGAGTATTTACCACTCTTACAGACGCGAACGAAATGGACACAAAGAAGATGAGATTTACAAGTTGGAGATCTAGTCTTGATTATTGGAGATACTTATGCCCGAAATAACTGGCCTTAAGGTCTAGTTGTATGTATTGACCCAGGAGAAGATGGTCTAGTGAGACAAGTGAAGATCAGAACGTCGAAAGGTACAATTATTAGGGACATACGTAAAATTTGTTTATTAGAAGGTGCGGACGACCGAACATTAGACGTTAGAGAGACTTTTCAGAGTGATTGTGGCTAGAGCAAATCGTACCATTGTCACCTCTGAATGTTTTTACGTTAAATATCTAGTCAGCGAAGTGAGGAAAGACATGCCGTCTTTGGGGGGTTGGTGTTAAGTCTGCTTACATTGTACCTACTCCTTTCCTTTCCACTCTTTTGTATATCGTTTTGTACTACTTGGTTACATTCAGTAAGCAGTTGTATTCCCAACCATTTTACACCTGTGTTGTAACGCAAGTTGTAGTGCATTATTCTGAATTGTTCACCAATATTTTCGACGTTTATTGTACTTATCATTGTATTTGTCATTATAATTACTGTACCTTAATCACTGTAACGTTTATCAACAGTTTCGTACAATAGTTTAAACGCAACAGTTTCCGTATTATTTTGCTCTTGGTTCGGGTTCCGGTTGTTCGTAAACTGTTATCAAATTTGGACAGCTATCAGCTTTCCATTGTACTATCGAAGCATTTTTATCTTTATACTTGAAGGACGCGTTCAAACGCCACAGACACCTCACAAGTTGAGGTATGTAACTAAATTCAATAAAGAACAGCTATTGTAGACAAATCGTTGTTTTGGAACTTCGGTTTCGCGCGTATCTCAATCTGGTTAACTAGACGCTTCGATAGATCTAACAATGGGTAGCAAACTTCGGCTGTCCCTCAACCATCACTACAGATCATGGACAACAGTTCGCACCTGAACTTTTCCGTTGTCTGACCGCAAAATTAGGAATCACTCACTTCCGAACGACGGTTTACCACCCACAAGCAAACGGGTTAGTAGGACGCTTTCGCCGACAACTAAAAGCGTCACTATCAGCCTCAAACATTTCTCAGTGGACTGAAGCTCTTCCACTCGTCTTACTAGGTATTCGCAATGCAGTGAAAGCTGACATTGAATACACTGCGTCTCAACTCGTTTATGTTATGTCCCTTTGACTTTCAGGAAAATTCGTGGATCCTTCATCCTCTTCGATGGACATGGGTCTAACCTCCTACACGAACAGGCTTACAAACGCAATGCGTTCAGTTAAACCTGATTCCACTCGACCACAATCAACTGATGCTTTCGTTCAACCTGACTTACGATATAGTACACACGTCTTCATTCGTCGAGACTCACATCGACGACCTCTCGAATCAGCATACGAGGGACCTTTCAAAGTTGTTGAAGGCGAATCTAAGAACTATATAATCGATAAGAACGTAACCAACGATAGCATCAGCATCGATCTCCTCAAAGCAGCGTATTCAGAAGGAAATCCTATTCACGTCGATATTCCTTCAGTACAATCGCATGACATGAATCCTGCATTCATAATGCCTCAATTGACAGCCAACACACACGTCGATACATCGACGGTATCAGAAAATAAACTTAAAACAGCGCGTTCTGGAAGAAGAGTAGGATTTCCAGAACATTTGAACGATTACTGCACGTAAGATACAAGTTTACATTTTATATCGTCTCGATTTTTCCTTGCACCATATATAATTTTTTTTGAAAAAAATGTAATGTGTTTATATATTTTTATTTTCAAGAAAAACGCTATTACATAAGCGTGAGTTTATTTTCCATTTTTCGCCCGCTTTGTGTCTTTACGCGCGTACGAATGTATTTCGACATGCACTTACATAGTTTTTTTCTTTTCCAGGTTGGCTGGAAAAAACGGTAAAAAATAACTATGAAGTTTGCGAGAAACGGAAATTTTCATTGTACTTTTACTTTATTTAATATATTGTACTGCATGGTCCCTTATAGTAAGAAAAGAAGACCAGACGCTGCTAAATCTAGCAAGGTATCAGAAGAGTGCTTAACAACGAAGAAGTCGTTTGGTTTAAACTTCTGGCTGGCCACGTCTTAATGTCATCATTACCCCACTAGGAGGGAGTAATCTGTAGAGATAAAAAAATCACCAAAATAAATAGCTCTGTAAGTTTTCGACATTGGAGGCTGACCACATTAGTTTTAATGGACTAACCTAGCTGAAGGTGCTCGGTCATGCATCCGCACCAGATCACGTGTGGGAACGCCGTGCTCAACATCTACTGCAATCGCTAGCCAGATTAGTTCAGACGATCCTCGATATATTGGTAGCTTATCAAATATATATTCGAACCTCCTCGCTTCCGTCTTTTGATTTCACTTGGTGGGTGCGCTTCATATTAGAAGGTGTTACTGGTTAAAGCGTTGTCAAACTCCGAATACCTGTGGCATCGTCACTGGATTGTTATTTGTACTATAATAAGGCAGCTCGGATCCGTTAATTCTACGAACTTCTACTTTTTTGAATCACCTAAAACAATAATCATTTCTTCAATTAACATTATAACCAATTATACATGATGGTTTATGAAAATCCTCATAAAGCATTGTCATGACTTTAAAATCGCATATTATGACTGGTAGAATTGGTGAAACTATTAATAAGCTTGGCCTATAAATTGACTTAAAGTACCAGTGAGTAGTGTTTCCTCGTGGTTATTTTTATCTAATATAGATGGTTTCAGCATGGTTCTCTATCACTTGCTATTTTGTAAACTTCTTGGAACATTGTCAATCTAATTGAAGGTTTAGCGACACAATCATGTATGTAAATTATCAGTACCAGCAGTCGAGCAAATCTGCAAAACAAAAACTATCAAGTCTACCCCAACACTGACAGAGGTTCATGCCATTATCATAGACATCAGTAAGGAGTGTACTCCCCTTGCTTACAACTTATGTTCTCCCTGATAATCACATGAGCATCGCTTCCTGTTTACCATTTTGTAAAGATTTATATGGTGGAAAGAATCGCACAACATGTCACCCATATTTGTGTCACATAAGCTTTTTCAATTCACTCTTTTTCAAATCAACCGATTTTTACTTTGAGCCAAACTCGATTCTTACAACTGACCACCAATCTGTAAATATGCCTATAAATAATTGATTTATTGTACGTCAGAACGTTTGGTCTAGAGCAAGTCTGTCATGGACGCTCTCGCATTGAACAAATTAATGTTAGCCAACTGTCCGAAATTCACATCATGGCATCGCTCAATGGCACGACTATCTTTTCTAAGATCGATCTGGTACAAGCATATCATCAGATCCCAGTCACTCTTTAAGTTATCGAGGAAAGCGCCTTCTTGACTCCTTTTGGTCTGTTTGGGTTCCTACAAATGCCACTTGGATTACGGAATGCTGCCCAAATGTTTCAAAGGTTTATTGATAGCATAGTACGAGACTTAGATTCTGTTTACGTCTATATTGATGACCTGCTAATCGCATCAACAAACGTAGATAAACATTATAAATAAATAACATATTTGTAATATCCCAATGAGTAGAAAAATTAGATTTTCCAACGTTTCGTGACTTAGTGTGAGTCACTTCTTCAGAGAATGAATAACCAAATTAAAACTAATCCAAGTTTAAATAGTACAAAGGATGAACATTATCAACATCTTACACTGTTATTCCGACGCCATTCGGATGATAGAATAGTAGTCAACCCGGACAAGTGTGACCTGGGCAAACTAAAAATAATGTTCTTAGGTCGCATCATTAAGCAAGAGGGTATGTTATCTTTCGAGGACAAGGTACGTGCAATAAGGGAGTACAACATGCCGTTCGCACTCAAGGAACTGAAGGCTTTTATCGGTTTGGTTAACTTCTATCGACGTTTCATCCCACACCTGGCAGAACCATTGCAACCACTAACCGATTTACTTCGCGGTAATCCACGCAAGTTAGAACTGAACGATACCGCACGTACTGCATTTTCAGAGATCAAAACGACCCTCGCTCATCCTAACACATCAGCCACGCTTATTATAGAGGTTGATGCATCGCATTTCGTTATAGAAGCCGTTATGCAACAGAACATCGTCAGTAGTTGGCAACCCCTCGAATTTCCCCCACGACGCATTATTCCCACGGAGACGATATATAGAGCTTTTGGTCGAGAACTACTAACAGCCTACTGTGCCATCAAATATTTCCGACACGCAGTAGAAGGTCTCAATTTCATTCTATTCACCGACCACAAGCCTTTAACTTGCGCTCTGCATACCAAGTATGCCCGCTACTCATCACGAGAGTGCAGACATTTAACTATATCTCTCAGTTCATGACAGACTTTCGTTATATTAAAGGAGAGTCAAACTATTTTGCTGATGCTCCTTCACGTATCCAAGTGGATATAGTTACTTTGCCTGTGCCCGATCTTCCTGCTATGTCTGCTGCCCAAGCAAACGATCCTTCTTGTACATAAGCACTGCAATCTACATCCCTTCAGTGCCAGGAAGTACCCCTAGCTACTAATTCAGGTACTATCCTATGTGATACTTCTACAGGTCTTCCTCAACCAATCGTACCCTCTGTTTACTGTCGTATCGTCTTCGATGCCCTGCATGGACCGTCTCATCCAGGTATAACAGCTATGTTACGCCTTGACGCTGAACGATACGTCTGGCTTTCCATGAATAAAGATGTTCGTATGTAGTTAAAGCAATGCCTAAAATGTCGACGATCATAAGTGCACAGGCACGTAGCTGCCCCGATTGGCACTTTCGCTGCGCCTGATGCTCGCTTCGATCACGTTCATATAGACACTGTAGGACCATTGCCACCATCGGGCGGGTCTAATCACATACTCACGTGCATCAGTCGTTTTACAAGATGGCGCGAAGCTATACACATCACGTCTATTACAGCGGAGACAGTTGCTCACCGCTTCGTAGAACGATGGATAGTGGCTGTACGGTTGTCCCTCAACTCTCACGACTGACCGGGGACAACAATCCGGGTCCGCGTTATTCTCCTCACTGACCTGGCTGCTTGGTACGGAACGCATACACACTACCGCCTAACACCCAGCATCAAATGTCTTAGTCGAACGGTTTCATCGCCAACTTAAAAGTGCTCTTCGAGCACACGAAAACAACAATTTGTACGAAACCTTACCGCCATCTTGGGCATCAGAACGAGCTTAAAAGCAGATATACATTGTTCTGCCGCTGAACTTGTATACGGCACGACATTGCGTCTGCCTTGGAAATTTTTCACACCACGGTGCAGTAACGATTTTGGTCAATCAGAATACGACCAACGGCTGTCTGAATTTATGCGAAAACTGCCTCCGGTGTCAACTCGAATACAACATCGACAAGTCGCTCTCCCTCGAGAGTTATCTATCTGTTCACATGTTTTCATACGAGTAGATTTGGCACGTAAACCTTTACAACAGCCTCACGAAGGAGCTTTTCACGTGATTTCTCGTCACGAAAAGACCTTCAAAGTTGATTGACATGACCGCGTCGAGGTAGTCAGCATTGTACACCACTGTTAATATATTACTGTTTGTTGTTATGCGTATTTGGGTTGGTGAATAGTTGTTACATTAGTTGCCTAAAAACACGTTTAATATAATTAACATAAAGTCACTACATTGAGATACTATTGTACTGCACTGGTATAATGACTAAACTATCACTTGATTGTTAGTCAGACAAGCTTCTGGAATAAAACATCTCGAGCCTATTATTAAAATTGACACTAAGTAAACTGATATTTCTGGTGTAGCGTTAAATAAATCTCCAAAATAAATAGCTCTGTAAGTTTTCGACTTTGGAGGCTGACCACATTAGTTTTAATGGACTAACCTAGCTGAAGGTGCTCGGTCATGCATCCGCACCAGATCACGTGTGGGAACGCCGTGCTCAATATCTACTGCAATCGCTAGCCAGATTAGTTCAGACGATCCTCGATATATTGGTAGCTTATCAAATATATATTCGAACCTCCTCGCTTCCGTCTTTTGATTTCACTTGGTGGGTGCGCTTCATATTAGAAGGTGTTACTGGTTAAAGCGTTGTCAAACTCCAAATACCTGTGGCATCTTCAGCCTCCTTAGGGTAGCTTATCAAGATTTTAGGGATGTCAACATGTAATCTAGTGTCAACAAGGTGTGCAAGATGAAGTCCATTTCCATTTTTCATCACCTCCAAAGTGTGTTAGTGAAGTAGTGTTCCGAGGTAACACTAAATTCTATGTTAGGGTGTCTAAATATTTCGATTAGATGATGTCATTATAAAGTTAGGAAGAAGTGATGTACTTGTTGCAGGAGCTGCAACGACATTGTGACATTGAGTAGAGAGAAATATAGTCATAGACAACGTCCAAACTCAGAATGATCTTTAGACCATCAAGCAAAGGATCTGTGAATATGGATACGCTGGGTAAGGTGATATGACATTAATACTACCCAACTACATTCTAATAAACCGACCCAAAGACCCATAGAGAAGACGCAAATGACAGTGAGGAGAAATAGCATATTTAACTGAACACAGAGGTACAAGCGCGCGAGACGTGCAAATCTGCTATCTAAAGGGAAAGATGCCTCTCCAATTAGGTTTTGAAGCGATCTAGCTACAGTGCTTGATCAAGCCAATCCAAGTAGCCATGTTCACTGAAACCAACAAAGTCAGTGTTGCATATTAAATAACTTCGAGGGGGGGTTGTTTGCCACTGAACATCTGTCGGAAAATAGTTAACATTGAAAATAAAATTTTAAAAACTGTGAAGTTTTCAACCTTTACTTCATAATGAAGTAGTAAGCATTTTTTTTATCTTTCAGCGCTCAATACATACGAGGCGATAATCGCAATATTTAAATTGTGTTCACGCTTTGTGGGGTTCTCGAGTTTCATATGTACATTCATTCGTCGACATTTTAAACAACAAGACGTTTCTAGACGACCAAGTATAAAGACTAAACCTCATCATGGTAATTCTTCTATTTTAGCTCATATCTTTTCTCAGGAGCATGAAGAGTATGCTCGTGAGCTGGCTGCTCATTACAAAATCAGCCCACAATTGCCTTATCACTCCATCATCGAAGAACTAAAGAATGTGCTTGATTCCAAGCGTTTGGATTTGCAGAAATTATATAAATTGAAAGCTGGAGTTCAAAAGCTCCGAGATGCTGCAGGGAAGAGTGTATCTGCTGTCATGCCTTCAAACAATGACTTCACGAGCGGACCCAATTTCGCTGGGTCCAAAGAAGGTCATACATTGGATCGAAAATCTAGTCGAGTCACTACATCAGCGGTTATTAAAAGTATTAACAGTGATGTTCAGGATCTTGCGGAGGATATATGTGATTTGGAAACGTCACTTCTTTTACTAAAGCACTGTCAACCCAGTTTCGGTAGTTATTGTTATTTGTAATATAGTTTGCAGACCAACAAAGCACTGTAGTAAAGTCGGCCAACCGTAGTGACAGTATTGATCAACGCCTCGCAGAGCTTCAGAAAGCGTTGGATATAGAGCTGCAGGTATTACGATTGGATTTCACTTTGATTTCTGGCGTACTTTAGGTTCGCAGTGGAGCAGAGCGTCTGATCCAAACGTACAAATCAGGTCCTCGTCATTTTCTCGAGGAAGCTAGAAAGCAGTATGAAAATGCTAATAATAAAATCGGATTTATTCGAAATCAGATGATTCGCGTCAAGCAAATGAATGAAGGGTTCTGCCAGGTAAATAATTGCTGTCATGATCTGTGATAATTTGTTTTGAGGCATTACAGAGTAGTAAACAATATACTTGTATATCACCGACTTGTCGACTTACTATGCTTTTCATCAGTTCACAATGTTTCGTTCATATATCATTGTAGCACGGCTTACTTTCCCAATGATCTTGAATAGGAATTCTTTATATTTATTTTGCTCCATTGTAAATAATATAATATTGATTCATCTATCGGCGCTTTAATATAGCTTGTAGTTCGTACAATTTTCAACTGACGTCAGTTATACCATTGGTAGTTAATATATTTATTGCTCAGTCCAGGGGGCATTTGGCCTTAGGTTGTTATAATATGGTGGTAGTTTTTATAAACCTTTTATACATGAACCTCGTAATTGATCTGTATGACTTCTAGTACCTTTGTGAACATCTGTTTCTAGTTTCATATCATGTTGTTTACACTTAGCAATTAATTTTATTGGGCGATTCTGGCCTGACAGTTATGGCCATAGTACTGTGCTAGATTCCGTGAGATTTCGAGACTATTTACTAAATTCAATCATTTAAGGACACCGAACTGAGCAGAACAGCTAGTGGCTGTTATCTAGTGATGCTTGCTTTTGGTTCGCCAGTTTGAGCGACTTGTTTTCAGACTATTATTATGTGATTACTATAAAGCCTTTGAATCGGGCTCATCAAATCAAGGTAGTTGTTCAATTGCGATTTCAAAAATTTCCCAGTTTTTGAGTCTTTGTTGTCACTTATTTTCTTACAGTTCTGAAAACATCTTTTATGTTGACCACCTCTCTCCATTTCATTGACTACAGAAATAAGATTTGAATGTGTGCCACCGTAGACGTGTATATTACTTACTTACTTACTTACGCCTGTTACTCCCAATGGAGCATAGGCCGCCGACCAGCATTCTCCAACCCACTCTGTCCTGGGCCTTCTTTTCAAGTTCCATCCAATTCTTGTTCATTTTTCTCATATCTATCTCCATTTCTCGGCGTAATGTATTCTTTGGTCTTCCTCTCTTCCTTCGACCTTGAGGGTTCCATATGAGGGCTTGTCTTGTGACGCAGTTCGGTGCTTTCCTCAATGTGTGTCCTATCCACTTCCAGCGCTTCTTCCTGATTTCTTCCTCCACTGGGATCTGATTTGTTCTCTCCCACAGTAGGTTGTTGCTAATGGTGTCCGGCCAACGGATCCGAAGTATTTTGCGTAGACAACTGTTAATAAACACCTGTATCTTTTGGACGATGGATTTCGTAGTTCTCCAGGTTTCCGCGCCATACAGTAGAACTGTCTTGACATTTGTATTGAAAATTCTGACTTTGGTGTTGGTTGCTAATTGTTTTGAGTCCCAGATATTCTTCAGTTGTAGATATGCTGCTCTTGCTTTGCCAATCCGTGCCTTCACATCTGCATCAGATCCACCGTGTTCATCGATGATACTGCCCAAATATGTAAAGGTTTTTACATCTTCCAAAGCTTCTCCGTCAATTGTGATTGGATTGGTACATGTTGTGTTGTATCGAAGAATCTTGCTTTTCCCTTTGTGTATATTGAGACCTATTGCCGCTGAGGCTGCAGCTACACTGGTTGTCTTCTCCTGCATTTGTTGTTGTGTGTGCGATAGAAGAGCCAGATCATCTGCGAAGTCTAGATCATCCAATTGCATCCTAGCTATCCACTGTATCCCGTGCTTCCCTTCAGATGTTGATGTCTTCATGATCCAGTCGATCACCAGGAGAAAGAGAAAGGGTGAGAGTAAGCAACCTTGCCTGACACCGGTCTTTACTTCGAACGACTTTGTCAACTGTCCTCCATGAACGATCTTGCAGTTTAATCCATCATAGGAATTCTGTATGATATTGACTATCTTCTGAGGCACGCCGTAGTGTCGAAGAAGCTTCCATAGGGTTGTTCTGTCCACGCTATCAAATGCTTTTTCGTAGTCGATGAAGTTGATATAGAGTGATGAATTCCATTCAATTGATTGTTCCACAATGATCCGTAGAGTTGCGATTTGGTCTGTGCACGATCTATCCTTACGGAATCCTGCCTGTTGGTCTCGAAGTTGGGCGTCTACGGAGTCCTTCATCCTGTTTAACAATACCCTGTTGAAGACTTTTCCCGGTATTGAAAGAAGAGTGATTCCCCTGTAGTTGTCACAGTTGCTGAGATCGCCTTTCTTTGGTATTTTGACTAGAAGTCCTTCTTTCCAGTCTTTTGGTACCTGTTCCTCATCCCAGATCTTTTTGAAGAGAGTTTGGAGTATCCTTGCAGTTGCCGCTACGTCTGCTTTCAGTGCCTCTGCTGGAATGCTGTCTAGTCCTGCTGCTTTGCCACTCTTGATTTGTCTGATAGCCATGCTAATTTCTTCAATTGTCGGTGCGCCAACATCAATTGGGAGGTCCGTGAGTGCTGCTTCGATGTTGGGTGGGTTCAGTGGGGCTGGTCGATTCAAGAGTTCTTTGAAGTGTTCTACCCACCTGTTTCATTGTTCTTCAATGTTGGTGATTATCTTGCCTTCCTTGCTTTTCACTGGTCGTTCTGGTTTACGGTGATTTCCGGAGAGTTTCTTTGTTGTTTCATACAGTTGTCTCATGTTTCCTTCTCTGGCAGCCTTTTCCGCCGTCATTGCCAAATCTTCCACATATTTACGTTTGTCGGTTCTGATGCTCCTTTTCACTTGCTTGTTTACTTCTGTGTATTCAGCTTGTGCCTTGACTTTTTCTGCTCTTGTTCGACTGGTATTGATTGCTACTTTCTTGTTCCTCCTTTCTTGAATCTTATCCAGTGTATCGACCGTGATCCAATCCCTGTGATGGTGCTTCTTTTGGCCCAGAACCTCATGACATGTTGAAGTGATTGCCTCTTTTATCTCTTTCCAGTTGCTCTCCATAGTAGTTCCTTCTCCATTGAGTAGATCATGAAAGGCTTGGAACTTATTGCTGAGGGTTATCTTGAATTTATTGAGTTTGTCATTATCCCGAAGAAGAGCCGTATTAAATTTTTGTGATATTGTCCTCCCCGTTGTCCAGTGCCTCTTGAGTTTCAATTTCATCTTGGCGACCAGCAAGTGATGATCTGATGCTATATCAGCTCCTCTCTTTGTTCTCACGTCCTCCATCGTCCTCCTGAACTTTTTGTTGATGCAGATATGGTCGATTTGGTTCTGTGTGCTGTGATCCGGTGAAGTCCATGTGGTTTTGTGTATGCGTTTATGTGGGAATATAGTCCCGCCTATGACCAGTTTATTGAAGGCACATAGATTTGCAAATCTCTCACCATTTTCGTTCCTTTCTCCCAGTCCGTGTCGTCCCATGATCTCTTCATATCCGGTGTTGTCAATTCCAACCTTGGCATTTAGGTCTCCCATCAGAATAGTCAGGTCTTTTGTTGGGCACTTCTCGACGATTGACTGCAGCCTATCGTAGAATTGATCTTTAGCGTCTTCATTGTAGTCATTGGTAGGCGCGTAGCATTGGATGACGTTCATTGTAATCCCTGTTTTCTTTGTTTTGAAGGAGGCTTTGATGATCCTTGGTCCATGAGATTCCCATCCTATAAGTGCATTTTGTGCTTGTTTGGACAGCATCAATGCAACTCCTTGTGTATGTGGGGCATTTTCTTGTTCATGTCCGGAGTATAACAGCAGCTCCCCTGAAGCTAGTCGTTGTTGTCCAACTTGCGTCCAATGTGTTTCACTGATCCCAAGCACCTCTAAATTGTATCTCCTCATTTCTGCAGCAATTTGGAAAACTCTCCCAGTCTCCCACATTGTGCGAGCATTCCATGTACCTAAATAAATGGTTGCTCTGGTTGTCAGAAGGGGCATCGGCCTCGTGACTTCCGAAGAAACTCGGCTTTCATCATGAGGCGTCATAATTCTTCTAAACGAAGACCTCCTGACTCCCAGGGCAGAGTTTAAATGGTTTGAATAATTTTTTCTGGTTAGCGTTTTTTTAGCGAGTTAGTTTTCTACGGGATGGGGTCGCTAACCCCATGCCCAACCCTCCTCCTTTATCCGGGCTTGGGACCGGCAGTAGCCCCCGGAAAGGGACTCCAGGCGGAGTTAGACGTGTATATAGTCATATGCTAAACTATGCTTTGCATTCAGTATAAGGCATTGGACTTTTGATTAGTTAGTTGAATCTATTTATTCAAACATGTACTGTAATGATTGACAAGATGTATTTGGTTTACTGAGCTTGATCTTTATACTAACTCGAGCCAAAGTTGGAGTCAATTGTTATGAGTATTTTTGAATATAAAAATCTTAATTAAGTTATTCGAAAAGTTGTAATGAGTCAGTGGTACTTAACAGTATACACTCGTGGTTTGATAAAATCCCAAAAGTTATGTAAAGAATGTTTTACATTAGTATTAATTATATCCGGTTTTAAGGGGAATTTAAAACTGTTTCTATTGGTCTTATTTATTTAATTATTTTATTTATTTGAACACATAAATATTGGTACAGGGGGGGCACCAATTATATATGTGCCACGCAAAACAATGAAAATTTGAAGAGAAGGAGAAAAAAAAGTAATGAACGTAGGGAACTATAAAAAAAGGAGAGAACAATAATGGGGGAGACGAAAAGGTACAATTAGGAGAAATCCTTCAGTTAGGAAAGGAGCAACCACTTTTTATGAAGAAAGTAAAAGAAGGTTACAGCACGATCGCCACTGGCTTCTATTCTGAGCCATATCTGATAACGTCTCTAGCCACTGTGTTACACCATCTCTCGGACCCCAGCCAGGGAGTCGTGAAGGACCAACACAAGCCAGCCCTTTGCAGCTTTCTTTCATACCACGACACCATGTCATATACTGACCACCTCTCCGCTTTTTCCAACCAGTCCCAGGGTCGGCAAATAGTGCACGACGTGGAATTCTCTAGTACGACATTCGTAGAACATGTCCAAGCCACCGATGGTGACACCAATTGCATTAACGTCTCTGCTCCCGAACACACGATGCCGAACCTCTGCATTACTAACATGATGTTACTGCATGTCAGAAATCCTGCGGAGACAACGATGATCAAACACAGAGAGTCGTCTACCATCCTCAACTGAAGAGGCTAGGTTTCACAAGCATAGAGCAAAAGTGCTCTCACCGACGCGTTGTAGATCCGACCTTTTACAACCAGACTAACATCACGAAGGCGTCAAAGATGGCCCAGATTGGCATAAGCATCTCTAGCTTTCACTACACGTTCATTGATCTCATCACTCACGTGACCACCGGCACTTGTACTACTATCCAGATACACGAACTTCTCGACTACTTCTATCTACTCACCGTCCAGAGTGAGTACATGATTAGAATCCTGCCAGTCTTGTAGAAGTACTTTGCACTTCGAAGGTGCGAAGCACATACCATACCTACGGACATTGATTGCCAACTGATTAAGTGCGGATTGCATGGCTTGGGCATTATCGCACAGTAAGACAATATCATCCGCATACTCAAGGTCGAGAAGTCTTTCTCCAGGCAACAGATCCACACCACCATTACTTACATCCATCAGAGCTGTTTCCAGAATGTCATCGATGGCAAAGTTGAAGAGGAATGGTGAGATTGGGCAACCCTGCCTAACCCCACTGCTCGAATGGAATAGTGGATAAAGGTGGTTGTATACCCTCACTCTGCCTGAGGTGTTTGTGTATAGGGCTTTTAGGATGTTAATAAACTTCTCAGGCACACCCTTCTTCAATAGACAATCCCAGAGAACAGTCTTGTCCAACGAATCGAAGGCAGCCCTGATATCAAGAAACACTACTATTGTTGGCCTTTGATAAGTGTTCTAACACTTGGCGGAGTGTGAAGATATAATCAATACATCCTTGACCAGAACGAAATCCAGCCTGCTTCTCGCGAGTCAATCCTTCTCGGGTTTTGAACAACCTACGAATTATAACGGAAGCCAACAGCTTGGACGCAGTCGGAAGTAGACTTATCCCCGATAGTTGTTACAGGAACGACGTGAATCATTTTTAAAGATAGGGACAACTATCGACTCATTCCATGACGTTGGTACACTCTCTAGTTCCTAGACCTTTGTAAACAACGTCGTCAGTCCCTTAGTCAGAAAGTCACCACCATCTTTAAAAAGAGCCGGAGGTAAGTCGTCTGGGCCCGGTGATTTGTAACGTTCCAAGAGTTGGAGTTCCTTGCGGACTTCCGCCTCATTTGGTGGATCAGTCGTCACCGGCCATGGAGGGCAGGACAGTCTGACCGATGTTTCCGGAGCAGCAGGCCAGTTGAACTGCCCTTCGAAAAATTCTGCCCATCGTCCAAGACGTCGATGGATGTTAGTGATTGGCGTTCCGTCATCCTCGCAGATTGTTTCGCTCACACCAAACTTCTTGCTGCCAGTGGCTCGGATGAGTTGGAAGAGCTTCCGGTATTTACCAGATGCAGCTGCTGCTTCCAGCTCATTAGCACGCTCCGACCACCAGGCTTCACGGTCCTTACGCAAGCTTTGCCCGATTTCATTACGTAACATCCTTCGTCTGTGGTCAAACTCACGGTCACCCGGAGTAGACCGACGGGCTTCAATCAGTTGTAAGGAACCAGAAGAAACCCAGTGCTTGTAAGCGGGACGTTTCGCGAACCCACAACAGACTGTACCCTCCATTTTCATGGCGTCATGCAATTGCAACCAATGCTCATCTATACTTTTCGGTCGAATGGTAGCTAGCCTAGAAGCTAGCTCTGTTCGGTACTTACTAGCAACAGAAGTTGCAGCCAGCTTGCTAACATCAATCCTTTGGTGGCGGTCACTTCGTTGTCCACTGAAAAGTAAGGTAAGATTGGCGCAGACCAGAGCATGATCAGATTCCATATAGGTACTCCAAAAGGAGTGGCAGTCTTGTACACAACCACGGCAGCGGTAGCTGATCGCGATGTGATCAATCTGTATCCAGGCTTGAGATGTAGAAGGGGGACGCCGGGTGGCACATCGGCAATGACTCTGATGGTACTTTCTAATCTAACAGCACATAACCGACTGTTAATGGGGATCCAGTCGACTAGTGCTGCCTCAGCTCTAGCGCTTAGTGCGACACCAACGCCAGCAAGACCAGACGAAGATGCCACAAGGTCCCCGGATAAACGCACATAAAACTAGCTTTTTGAAGCGACAGATGGAGAGCGAATTTGTAGTACTTCACCAGAGTCTTGAATACGGGTCTCGGATAGACAACAAACGTCGATATTAAGACTTTCCAAAGACATAGCTAACCCTATCTGTTGTCCGACCTGCATAAGTGTGCGAACGTTGAAGGCAGCCAGTTTGAATGGTGCACGTGGTTTCAGAAAAACTGCTTCAGTACTCGTATTCGGTGGTAAAATACAATTTTCAACCAGGCAGTGACTCGAGAACGTTTAGATAAAGCTGAATTTTCACCATAGGTGAGCTGCTGCCTAGGTCGAAACGGATACATAAAGTAGGAATAAAAGAGGGTGAATAAATGACGTGGTAAAATAATAATAATAATAATAATAATAATAATAATAATAATAATAATAATAATACGAGTCATTTCAATGTTAATTAGAGAGAAAGGAACATTTTTCATAAGCAAATAGTTCATCATGATTTTAGTGCGTGGGCTGAGATACTACCCGTGTGCCCAAACCGAAGCAGGTGGTTTTCTTAGGGGGCCACACCCCGAGCCTTTGACCTAAAGGTCTAGTCGACAAGGCAGTGGAGCATCGTGAGGAGATGCAGTCCCATGGAAGTCGGTAACCAAAAGTTAGTTCATACGCCATTTGTTCCCGCAGGATACTGGAGCCCATGTGCACAATTGAATTGGGATCCGGTTTTAGCGCCGGACATTCGCTTTTCGTCCTCTCATTTTCGTAAAAAACACCCCCGCCATGAGAAGGCAGTGAGTAGGACTTATTTATTTATTTATGGCTTTATTCAATATTATATTTTGGTACAATATAGAATTCCCTGGCAGAGGCTGTATACGCATGGCCGTGTGAAAGTATTTCGAGAGGGAGGGCGAACCCTCCCCGCTCTCGGCCATACCAGGGCATTTGGGGGCTCTATTGGTTTTAGGCGTGAATATATTTTAGTTCTGATCTAATTTTAATTCTGTGTATGTATTTTCATGGTTTTGGTAGTCATGAGACATTTAAGTTATTTCGAATCTACCATTCTATCCTATATTCTATTATAAAGTTTTACAGTAAATTTATCAAATTTTAGTCTTAGCGATTCACTACTACTTCATCTTCCGTTATCATCGTTGACTATTTGTGTTCTCACTGCAAATATATGTAACCTATTGGTTTCCAATTTTCATCCAGACAGATACTTCGTCCCTTGGATCTGATACAGCTAAAGCAAATGGCTCCATAAACACAGCCTCTTCTGTTTCCAATCATCAAGAGAGTTTTCTTATATGGAAAGATAAAGTAATGGAATTAGCCCACCGTTTGCGAGTTGAAAGAGCTTTATTTGTGGGGAGTAAAAAAGCTGTCAGTGCCGTTCTAGACAACCAAATTCATGTGGACAAATCTAGAAAGTTGCAGGTAAGGTTTTTCTCGTGCATACTTCCGGCCATCAATGTATTTAGACTATTAACGACTGTTATAGCTAAGATAAAGACGTCATCTTATTTTTGACATGTCCCAATACACTCCTTTCTGGGTAACTACGGAATGTATGACAATATAATTCTGTCGTAGTTTATTTACATACCAGAGATACAGTGTCATCTGTTGAATGATCAAAATCTGTGTATAAATTATTTCATTTAAACATAAACAGGTGCACAAGGAAGGGGGCACCGAAATATTTACTCACTGCACAAAAATAAGGTTGTGAAGAGATGGAAAAAAGAAATTGGTGTGAGTGAAGCAATAGTAATAAAGTGGATGAAATAGTTGAGATCCAACTGAAGAAAACAGAAAGAGAAACATAAATGAATTGAGAATTGCAAGAATTATGAAGGATGTGAAGGACAGTTGATGGAAGATTTGCAAATGAAGTATTTGATGTGTGGTTTTCATATTTTACGAAAGAACTCTGCAATTTGTATCAAACAATAAATTGGTTATCCTCATCTGGGTTTGCTTTCACTATAGACTTATCCCCCAATAGTTGTCGCATAAGTGACGTGAACCCTTTTTAAAGATAGGGACAACTATGGACTCATTCCACTATGTTGGAATACTCTCTTATTGCCATACATTTGTGAACAACTCAGTCAATTCCTTAACCAGAAGGCTGCCACCATCTTTAGGAAGAGTCGGTGGTAAGTCATCAAGCAATTTGTGTCGCTTCGAGGGTTGGAGCTCCTTGCGGACTTCCTCCTCGTTTGGTGGGTCGGTCATTACTGGTCATGTAGGACAGGACTATTGATTTTCAAAGGTGTCAGCAGATGCTATTGGTCCGCATTCCATCAGCTTCACAGATTGCTTCACTCACACCAGACATCTTGCTGCCAATTACTTGGCTGAGTTGGAAGAGCTTCCCGCAACTATCAGGTGCAATTGCTGCTTCCAGCTCGATAGCACGCTCCCATCACCAGGCTTCTCAATCTTTACTCAAACTCTGCATGGTTTCACTACGTAACAACTTTCGTTTATCGTCAAACTCGTAATTACCCTAAATAGACCAAAGTGCTTCTACGAGTTGTAGGGATCCTATAGAATGCAAGAGCTTATAAGCGGGACGTTTCGCGAAATGGCTAGCGGCTTTACTCGTCATTTTCATGGCTTATACGTAGTTTAGTGACAACAAAACTTATGAATACTGTAGTACAGCAGTCCTTTACGAATCTGTTAATCATTGTTTAGTATGTAAAGTGAATTGGTCGCCATTGAATATTCTTATTTTTCATTATGCTAATTTGTTTTGCTGTATTTGCACATGTAGTGTTCAATGATGAGTAGAATAGATCTGTCATTGCACCATGCCACTGCGATTGGCTTAGATAATTGTAAAGAATATGTCTGGTGCATCATATTTGTTCCACTATGTTTCGTCACACTATGTGTTGCTGTTGAATACTTACTCAGCCTTGAGCCTAATTTTGAACATGCAGCGTAGCTTATTTATATCTTCAGGTTCAATACGCTACCGTTTATACTTCCTCTTTGTTGTTTGTATCCCATAGTAATAAGGAATAACTAAACGTGATGATACAATATGTCATTAGTACTTAGTGAAGTGATGGGTTTTCAGTTTAACTAACCAATGACTAATACTAATTTGATCTAATTAGTATTTCTGCCACAGTATGTCGTATTTCTTAGCGGTAACATATTTCTGATACTTAAACATCACTATCTATTATATAAGAAATGTATCGGTTAATAATTTCTTCGGTGTACATGTTTAATGACTGTTCACTGGGTAATAGTGGTTTCGCTTATACTCCGGTAGTCGAAAATGGTGTGAAATGGAAAGAATCTATGATCTACAGGTGTATGATGACTCTATGAGTCGAAGTGTATGTGCTTGAAGTAGTAACTAGGATTCAATGACCAATAAGTGTATCATAGAAAGCAAAATAACATCGTTTTAAAGCAATATAGAAGAGGAAATCGCAAAACAATTAGATCAAAACATTGACCAACACAGTCAATATAACGAGTATAAATTTCGCTTGTTGTAAAATATATCTTACTGTATATACAGAAAGCAAACTAAAAGTACGGAAGGATCCTCAGTGACTTTAAGTTTGAAGTGATAGTTAGTAATACTACAAATCACTGAGTTTTGTAGTCTCTAAAGCCGCAAACATAATCCTATTGACCCAAGAAGTGTCAATATAACATAACTCCGCTACTACGCAAGGTTGTTTCATGAGCTAAGTTGTTTATCAAGTAATGTTTTTAATTTGTATATTACTCCACAATAAAATGATGCTACTCGGTTACTTGGAGTTAATTATTCTATCTTGAAGTAACAGCTTTACAGCATTATCAAATACCTGGTTCAGAGCTATCTGTGGGATTTCATCAAGAATAAAGTTGAAGGGAAATTGTTTAATCAAGCAATCATGTCTTTTTCTGTCGTATGCAATAACACTTCTTAAGGCGCTTTGATATTTTGTGATCATTGCATAATCTCAAAGTTAGACAAAATCCTGTAGATAATTCCACAATCCAATTTAATGAATCAAAAACATCATTAATGTCTTAGAGTTTTGTATGAATGATGGTGTTCAGAGTTGTAATGTGGAAATATGATCATTAGATACAAAACCGGATTGAAATTCATCTAGGCCCTTTGGTTAGTTTCCACGTACATGACCGTTGTTGCTACGTTGACGTGGTGGTCGGGCTTGCCTATCGTGATGAAGCAACTGAGCTATACTGGCTGGAACAACCGTCCCTCAAGGTCCTACCATGCCAGACAGGTCGGTTGAAGAGCGATAAGACTAAAAGCAACAAAACCAAGGTCCGAAGGCGAAGTCGTACTGCTGACCGTACAGAGGTGTGACAGCAGTAAGGTGTTTCCTTCAGACAACCAGCATAACAGCGATGCTGCCTTCCCAAAAGAAGGGGTGGGGTTAGAAAAGGTCGACCCTAAAAATGCACACCTCACCTTATCCCACGGATATCCGTCTCCGGCGGTAAGGTCTCAACAATTACGGAGCTAACACAAAAATTACTCATAAAAAGGTCGTGTGTGACCGACCTCAAGCAGCTGTCCCTTGGGCACTGCGGTCACGCTCTCAGGTCACTAAGACCACCTCTAATCCAATTTCCTTTTCAGGTAACTCCAGCAGAACCCTTCCACGGTGTGGGCAACCGGGAAGTGATAACCGCCCTCATACCTCTAACAGCACTCAAGACCACTGTATTCATAATCAACCTACCTCTTCAATTCCTATTATTCCTCTTACATCGACTTTCAAATCTTAACTCCCTCTTTCGGCTTCCTCCTCAAGTGTCACCACAGCCAACGATTCTAGTGCGCAAAACACTGTCCCAGGTCTACTGAAACCTCGCTCCAAACTACACATCGGAGC
Source organism: Schistosoma spindalis (assembly GCA_946903255.1). Taxonomy (NCBI): domain Eukaryota; kingdom Metazoa; phylum Platyhelminthes; class Trematoda; order Strigeidida; family Schistosomatidae; genus Schistosoma; species Schistosoma spindalis. The sequence goes on along the minus strand of OX336420.1, from coordinate 43,044,307 downwards.
CTTCAATGTACGCACACTATGCCAAACCGATCAGCAGGCTTCCTTGGCTAAAACCTTAGAATCTCGTACCATTGATGTATGCTGTGTCTCCGAAACACGCATACAGGATCCTAGCGTGGTCATTCACTTGACCTCACCTCGGCAAAACGGAGAGCCAACAAGATACACCCTCCGTGTATCTGGCGACCCGATGGCTAGTTCTCGTGGACTGGCAGGTGCAGGCATAGCACTAAGCATGAGGGCGGAACAAGCGCTATTAGAGTGGATCCCCGTTAATAGTCGTCTATGCGCTGTTCGGCTAAACGGCTCCGTAAGAACTCGAAAGGATAGGGACACACGTCGTTGCCTTTTCGTCGTTTCTGCCTACGCTCCCACTGACTGCAGTTCGGATGAAGTGAAAGATGAATTTTACAGAAAGCTGTCTGAACTTCTTCAGAAAGCTAAACTTTCAGACATAGTACTCATAGCAGGTGACTTTAATGCCCAGGTAGGCAGCTTAAGCGAAACAGAAAGACATTTAGGTGGGTATTTTAGTATTCCGGCACAGAGAACAGATAATGGTGATCGTCTGCTGCAACTGTGCTCAGACAACCGTTTATTTTTAGCAAACACAAATTTTAAGCATAAGGAGAGACATCGTCTAACATGGCGACCCCCTGCACCAAACCAACGATGGACTCAAATAGACCATATTGCCATCAGTCATCGTTGGAGAGGGTCAATAGAAAATTGTCGCTCATTCTGGAGTACCTGCTTGGACTCCGACCATGCCCTAATACGAGCACGCATCTGCTTGCGCCTCACTGGACGCAAAAAAGCCACACAAAAAGACTCATTAGAACCGAATTGAGTAATGAGAAAACCAAAAGTAGGTCCCAGGAACAACTGAGGTCACACTTAGGTAGTTCTGAAAACTAGGCTGACCCCGATGTTGCTTGGAAAGACATACAAGCAGCTGTGAAAACAGCAGTGACATCTACTAGTGAATTAAACCACAGGGTTACAAAGAACTAATGGATTTCTTCAAGGTCTATTGCACTGATAGATTCTCGCAAACTCATCGCATCAGGTTCTGAACACGATGAAGAGCGTAAAGAAATCAGATCTAGGTTAAGCAAAAGTCTAAGGAACGATCGTGAGCAGTGGTGGGCAACGAAAGCAAAAGAGATGGAAAAGGCAGCGGTTATAGGTAACACCAGACAACTCTTCAGACTGGAACTAAAATATCAAGTGTAAGTGAGACTATCTCGGAAAGAGACGGCACTTTCACCTGCTCCTAGCCCAGACGTTTAGAACGATGGGCGGAACATTTTAAGGAGCAGTTCAGTTGGCCTTCAGCTACTCTACAACTACCCTCTATTCCCAGACAGTATGAATGGAACATTGAAGTAGGTCCCCCAACTCTAGCTGAAGTTCAAAAGGCTATAGCTAATCTGAAACGAAGAAGGGCAGCTGGTCCAGATGGATTGGCCCCAGAGGTCTTTAAGGATGGTGGTCTAGTTTTAGCGATTAGGTTGACTAATATTTTAGCTAAAATCTGGGAGTTAGACGTCAACTCATCTAACTGGTCACAATCACTTATCGTCCCAATATTTAAGAAAGGGTCAAAATCATCCTGTGACAACCACAGAGGGATTAGTTTAACTAATATAATATCTAAAATACTAGTTTCGATAATTTTCGGACGCCTAACTAAGACTCGTGAACTGCAAACACGTGAAAATCAGGCTGGCTTCAGACCTAGTCGTGGCTGCATCGACCACGTATTCACCATTCGTCGGGTTCTAGAACACAGGCATACTTATCGGCGTCCGACAATAGTGGTCTTCTTGATTTAAAAGCAGCGTTTGAATCTGTTGACCGAGAGGTTCTGTGGCGGTGTCTGTCATTGAAAGGCGTACCTCAGAAGTACATAAACCTTGTGAAGGCTCTTTACTCGAACACTACTAGTCGAGTGAGAGCTTATGGCGAACTGTCATCTGCTTTCGCAACCTCATGTGGCGTCCGTCAAGGCTGTCCACTTTCTCCATTTTTGTTCAACTTCATCATAGATCTACTGATGGGAATAACGCTCTCATCGACTGAATTCTCGGGTATTGATCTCCTTTCAGGAGGTCCACTTATTGATTTAGAATACGCAGATGACATAGTCCTGTTTGGTGAAGACGCTGATGAATTGCAGAGTCTTTTGGTAGCACTGAGCAACAATGCCAGAATGTTTGGGATGCGCTTCTCTCCCTCTAAATGCAAGTTGTTGCTTCAGGACTGGTCTGCGTCAACACCTGAACTAAGGATAAGAAGTGCAGTAATCGAACGCGTTGACAACTCCACTTATCTTGGAAGTCTGATCAGCCCTAATGGGTTGGTGTGTGACGAAATCTCAGCACGGATTCGAAAAGCTCGTTTGGCCTTTGCCAACTTACGTCATCTATGGCGAAGGCGAGATATCCGTCTATCAATTAAGGGATGAGTATACTGCGCGGCAGTTCGTTCCGTTCTACTATACGGCTGCGAAACATGGCCATTAAGAGTAGAAGATATTCGTAAGTTACTAGTATTTGACCACAGGTGCTTAAACTTGTGATCTAATGGTTGAATATCAGGTACTCAGACTATTGTGACACTAAACAACATGTACTATCCTGCTTTCCAAGCATATATGAAGGGGAAACTCTTTCAGTCCGTAACTGGAGATTTACAAATTGATTTCCTAGAGCATTTGATAGAGTTTTATTCTTTTTTAAATCCAAATCTCAGTAATATGTTAATATATATCAGTTCGGCAATTTATTATCTTTCTACAGGCGTTACAAGAGGCTCGTGAATCTCTTCATAGACTTTATTTATTTCAAGAATCAATCAAACCGCTTTTAAAGAGACCGCCACCAACACACTTTCCCGAGATGATTTCTTCTATTGTCGATGACCCTGAAATGACTGTACTTTTATCCTCGCCCTGGAGTAATACTACTGTATTTCATGGCAATAGCTCATTGTTAATTCCCAGTCCACCAACTGCGATCACTGGAAGTTTGGAGGTTCGTTGCTTAGGTTGTCAGGATATCGTTGATCATTTTCCAGCTGAGATTGTAAATAATGAACTTTCTGGCACATCAACATCTCGAGTTTACTCTGTCCCATCAGTTATGACATCTCGCACATCTGAGAATCACTGGGGTAGGTTATTCATAAACTGATTTTCGATATTTTACCTCTAAAGGTCTCTCTGGATGTTTTTCAGTCAGTCTATCTGTTATACCCGACAGTAACAGCGCTAGTTTGGGTTTTACTCATTCACTTATGGAAAGAGGAGTTTAATTTAGGTTTTGGAATCTATGGGGAGTTTAATCCTTTCTTTGAAGCAATGACTTGACCTTCAACCATTAGGTTGTAGTTTTGTGATACTTCACTTGATTCCGTTCACACAGCCGGATCGTATCACTAGACCTAACCTTGTGTTGCTATGATTCGAGTGCTTATGGTTGTACATGATGAGTTAATCACTTCTAAATTTCATATAGTCCTTGTAATGCACTAGTGCTGACATTCAGGGTCTTGATTCTCAAATGTACAATCAACAATCCTTGATTCAGATAATCTTCACGGTTCTACCGATTTGTTAATTTCAATAGTTTAGCTTGGTGTCATGTACTAGATCAGTCAATTTTTATGGAACACAATTAATTTTATAGGACATCAGTTCTTTTCCAAAGATGTCAGTTCTTATTCGTGAATTCTACAAATGTCTTGGTGCACATGGGCTCCAGTATCCTGATGGAACAAATGGCGTATGAACCAATCGTTGGTCACCGGCTACCATGGGGTTGCATCTCCTCACGATGCTCCACTGCCTTGTGGATCAGATCTTCAGGTCAAAGGCTCGGGGTGTGGCCCCCTAAGAAAACCACCTGCTTCGGTTTGGGCACCCGAGCAGTATCACAGCCCTCACACAAATCAAATGAGATCTGTGTGGCGCATATGTATTTGGTGCCTCCTTGTACCAATATCTATGTGTTAAAATAAATAAATAAATAAATAAACTTGGTATATCAGAATTTTTGTTTGTTTTGTGTTGTCGATTCAACATCGCCATACAACATTTTAGAACAGTAGCAAATTTGTTTTGTTATCTATAAAAATTATGAGGTAGATAGCCATAATCTAACAAGATAGAAACCATAGGTTCAGAAATAATTAAAAACTGTTGACATATTGTTTACTAACCCTGTTAACAATCTCAGGTGGTGCATCATTTCGCTGCTTCATTTATTTGGCTATGTATATACACCCTTCTGCATTTCATGCTTGTTAAAACTTTCATTTTTGTTTAAAGTGGATGTTCGATGCTCTTTATTGATTGATCATAAACGTGTATGGGATTCACCTTGGCGGCAACCTAATCAGCAGTGTTGGGACTCAAAGACTACATTTAATATCGATCGTGGCAAAGAACTGGAAGTTCAAGTATATTGGAAGCGTACGTTTCTTCCAAGCTCTGTTACCACTCCTTCAGGATCCTCTGCTTCATCCAAAAGTGGTTCGTCTGAGGATTCTGGTTCTGGATTAGAGTGGGTTTTAGCAGCCGTAAAGTATGTCATTCATTTTTATTAAAGTTTGATATATCTTTGAATTTTTCTACTGGTCAAATAAAATTGTTTTCAAATTTCATTCTAGTTATGTGCGCCTTGAAGAACTACTTGGTGGCGAATCACGTTCTGTTATGCTTCCTATGTTACCAACGGGGAAAGTTTTCCTTGTCCTTAAATTCTCTGATCCTCTTCTTTCGAAACCTCGATGCGGCTTACATCGCCAGAAACGCTTATTTTCCAAGCGCAAAGGTATGGTGTTTGATAAGGTTCGATTCTAAAGGTTTTAACTTTGGTTCGCTAGATTTATTGTTGTTCTTTGAGTCGAACACCCTAGAATAATTTTATGGCTTATTAAAATAGATATATGCTTTTGAGTCACCAGGTCTTCGACTCTTTTAACGACAAATATTTGGAACTAGGTTTTTTAGCTGATAAGTACATTCTGATATATGCATTAAACAAAATTGATACAATCAGTAAAGTGGAACAATTTTTAATTCATGACCCAGTCGTAAGTCTTTTGAGAAAACTATTAACGTCTTCTAAGCGATCCTAAAGACCGGATCGATTGCTGTACGTCAATAAACGATCTTGTTTCAGTGACATTTTAAAATGGCTCAACCCATATATCTTGTAAACTTTCTAAATACCTTATTTATGTTCGATGCTTGGAATGAAAATTAATTGATCCTCTCCCTATATATTTACATATACCCCACAACTTAAAGGAAGCTTACTCCTTTTGGATTCCTTGCTTAATCGACCTACTGTAGCTCATGAAGAATGTTTTTTTCTAGTGATTACTGTTTTATAATACGTCATTTCTGCTTTAATCTCGAAGATAAGGACTGGATAGTTTAACTAATCAATTTTCTAACGACTAGGTCACATTTAAACTTTTTCCTACTTTCTCACTGATACAGAAATGACATCATTGACATACATTACACATAGAGGAACTTGTTCTTGATTCTTTAATTGCTAGTAATTTTGCGCTGAATTTATTTTTTCTGAGCGAAGTGGCAACTATAATCAAATCGATTTGCTATCACCTGTTACTGACATGTTCTAAAGTCAATTTATCCGTTTTAAAAACGATTAGATTTTACTTTTCCGTGTCCATTTGCTCATACTGATTAAATATTCCATGAATGTTAATCTAGATTCGACGATAAGGGTAGATTTTGATGCCCACTATTTGATTTTTTTGAATCATATTTTCATACGTCGACTGTGAACTAGCTATGTATATATCTGTATCAATGTGTCTTAACATCCATAAACACTTATGTGGATTCTTTTTCCTTATGAGTCATTTATAGTAATTCTCTCTTATCATAGCTATAATTGTATATTTTATTGGTTAACTAATGAATAACCTTTATATATTTCATAAGTGTTTTGTAACTGATAGTTAATTCGGTATACATTTTTATCTTATAGTCATGTTTATTATTTTATATTTTTAATGTGAAGGAAACAATATTCCTCGTATTAATGAACTTGATATGAATATACCCTTATGGACTCGTTTGCTTAAAAGCGGTCAATTATCTAAAATGAATCGTTCTGTTGTTAGTGGTTCATGGACACTTAATCATTCAAAAGAATTTGGATCTTCAGGATCTGTAATGCTGCATGGTCTAGAGGGTCGCTTCCAACAGCTTAATACTTCTCTTAGTGGTTCACCAGTTTCTGCTCAGGTGAATTTTACTATTATTTTATTTACATATGATTTGAACATGTCAATGATATTAATCACCCAATTTCAAAAAAATAAAGGGCATATAAATCAGCTTAACCAATAAGGCCTTGGAAGTTATACTCATTTGTCTTAACTAAGTTATTAATGTGCTATTATGACAACCAGATTTAGATACTTTGTGTTTTTATAGTTGACTAATTCTCATAGAACGATGGACTATGTTGTAAGCTATTTCTAGATCCTTTCTATTGTACAATGTTTCGTTTTACAACTCAAAGCTTAGTACAATAAACACTGAAACGCACTCTGATGTTTTTCATCATGAATATTTGACCGATTCAGGTACTTTATATGAGGAATTATAATACTTACAACTCTTCCTTATTCAGAGGTAGTTAACTCGACCCGATAAATGTCACCTCGGGTGTTAACCTTTGACCCACCGGAGAATTTCATTCTTCAGCACCAATCACTCGTAGAGTCGTACTTCCGCTGAGTCATTAGTTAACCTTGATTGTCATGTGAATTTGGGAAATCCTTTCTAATCTTTTTGGATGTGTCATGTGCTACGTTAGAATGAAATAAAAAAGATTTCTAGAGGCATAAAAATGAGAAAATTCGTATTACTGATTATAATAGATTATATAGTGAAATTTTAGATTAAAAATGACAGCACAATCGTCACTTGGTTTTATTCTGAGTCTTGTCTGAAAACTGACTGACTTTTCCAACACTTGGTCTTGTAGTGTCAGGTGATTCCATCCAAAGTCACGGTGAGTCTAAAGATCTTAAGCCAGTTTATTAATACTTATTATGGAGCCAGATGTGAGTTAATATAAATTACCGAAGCTAATATAAAAGCGTTTCTAAATATTGTGAATTACTTCCTAATTATCATAGTTCGGTACATTCCATGGGACAGGTTATGCTTGATAGGACAAATAATTATTAAAGTCATTGATTATTTTAAGTTTGTTCCTTCTCCATCGGCTAATGACTTCGTTTACTTTAGTATCTGCGTTTTTGTTGATTTCCTCTTGAGCTATGCAAAAGTGTGTTGATTTAAATTAACGAAGGTTTGCATGAGATCTCATGATATTCTGTTTGTTTTTCCAATTACTAATTTCCTATTATCCATTAACAGAGAACATACTTAACTAGGAATTTTAAAAGAAATTGACTTTACTGTATTTCGGCATAAAATTTAACCATAAGACTCACCTGCTCGTGAAACTGTGTTATTTGTTCGTTGGTTTACATCATGAATCATTTTAAGTGGAGTTTTTCACTTCCTTGTTAATTCCACTTCGAATAATAAATAGGATGAACAAAATCCCGTAATTATCGATATGGTTTAAATACGTTTTTAAACCCACCGACTTATCCGTACTGTTATGGACAGCTCTACCTTTCTGCGTAGTGTTTTAATTTACACATAATTATAAATCTTTTGTTCTGTAAATACTTGGAACCCTATTGTATAGACTTTGATTCTTGTCTCCCATACCTATATAGATAAAGTTGCTAAATTTGCTAATTTCTGCTTTATATTGCCTAGCTATTTTAATTTTGAGTCACTGTTATATCATATTTTTATCATGGCGTTGTGAACCAATTTTTTTTCCTTCAACATCAGTTTCATAGCCTACTCTGCATGATTCTTAGCATGGGATAAATGTATATTGCTCACTGTTCAAGTAGGAAAAACTATATATTTTGTCTTTATTTTTGTACTATAATGATGTTCCACTTGGAGAATGCTTTTATCACAGAAAATCACTTCATACTGAAAATTGGTGAAGATCACTGAGATTTCCAATGATCAGATGATATTGATGATCAAACATTGGTGTATAGATTATTGCTTATTTTTATTGTTTATGATTATTAAGGTGACCAATCTTTTCCTTAGTCTTTTAGGTTTTTATTATTTTGAATTTGCTTGCATATATGTAGGCTTTTAATGGCAAATCTCATTTAAATACTTCTAAATATCAAGAATCGCCATCTGCTTTCCCCACCAGATCAGTCAATATCACTGATACGGTTATTCAACAACGTCCATTAGTTTCCATTATTCGTGAATCAGATGCTTTACGGGAAAAAAAGATTACATTAACTGAAAAGGAAATAAAAACCCTACGTAAAAAAGTGAGTGATTTGGGAATTTTTCAACCCCTGTTATACCAATTGCTGGGTCACGATAAAAAGATCGATGAGGCAGCTAAAACTCAATGCGAAAGCTTTTTTGTTTTTAAATTTTCTTGACATTAATTTGCAAATTCGCATGGCATAATAATAACCCGAACAAAGTTGCATATGTTTATTTTTTATCATATACTGGTGTTGAGTGATATCATTCTGATCCGAATTTTCTTTTAACTTTTCACACAGTTGGATTGCTGCTTTGGTGGTCCTTAGACTACTGTTTCTTGTGTATCCCTCTTTTTATACCTTATTTCTAATCTACATTAATAATCATAACTGGTATTACTTTTGAAAATTGGATTTATTAAACTTTGATTAAGATATTTTATAAAATGTTCGAATATTTTTTGATTCATTTAGTCTCTTTTGACTGATGACATCAATGAGTATTCATCAACACCCCATCATCATGCACCCGCTACTGGAATCGGCTCTTCATTTTCGCCGGACTACGATGTTGCGCCAGTTATCATCGAATATGACATGGATAGTAGCTCCCGCAAACCTCCTACTCCGTCCCGTGTTTCTGACTACGCCAATCCGGAAGACCTTGGTGCTACGGAAATGATATCTATAGGTCAGGACGCCGATTATCGTACTGCGGACTATATTAATATGGATGTGCAACGATCTAATTCTGGTCCCGTTGTATTGTCAACCGAAAAAGAAAATAAAGATGTTCCTACTGCAGAGTCTCCGCGTACTGCAGCATCCAAAATTTTTAGTGAATGTAAGTTTTGTACATTATCTGGCTTTGTTTGGGATAATCTGATTGGAAAATGTTCCCGTCGTATTCTAGCTGTGTTTATAACTAGGTTCATTTTTAGTGTTCCCAAGTTTTCTATTGATTTTTATGAGTAATAATCAAGAAACATATCAAACTTAAAGGTTACTTTTAGAGGCTATGTATTCTGTTGGTTAGGTTGGTGGTATTTACAACAACTAACTTAGTAACAGAAACGACGTAATTGTGTGATCCAGATGAAATATCTTGTAATTCTCTTCAGTGAGTAGATAATCTACAAACAAACCATCTATTTTTCGGTTTATTTGGAATTGTCAAGCCAGGTCTTGTGATTAAGGATAACATACAAATCTCAATTACTTTTGTATTCCAAACACATATTTCATTACTTGTTTGCTTCCAAATTTGACTTCTAAGTTAGTGAATAGTAGAAAGTGATTAGATACCCGACCACAGTTTGCTTGAAACATTAGTTAGGATTTCCACCTTATAGTTATTGCTCACTTTAAATTATACTTAAGCTGTTTGCTGTGCATAGCACAATCACCATCGGTTTACATGGTCTTCTAATAATGTTATACATTCAATTCAATATTCACTGCACATATTAATAAGTTTACATTCGTTCCTTTATTGCTTCTTCCATATCCTCAAGATTTCTACCGCTAATTTAATTGTTTTTGATTGTCTTTGAATCATAGTGTCATCAAACAAATCCACAACAACACTCAGCATGATTGATTTCCGCACTGTGGCTGTTCTTGGGCGTGGTCATTTTGGCAAAGTATTGCTATCTCAATACCACCGAGATAATAAGTACTATGCTATAAAATCTTTAAAGAAGGCGGAGATAATCTTTCGTAATGAGGTCGATACATTACTAACAGAAAAACGCATTTTGCAAATCATTACCGATGCACAACATCCTTTCCTCATAAACTTAATTGCCTGCTTCCAGACAAAGGTAAGCCCTATTTTTCATTTATATTTCAGTTAGTCTTAACCATAGCCCATGTAGAATCTTGTACAAATATGTATCCCTTCAGGTTGTCACACCACATGAGGGCAGCCTGCTTAAATACTTGGGTTACCTGTTACCGCCATCTGGATATTTCAACAAGTTATCTGTTTGTTTTTTGCTTTAACACATCATTATGCCTATCAGTCTCATAACCTATTAAGATGCGTTTGTGAAAAGTTTACTACTTTTCACTGTACAACTTACAAAAGAGCCTAATCAGAGACATCGCGGTTGCTGAAAATGTGTATCGAAAAGAATACACATTATTCAGATGCCGATTCCTGAACTGCTAACATTTAACTGGCGGCCACTCAATATTTATAGCAAGAGTCGGTCAAGAAATAAGAAAAAGAAACTTGTCGAAATACTTTGTGCTGAGAATTTTATATTGTACCAAAAATATAATTGTGAATAAAGCTATAGATAATAATAATATCAACAAAAAAGGAATGGAGAACACTCAATTTGAACTGCAGTGGGTATCAAAGAATAAGACAAAGTACAAAAGAAAGAAAACAGATGAGAGAATTATTAGTTACGAACGATACTTAGATAGATATAGGTAATTCATGCATCTGAGCCACTACAACCAGTTTTCGGTCACAACATCCATTTCCAAATATGGATTATAAGTATTGCGGGGGTTTCAATCTGTAAGTTTTAGCCTATCCACACGATCCTTACTAACAATTGACGACTTAATAGATTGTTATCATATCTTAGCATGTTCTTTCCTAGTTATTTTCCAACGTGCTCTATGCTACCCAACACTGCATATTAGTTCATGTGGTAGTTAAGCATAAGTAGCATATGCCCTAAGCACCTCAGTTGATGAAGATTCATAATCTCATCAATTTATTTGCTCTTCTTACTTTTAATCCACCATATCTATACAGTACTTTCAAGACACTTGTGAGAAAATACTTGCAGCTTACTTGTGTTTTCTACTTTTATATCCAATGATTCACAGATGTAGAGTGAGAGCTTCTTTTTCACTGCTTGCCCTTTCTGTTTCAGTTTTCCGTGTATTGCATCTTTTAGTTTCGTTAGTAATCAATAGTCGTTTCGTTGTTCCGCTATCGTATTGTCCCCAAAATGTTAATTAATTATCACTTATTCTCAATACTTTCCCAGCTATTGTTTTTTAAATATTATTTCCCAGGTCAACTTATTTTGATTTAGGTAATCTCCATTCATTGCTCCAGAAATGCCCATCTAAACAACTTGATTTATTACCCTTTTCTACTTGTGTACATCAAAACTGGTGACAAATGTTACTTCCACTTGATGTTTGGTTTACCTGTTAGCTTATTGCATAATAAGGCGAACAACTGAGGTCACAATTAGGCAGTTCTGAAAACGAAGCTGACCTAGATGTTGCTTGGAAAGATGTACGAACAGCTGTAGAAACACCAGCAACATATATTAGTGATTTGAACCAAAGGGTCACGAAAAACCAATGGATTTCTGCTAAGTCTATTACACTCATAGCTTCTCGTAAACTCATGTCATCAGGCTCTGAGCACGATGGAAAGCGAAAACAAATAATTTGAATGAAAAATCGACCAAATGCTAGTGAGGCTGGAAATGATGTAGCTAGTCAGAAGCAAGGAGAGTAGGAGACCCTAATAGATTAACTTCAAAGATCTCCAAGGATGGTGGTCCAGTTACATCAACTGTGATACTAACAAGAGTCTGGGGATTGGACGTAATCCCATCTGAACGGTCTTGATCTCTGATCGTCGAAGTCTACAAGAAAGTACGAAAATCTTGTTGTGACAACCAAAAGAATCAGGTTGACTAATGTTATTATCTAAAATATTGGCCTCAATATCCATTTGGCGCTTAACTAAGACGTATCAATGACATACATCAACCATGTTTAGGCTCTCAGCTGCACTTTTTTCAACTTCACTTAACTTCACCATAAAATTCTTTGGAAATAATCCTTTGATCGTACAAGTCTTTGAGAATTGATCCTTTATTAGGAAATTCAGTTACTGAATCAGGATCTCCAGATGACATAGTGCTGTCTAGTGAAGATACTGACAATACTCAGTCTCTTGATTGTCTTGAGCAACACTGTTAGCATGTTTGGGATTACATACTCTCCCGCTTCATGACTGGTCTGTACCAACGCCTGAACCAGTAAGTAACGTGGTTGAGTGCATAGATCACTCCTCTTATAGTGAAAGTCTCATCTCTACTGCTTATTCGGTGCATGTCTTAATCTCGGTACGGACACAGATAGCCAAATTGTGTCACTTATGACTTGGGATAGACATCCGTCGGCCAACAAATGGACAAGTTTATTGTGCAACAGTTCACTCTGTTCCAGATTACCGATGTGTGGAGCACGAGCATTAAGAATAGGGAATATTTGTGGTTTATAAGTATTCGATCTCAGGTGTCGTCGGAGTATCGCTCATGTATTTTTGGACGGCTAAATGATGAACAGTGTTGAGGTTAGACATTTGGCACTGAGTAAAGACAGCAAATCGACTGACGAAGTAGTGAAACTTCATGAACTGAGATGATTAGGATATGTATTTTGTATTTGCAACCAATGGCAACTTGGACGGACGATGTAAGAGTAGTATGCTGGAAGGAGGCTAGGTGGATGGAGAGTACGTAGTTGGTGTTGGTGGGATTACCGTAACCAATGGTTAGAGACTCCGAGTGACGTGACTGAGAATCGTTGTTAGTGGCTCAGGTATACTCACTGTTTGCCTTCCATAAGATCCTGAATACCGAAATTTCCTTATACTTTTTTTTCAGTACCTAATCGTTTCTACTTCTACTACCTATGCCACTGATATCGTTACTACTTCTACTACTCTGGTATCTGTTTCCAAATAATTCTCACCGTGCTAATGCGGTATGGTTATTGGAACGGATGCACATGTGTCTGGTTCGATAATATTCAGCTGTTTTCGGTTATTTGTTGCGTCCATTCGACTGCGTACCGTAAATTAGATTTTCTCAGTTGCGGTAAACGCTGCACCTTACATTAACCGATTTCGCCTTTGTTATTATTAACCACCATTGAAACGTAATTTAGACAATAGCGAACTTTGATTGAGTTTAAAAGTATGCAAAACAAAATGTCAGATTATTTATCAAACTTAGCTCTCAAGCAAACTACTAGCCGGCAAACGTGCTGACATAAGTTCAGTTTTCTATCTGTTGTAAAGAATGGCAAGCAACCACGAATCAATGAACATGCCAACTAATAATTCAACCAAAAACGTTTAACGCCGAACAATGTAAATACTGGGGACATTCACAAATTGGGATGTGACTAAATGTTTGGGGTTCATTGACAGTTTTTGCAGACATATTCAAAATGTGAGCTTCGAAAATTTTCTAGACATGTATATGAATAGCTTGACTTTGATGGCCTGTGATGGTACTAAAGTAAGCTTTTTTCTAAAATATATCAATAGGAAATATTGTATGAAGCTTTTGAATATACTGTTGTGGAAAATTTATAAACAATGCCCATAGCTCAGGTATTGAATCTGCCTACAAAAATATACCATTCAAATTGAGTATTTTAATTAATTTACGACCTCTTTCACACATAGCTATTGCTTTGCATAAAACCTCTCAAAAGACCTAATGAGCTGATTATATGAGAAAAAATTTCGAATTAAGCATTCTCTAGCCATCTAGGAAGATTCATCCGGAGATAACACCTGCCTTTTGTACGCCTATTAATGTTAAAATACACTGTATTTCAAATACTTTTATGTAATGTTTGCGTTTATTATATATTACAAATAAATTCTGTTTGCTGTGCTGGTTTACATTAACTCGATTCTATTTCTTCTGCTATAAATCATTATGGATTTTCAGTTATTGTTACTTCTGGTCAGATATAACTCAGTCTTTACTTTGCTTTCATTTGTTAATAGGAACACGTAATGTTTGTGATGGAGTATGCACAGGGTGGTGATCTCATGTCACTTATTCAAAAAAATGTATTTAAAGAACCTCAAGCTGTGTTTTATGCTGGATGTGTTGTTTTAGGTATCGAGTTCCTTCACTCTAAAAAGATTGTTTACCGGTAATCACATTTGTATTTTTCTGTTCATTATCGTCACATTTATATTCTTAATTTCATGTCATTTGATTTTGTTTATTTACGAAGAATAAGTTATTCAATTGAATTGAAATAATATGTTTATAAATACACCAATGAGTAGAAAAATGAATGTTTTCTGACGTTTCGTAACTCAGTGTAAGCCATTTCTTCAGAGAATAAATCTAATTTTGCTACTCATTGGGATATTACAAATATATTATTTTTATAAATAACAGTCTATCCAATTTATTTGAAATTATCAAGTCAAGCCTTGGTAATGACACCTACAAAATTATTCAATTTGTTCTTTTTCTTAATGATATAAATAGAATGATAGCTAAAGAATGTCTGCCCTCCCATTAGTTGTAAACGCAGACACAATTAATAACTTACTATGATAATTAGGAGTAATTGAATTATAGTATGAACTAAGAATCCCAGAAATCACGTGAGTGGATCAAGAATTACTAGATAAGCATGAACGAATGTACTGTATTTAGAATTCTAAATTAGGCATTCAACAAGTACAAAGCAATCATTAGTTCATTCAAACACCACATCCGCCACAGCTTAAATTGGAGTCCAGGTGTCTGTAATTGATTGCACGTCATCTTCTTAAGTTCATCCTGTGTCTGTCCAACAGTGTATTGGATAAAGACTCTGTATTATCTAGGATGCACTCATTAGTATTAGAATTAACAGCGGAAATCGTAACAGACTGACCTGATTTCTGGGATTGTGAACAATCACCATGCCGGTTGAATACTGAAACTACTACCTAGGATATGAACCATAGACTATCCTCCCCTACGAAATAATGTCGGATCTTCATATCCCCGAGTTATGAATAATGTGGCTTCATTTAAAACATATTTCTCACATTAACTAGAGTATACATTGGAAATAAATTTATGATAAGGGTAAACAACAGTTGATATGGAATTATCTGAATTGTAATCAAACTCTAGCTCATTTAATACTCGTGCTTCGCATCGAACAAGTTTGTCACAAGAAACAAATGCATCATGAGGACAAATAATATTTGATATGACATCAAGATTTGATTCTTCTGAAATAGTTTCCTCAAATTTATTAAGAATGTCATTGCAGAGTAAAGGATCGTTAGAAAAATCAGCATCAATTAAAACTACATCAGTTTTTCGATCATGATCAGGTTCATCCGAAATATTTTCACCAGATTTGTAAGAAATTTCATCGGAAATATGTGAATCATTAAGAAAAATCATATCTGGTACAATAACAGGAAATCTGATAGGTTGATTGATTAGGAATTGTTGTCTCGGAAGAATTCTGAGTTTCATTTAACTCTGAACTGCTATACGACTCTAAATTGTCTTTTGAAATCATTGATAAAGATGAATGATCATTATAAATACTCAACTTATTAGGATCAGAATTACAAACTAAGTGAATATTTCCGATATCACCACATTTAAAGCACTTAGAATTATAAAATTTACATGAATTAAAAGAGTTGAACCTGCCACAGGACAAACATTGACCAAACTTGTGCCCATCTTCGTGAACTGCATTGCAACTCAATGAATTATCTGCATAACCTTGAGTATGCACTGGGATGGGGTGACGTAATGTAGTGGAATTTTTCATATCATCATGAATCATTTTACGAAATCGCCCTTTACTGCATTCGAAATTTGTATACTTAGCATAGTCTAGAAGTAGTTCCTTGAGAGTTGTATAAGGAAGAGAAATGGGCTTTTCCGGTAAAGCCAAAACTTTTAATAAGCTATATGCTTCTTTTCCGATGAATGTGAGAAAATGTGCCACAATATTAATATTCGCATAATCTTCCTTGGTCATAGCCCAGATTTCGAACCTTTCAAAGTAATCCTCATAAGCATCAAAAATCCGAATGAATATCTAACTGTTCCATCACAGGCCCCATCGCGACGTCAATATGATAATTAGGAGTAATTGAATTATAGTATGAACTAAGAATCCCAGAAATCACGTGAGTGGATCAAGAATTACTAGATAAGCATGAACGAATATACTGTATTTAGAATTCTAAATTAGGCATTCAACAAGTACAAAGCAATCATTAGTTCATTCAAACACCACACTTACCCATAATTGATTAACATTCATAGATATTTCGAGTTTTTGCACACACATTCTCTAACTTCCCAGTGTGCTTTGCATTTTGAGTGCTTACGGATTTTATTATTTATTAACAATACACTTTCCCGACAACTGGTGTTCTGGATTTTGAATATTCTTAATTATATTCACAGTATTAGTAGGGAGAATTGGGTTGCTAAAATGCTCAGTTAACGGGATATCATATATTGAAGACAAATTAATAGGTATTAACCTCTACAAGTGTTCCATGTACCGTGATTTTCTTCGATACTCCAAGAGAACTCACTCGATATTCAATTTAAGTTAATACTTTCGCAGATAGTGGAAACGTCATTATTTTTAACAAAAAAGCATTATAATCTATCGCCGATTCAAATCTGGTTCCCAATATATGTTGTAACGATATGATACACCACTTTAGTTTATCTTATTTACACTCAGTTAAGTTGGTGGTGTAAGATGCCATTAAACTTAAATAGATCATCGATATAACAAAGTGTATTATCTCAAACTGAACTGTAGCTAACATACTTCAGATAACTTCTTACATGATTGCTTACTCATCTATTACTACTCATCTCATTACCTTACTAACACAGGTTTAATTTCTAGGTTCTGGTGTTCTAGTGTTTTATTTACTATTTTGTTTAGCGTTATACAATGCCTATTTATTTATTTATTTATTTATTTATTCATTCATTCAGTGTTTATGCAGTCCTTGAGAAGCATCTAACATAAATAAGATAGATTAAATTTGCTGTGCAAATTCTATTCTAATCGTAACCAAATGTATGAAGTTACTTTTTCTGTCTAGATTTATCTAAAACTTTATTCACATTATTCAAATATGTTGTTTATGCCAAATCTTACTTTCATTTAATATATATAAGGTTATAAAGTTTTATCAAGTTATTTTTATATGATCCACTTTAATCTTATTATTAGACATTTCGATATAATATTAGTTTTGACACTTATTGAACAAGGATTTACCAGTTCATCAAAATAATTTCACAGAACCTAATAACTAAGCTGATTATTCATTCAACTGTAATATAATCAATGTTGTTCTTAGTGTTGTTCAAATTCTATCGATCAAGTTGTAATTTGACCATTAATTTGATTAATCTAATAAAGTAGTTGATATTTGTCTATATTTAAACATACTAGCAATTGGCAATGTGAATTATTTTTTAAGGTCATCCATTCTGAATGATTAACTACCGTCTAGTTGTATTTTATTGGTTTTGACAAAGAAAAAATTCTTACCAATTTGTAAACATCATTAACTATGACAAATAACAAGTAAATATTATTCACTGTTGTTTGACTTCAATATTCAGATTAGAATAACAAATAAATAATATTGTAGAAATTTCTGTTTAAAGTGTTCATAATTAGATAAATTTGACTGTTTACCATTTTCCCCCAGAAATTGTAGACTAGTTAAGGTTTCTGATAAACTGATAATATTAAGTTTAGGAAGAAATTTTCTTTGTATATTTGGTGATGCATACAGAAGATAAAACAATGTTTACAGTTTACATTGAATTCACAATATTTCATATAGATCATTATTTAAATGATATTGAATGAACTGAAAATAATATCTACATTGAGGCTATCAACAAGAAGCCTTGTATATCCATTCTGTAATATTTAATGGTCACCAGCAGCAAGATTCAGTTTATTTTGTTGATGAATATAACTGAACACGAGATTCGGGTTTTATGCTTCCCGTCAAATTAAAAATTTTGGTCTGAGTTTTCAGTTCACGCACTGTCAAATGTTTCTCTAAGAGATAAAAATGTTCTTACTTTTATAGAAATCTATGACAAATTTCTTCAGATGATATAACATAGTTCGCTTTTCTTTGGTAGTACAATAAGCACTTGGATGTCACTAAATGTGTGAAATTTTATGTTATTTCTATTGTATATTTGCAGTTAAAAGAAATTAACCTGGGATCATTTTAATGATGTTCATTTAGTGTTTCTCTTTGTTTACTAGGCCGAACATAGTCACACCAGTAATTGAATCCTGCTAAAAGTCCTGTATGTTTATCATGTAGACTCTTTTGCTGAAATAACCCAAGTTTTCATGAAATCTATGAAGAACTAAATACTACTATAACATTTTTGACACTGCTTAATGTTCTTCTAGCAACCAAAAAATATTTAGCGATGACTGTTAAACATTTTTCTATTTGACAGGGACTTGTTATAAATGATCCTTTATGTTATTTACCTACACATAGTTTCATGGTATTTCTTATGCCATTTACTTTCATATTGACTTTATGTGTGCCTGTTTGCTGTAAATTCTTTGTTATAATTATTTGTTTATATCAATGAATTTCAGGGATCTCAAACTGGATAACTTGTTGTTGGATTCAGAAGGTTTTGTAAAGATGGCTGATTTCGGTTTATGTAAGGAAGGCATGGGGCCAGATGATCGAACTTCCACATTCTGTGGGACGCCGGAATTTTTAGCCCCTGAAGTTCTCACAGATTCTTCATACACACGTGCTGTAGATTGGTGGGGCTTGGGTGTTCTCATTTTCGAGATGCTTGTCGGCGAAGTAAGTATCATAAAAATTTCTATTTTGGTTACTTGGTTTTTATCTGTTTTAAATCGCGTCTGGTTAATGTCTGTCGCGGTACAAATATATGTTTACATAAATATCTTCAAATCAGGAAGAGTTCGATGCTTTAAGTTGTTAACCAAAAATAATCTGAATGTTAAAAATCCTAACTTAATAAAGTTTTTGTGACAATCATTTTTCTGTTTTTAGTGTCCCTTCCCTGGTGAAAGTGAAGAAGAAATTTTTGACAGCATTGTTAATAAAAGTGTTTGCTACCCTAATTATTTAAGCATGGAAGCTAAGTTAATAATGGGGCGCCTACTTCGTCGGAATGCTGCACAGCGTCTCGGATCTTCAGTTCAAGATGCAGAAGAAATTAAAAGACAACCATTCTTCCGTAAACTAGATTTCCAAGCTCTGTTAGCCCAAAAAATAAAACCACCATTTGTTCCTGTTGTTGTAAGTTATTTGATATTTATATTGAATATTGGATAAAAATTTAACGCTGCATTGGAATTCTGTTACAATTATTACAGTTCTTTCTCTTTAAACACAGTAGATCAACTATAGTGAACCTTTATTTTTGTAATATTGGTTTCCCCTTAACTGCATATATGAGTATAGTTTTGCGTTCATTCCTAAAAATTCCTTCTAAGTTTTATACAAATGTTTTATCGTTCGTTAAGTTCAACAGACTTCAAACCTTTTGATTGATCATGTCTCTTTTGTGATTTTAATTCCAGTCTGGTCCTGAAGATGTTTCAAATTTCGATGAAGAATTCACCAGGGAAAAAGCAGTTCTTACACCAACTAAACAACGTCCGCCTCTTCTAGATGCAGATCAGTTAAATTTCTCTAATTTTGACTATTATTCACATTTAGTGTAATTCCGTAAACGTTTATCGTTTATCCATATGTATCTTTTTTTAGGATATGGTTACTGGGATAGTGTAAAAAAAAGTATGCCTACATCTTTGTTTTTTATTTGTGGTCCTATTTCATCCCTTATCTATCCTCTATTTTAAACACCCTTTTCTCAATTCTTTGTTAGTGTCTTCCGTAGTTCATTTACGGGTGTTTTTAAAACTTTTATTGAAAATATAAATAAACATTTTATCACTTTTTAAATACAAAAGACTAACTTATCATTGATTAAACTGAATACTTGGTATTTTTTCAATCATTCCTGTTTGTTAATTAGTGCCTTTATATGAAGGCAATATTATGTGATTTCCAAATTCACCAAAGTTGTATTTTTGTTTCTTCCTTTATTTAATCTTACCTCTGATTTTGCCTTGGGCTTTTTGTTTGATTTCTAAAGCCATTTTATGTATGTATTACTGTCCATATGTTTACTTTCTTTTTGCAACAATATTATTTTTTTTGTTTCAACAGGAATATTTTATCTATTTATATGCGTATATTGCTTAACTTCTTCCTTCCTCTCTATCTCTTTTGGTCAGATTGCTAGTAGTAATTGTGTTCTTTCTTATCTGTGCCGATCAATTACATGTTAGATAGCTCCCATTGTATAATTTTTTTCTTGTGGTTTTTTTTGTTCAGAGCAATCAGAGTAAATAACCAGTATATATACTCATTGATAAACATAAACATCTGTAAAAATGTTTTGGAATTCTTAAATGTACTTATTGCAGTTTTTCCTCATATACGCATATTCGTTTTTCAAAGGAGTTGACATATCCTTAAAATGATCGTTCAATAGTTTTCGACTTCCAAACATGTTCAAACTTCAGTTTCAGTAGCCGAGGTATATCATTAGTCCTCGCATCTGAATTGTGTCTCAAAGTTAAGCGTACAACTTTTTATTTGGTTAATAATCTCAGTAATCAATTAATTTTTCACAGTTGAATGAAATTATCGTTTGGTCCCAAGATATCCCTGTCCGTATGATAAACGTATAAGCTGTAACTAGGCTTTGAACTTCCTATTGATGATATTGAATGATCTTAACACCCTTCAGGCTACAATTCACTTTAGTTATTAGGTCGATCTTCTTTAGTCATAAACCAAACAAAGGGGTCTGGGTAGCGATGAGTTTCGTACTCTGTAGCTTTAGATTCATTGAAAAATATTTGGATCGGATAATCTGTGATGTTAGGCACTGGAATCGATCGTACTTTCCAATATGTCCTAGATTTTTCCAACTTCGAATTCATTCTGTATAAAAAAATAAATTTATCCAGTCCACCAACTGTTTTCACTAAATTGATAAGTCAATATGAATGTACGCGTACTATTTGTCGGTTCATAGAATGATTAAATATTGGATTTTATTGTGTGTTAGGAATTTATTAACTTATGATCATAGTTATATCATGCAGTATATTAAAGCTTCAGTTATTATTAGTAACTAATTATTTCGATTTTTTAGTCATTGTATATTCATTCACATAATTTTTGCACTGTTTATAAAGAACTCTTGGATATACAGTAAACAAATCTATCATGTGTTATCGATTCAGGGCTTTGTCTGATATCTTGCAAATAAACAGACAACCACAATGCTGGTTATTATTATTATTTTTGTGGTTAGTTTGTTTTTAAAATATTTTTTATGTAATTTAACCTGAAAATATTCTCGTTCTAAATCAATATTGGACTTTGGTGCAGCACAAACATAGAGAGCAGTTAGTTTTCATCTACTTTGTTTCTTTTTTGGAGTAGCTTTGGTATATATGGACTTTATTGCACAAGCTGGAATGATAGTGTGAATAAGGTGCATATTAATTTCATGAATAAAGAGATTCCACCTAATTGCGTTTTGCACAACAGTTTGGTGTTAAGCTTTCTGTTTAAGCTGAATTAGTAATATTTTAAACTCAGTTTATTCATCTAATTAATAATGAAAGCGAATTTCTTGAAAAATATGAACTATTGCGCGTACCGTTTGGACTTTTTAGGCCATATCATAGCGAGTGAGCCAACTCAATTTACTAAGCGTGCCCGATCGTTGTCTACGCAAGATACTCAATATCCGTTGCCCGGATAACATGAGAAACAACCTGCTGTGAGAGAGGACAAACCAGCTTCCAGCTGAGGAGGAAAAGACGTTGGAAATGGATAGGGCATAAATTACGGAAATCACCAAACTGCACCATGAGGCAAGCGCTTACTTGTAATCTTGAATGGAAGGGGAAAAGAGCAAGGTCAAAGAACACACTGCGTTGGGAATTGAGAGTAGACATGAAAAGGGTGAAAAGCAACTGGGAAAGATTGCCCAGGATAGAGTTGAATGGAGAGAGCTGGTGGGTGGCCTATGCTCCTCCACGTGGAGGATTTCTTCAAAGTCCTCCCGCTCGAGATGCAAAATCTTGCTTCTGGATTGGGTTACATCGGCACGAACTAGTGAGCTAAGTATTTGTGAGTGTAGACCGCTTCACTTATCTTGAGAGTTTCATCAGCCCTTGTGGTCTGGTGTGCGACGAAATCTCAGCATGGATATAGAAGGCTCGACTAACTTGCGTCATTTAGGGCGTGGGCGAGATATCCGTCTACTAACCAAAGGACGGGTTTACTGCGTAGCAGTTCGTTCCTTCCTACTCTATGGTCGTGAAACATGGCCAGCAGGAGTAGAGGATATTCGTAAGTTACTAGTATTCCATCATAGGTGTCTTTGAAGTATTGCTCGTATATCCTGGAACCAATGAGTGAGTAATGCAGTTGTTAGGAAACAGGTACTAGGTAAGGATGGCAAGTCAATTTATGAAGTATTGAGGTTTCATCAGTTGAGATGGCTGGGGCACGTGGTACTTATGCTCAACCATTGACTGCCCTGATGAGCGATGTTTTATGGCGTAGGAGTAGGTCGGAAGAAAGCTAGGGGCGGCCAGACCAAAGCATGGCACGAATCCTTGAAGTCACTGACAAGTGGGCTGAGTCATGTTGGTAATTGTGGACCACCTCTTTGGAATCCGCGAGATGATAGCAACCGATGATTAGACACATTGAATGACATGGCTCAAAATCGTTTGCAATGGCACAGGTGCATCCACTCTTTGTGTTCTCCCAAATTCTAAACTGAATTCTTCATGTCCCTTCTTTCGTCTTTCCAAATTTATTTCACTGTATTATACTCTTTGAATAATATCTTCAAACCCTAATCTTTCCGATTACTGCTCATACTCTTACTATCTCTCCCACTATGGGATTTGAATTGAAAATTGTATATCTGTGTTAATGTGGTTTGGCAACTTGAACCGATGTACGAACACTCAAAGCTCTAAATTGTTGCTAACTGATTGACTGACCATGCCAGACAGATCGGTTGGAGAGCGGTAAGACTAAAAGCAGCAAACCCAAGGTCCGAGGGCGAAGTTGTATTGCTGACTGTACGGACGTGTGGCTGCAGTTAGGTGTTTCCTTCAGACGACCAGCATAATAGCGATGTTACCTTCCCACAAGGAAGACTGGGGTTAGTAAAGGTCGATCCTAAAAATGCACACCGCCTTATCTTACGGATCTCCGTCTCAGGCGGTAAGTTCCCAACAAGTACTGTGCTAACATGAAAAGGTCGTGTGAGACCGGCCTCAAGCAGTAGTCCCTTGGGCACTGTGGTCACGCCCTCGGGTAACTAAGATCAGCTCTAACGCAATTCCCTTTCCAGGTACCTCTAGATGAACCCTTCCACGGTGTGGGCAACCAGGAAGTTATAACCGCTCTTATACCTCTAACAGCACTCAAGATCAGTTTCCCTCTTCAAACCAAGCGTGAATCAACATTTATAGTCGAACAAAAATAAGTTACAGACGTGATGAATAGGATAAGACGTGCACACACATACGTTCATATAAAAACAGTTAGGGTGATAGGCGCATTATTGATGAGGTCAAAATATGACTCAAGATGAGTGAATAAAGTAATCTGTTCGAAAGCTAGAATAAGCTGTGTGGGCCTATCATAGCAACCAACACTACAGGCCTATCATCGATCATATTACTAACTAATATATGACGATAAATTTGTGTCGAACGTATATGTGTTTTTGTGGATCTATCGAGTTCACATAAAAAAGACGTGGAATTTCTCTATGAAATATATATTGTGTAAATTGATAAATCTTGGGATTTTTTCATTTACTGGAAAATTACCTTGAACAAACTCCATAGTGTAAATATTATAGTCTTTTTTCAGTATTGATTGCTTTGTATGTTAGTGAACAAAGCTGAAGTGTTAATAAGTATCATACATTTGTAACGTTCCAATGAGTAGAAAAATTAAATTTTCTAGCGTTTCATAACTCAATATAAGCCACTTCTTCAGAAAATAACTAAAAAAATTAAAATAACTAAGGTCTAAATAGTACAAAAGGACATTTGTAATTTGAAAGGGTAGAGTTGAATTTCTATGTATGATGGTGGTTTGAGATGTGAATGGAATCAGACATGGTGATTCGGGTAGATGGTCCAAGTCGGACGAATAGTAGGACCTTATCTATTGAGGGAAGTAGGATTTAATAGTGTATGGAAAGCGTCAGCTACTCGCCTTTTAGTTATAAAAGCCCTTTTGTATTATTTCGATATTTGAATTGATGGTTATTGAAAATGGCATGCATCGCTATTGCCGATCTAATTTGTAGTCTTTCAATTTCTATAAGATTATTAAGTGGTTGTTTCGTGCGCCTAAGCTGTTCTTTCGCTCGAGTCAAAAGTCCACGGGACGACCAATATGGAAGGCATCACAATCGACACACTTTAATTTGCAGACACAATTGTGTTGATATAAAAGGGATCCATATCCTTCATACGAACTAAAGCATTTCGAATGGTGTTAGTTGCTTTGTAGCATGCTTTAATTCAGTGTTGCTTTAAGACTCTTTGGAGTTCTGTTATATCACAATAGTATCGTGAAACTACAATCCCAATCCATGGAACTTCATCCAGACTATTATTCACCAGTAAATCCTTTCATATTACAAATGTTAGACTTTGCACCCATTAACACACACAAACATAAATACACAAATATGTCTCACATATATCACCGTAGCCGGAGTAACATGAAGTTGACATGGTCAGACCTGTTTTTTGATTGGTTGTACTAAATATTTCTGCTTTGCCCTTCTGTACTATTTAAACCTTAGTTTAATTTGTTTAGTTATTTTCTGAAAAAGTGGCTTATATTGAGTTATGAAACGTTAGAAAATTTAATTTTTCTACTCATTGGGACGTTACAAATGTATGATATTGAATAGTGACAATCTGTCCAATGCTCGATTCGTTTGAAACCTTGGTAATGATACCTACAAACCTGTAGTGTGTTAATCTTACAAGAACTGATCAAGTAAAACACGGAACATCAGCATATACTTATTATGTATACTACCTATTTACCTTTCAAATGTTTTGTTGAATTAAGTGACTGAACTTAGTGGTTCATTATCTTATTCGTCTAACTATCAACTGGCACGTCAACAATTCGAATCACATTTAGCATGGAGAGCTTTTACTGTTCGGTAGGGGTAAGGTAATGGATGTACTTAATATCCTAGTAGTCAACGATGTATGTAATTCCTGGGTTAAATACGTACGGAATTACTATGAGTCTCTGCCCTAGAGCAATATATTCAAATCGTATGTTATTTTCATACCATTAATCTTATTTACGTTATTTGCATATGCTTTTTTATGTTTGGTATTTTGTTTATCTCGTAAAATGAAATTCACTATCCTCTTAACTTTATTCTAAAGGAAGGAAATAACAATTTAATTAGTTTTCGCTTACAATTCTCTAATCATCGCTTCGATTTTTCTTTCAAATTATGTGTTTAATATTTTTATTACCAATATTTTCTTGTTGTTACTATGACATTTATAACCCTTAACCTGAGATTGGTTAAGGTATCGATTGTATGTTAGAAAAACGATAGTCAGAATTGATATGGTCAGAAAAATACTATTACTGTAATATTTACACGTTTTTTTATTTTTTACGGAATACTAAAATCTATGTAGCCAACTGCACAAATGTCGCAAACAGTTTTCCTATTTTGAATTTAATTTCAATAATTATTGATGTAACTTTATGATATTCTATCTATTTAGAACAAGAAATTACTGGTACAAATGAGCATTAAAATGAATGTGTATCCCACAAATAAGTGAATGAAATTGTGAAGAGTTAGATTAAATGGGATGAATATAATCAAAAAGTAACTATATGAGTAAAAAAAGTGAACGAGAGTGGTGTATAATAGGAGAAATAGTTCAGTTAGTAAAGTACAAACAGAAACAATTCTTTCAACTGAAGTAGGTTTTCTCATTTTTATGCGGAAAGTACAAGAAAATCACTCTAGTACACCCTCCGAATTCTATTCCAAGCTATATCTGATAACGTCTCAAGCTGCCGAGTCGTGCTACCCCACCATGGAATCGTGATGAACAGACAAATAGGTTTTTCTTATACCTCGTTATCGTGTCATAAAATGACCACCTCTCCGCTTTTCTAACCCATCTCAGCCGTAACAAATAATACACGATGTGAAAGTTGCTGAGACATTATTCGTAACATATATCTAAGTCACCGTAGCCAATGTTTGACTTATGACTACTGTTACCGAACACATGGTACTGCCATTGGACATCAGCAGTCTTTTGGAGATAATGATAATCAAGCAGGGTAAGTCCCTGAACATCGTCAACTCAGAGGGCACAGGTTTCAAAAGCAGAGCATAACTTGTCTCATCTACGTTTTGTGAACCCGATCTTTCACGGCCAGACTAAAATCAGAATGTCACCAAAGGTGACTTAGGTTGGCATGAGCCATTCCGACTTTCATTATACGTTAATCGGTTACATCAGTAACGACAATATCAACAAACACAACCAGTCAGATATATAAACCTTTCAACTACTAACTGCTCATCATCCAGCGTGAGTGCAGTCACGGGCTTCTGACAGTTTCGAAAAAGTGCTTTGATTTCGAAGATGTTAAATACATGCCTTGCTACGGACAATGATTTCCAACCAATTAAGTGCGAACTGCATCAACTGAGTATCATCGTACACTAAGATCATATCATCTACATACTCGAGACCAACAAATTTACCTCCAGGCTGCATATTCACAGAACTACTACCTGATTTCATCAGATTTGTTTCCAGAATGTCGCTGATGGTAAAGTTGAAGAGGAATGGTGAAGATGAGGGATTCCGTCTAACCAAATTGCGCGAATGGAACAGTGGAGAAAGGTAGTTGTATGCCAGCACTCTGCCTGAAGTGTTTATATAGAGAGGCTTTCGGGTGTTAACAAACTTCTCAGGCACACAATTCTTCCGTGATGAGATTAGTAAGACCATTTAGTTTGCTAGAAACTTTCAATTCAACGAAATAATCAAAAGGTTACGGAAAGTTAAACAGTGAATCAGTTTTATTTGTAAGGGTTTTTGAATCCTCTAGTCATTGATGTTAAGGATTAAAGCTTGGTATAGTGTATTCTCAGCGGACCTTATCATTAACCCACAAGTTTATGAGTACAGTCGAATGGTGACTAGCAGTGGAATCCAGGACTTACGTTTCGTCCTATGTGTGGCTTGTCAGATGGATATAGCTGCATCTCGGTGTTTATTTTTCCACCAGGACTCGATTCCCATACCGTACACTTTGAAATCTGTGACTTGATAACAGTGTCCAGGCAATTCATTAATGATCCAAATATATCAAAACAGACCGATAAAAATTCACTTCTTAATATTAGCAAAACAAAATTCAAGAACACGAACACAATTATAATCATCCCTGTGTCATTCTTGATTTAGTAGTTAATTAATGAGCGAAGCATTTGGAACGAAAGGTACTGAGTTCGAGTCCCAGTGTAAACACAAACGCAGGTGCGGCTATATCTAGGTGAAAAGCCACAAGAAGTTTCAGATTCACATTCTGAATTCCACTACTAGTCACTGCCGATCTTTACTTAAAATGTAAGGATTCACAATATATATAGCATCAATCTTCAATTGGTTCACACTCAGGCGGAAAGATTTTATATACTGACATCATATAGGTTTAAACTGAATAACCAGATGGTTTTATCTTTTGGAAACTCTTATGACAACACAACATGCCAACTATTAATGTAGTATTTTTACTGATGACACCTCAGTGTCTTTATTGAAATTTTAAACTGTGTTTGCAAACCATCAGGGAATTCCGCATCTTATGGGCTTATTGTCTGTTATTTAGTAAGGAATTAATTATTCGGTAGTTAAAAATGACAGCAAGCAGCTTAAACTGAAGATGGGAATAAAGAACAGCATTCTGGTCAATGCATAGGACTCACTTTACAAGGTTCCTATTCGTAAAGCTCCAAAGCAAGTGTTTAATATCGGTTTGGATCCGATGTCTTGTGAAAGAGATTTCGAGCTCAAATAAGCAAATGATTTCACTTGAAAATCGACCAGCTCCTTAATTATTGTATGAGCTTCTCATCATTTGGATGTTAGATTTGAAAAAAAAACTTGTTTCGTTTAAATACGAAAACCAGAAGGCAGAGTTGAACGGTTCTTGAATTCGGAGATCTGCAAGTTGTGTTGCTAATAATGACAGATTGAACTTCCGATAACTAAAAAAACCGAATGATAAATGTTGATTCGAGTTATCTGAAGATTCGCTGCAGTTGCTTACTGATTAAAAAACCCAGCTTTTGACCGATTACTTATAGGTTTAAACTCCGCTTCACTTTACGAAGCCTACATCTGACAAATGTGTGCGTCGGCCGAAATTGTCATATTACATTAGAACAGTGGGTTAGCATTGTTTCAATACAAATACCAGAGTAGTAAAAGTAGAACCGATTAGGTGTTGAAGAAAGATGTAAGGTGTTATATCATATGGCCTGTCAAATATCAAGAGACAAAATCGTCAATTAAGATAACGACTTCTATGATCTTGTTCCAGTGCTAAACCAATGACACTTTAACTAGCATCAGCTGCCTTGAGTCAATTCTGAATCCTTATTGGTCCTCTGTACAGTAGTTTCTCGCCTAGCCAAGCCGGTTCGATACAGAACACAAATATCGACCTCCGCCATGTAAATCGTATATTTCAGATATACGTAGTTTATACACAAGCGGATCAGACAGCATCACACCGTAAAATGAAAAACAATAGATATAAACGATCAGGCTAAAGTGTCTGGGACTAAAAATTTGCATAACAATAACCAATAGATCAAATGGAAGCTTATGATAAAAGGAATATGACTATATATGCAATCTAGTTACTTAATGATTATCAAATAAGAACATATGTAATAATAGTCCGTTGATAAATTTTATCAGATTCAATTCATTTATTCTTCATTGATAACACAAGGAGATTTCGGTATTCAGGATCTTATGGAAGGCAAACAGTGAGTATACCTGAGCCACTAACAACGATTCTCAGTCACGTCACTCGGAGTCTCTAACCATTGGTTACGGTAATCCCACCAACACCAACTACGTACTCTCCATCCACCTAGCCTCCTTCCAGCATACTACTCTTACATCGTCCGTCCAAGTTGCCATTGGTTGCAAATACAAAATACATATCCTAATCATCTCAGTTCATGAAGTTTCACTACTTCGTCAGTCGATTTGCTGTCTTTACTCAGTGCCAAATGTCTAACCTCAACACTGTTCATCATTTAGCCGTCCAAAAATACATGAGCGATACTCCGACGACACCTGAGATCGAATACTTATAAACCACAAATATTCCCTATTCTTAATGCTCGTGCTCCACACATCGGTAATCTGGAACAGAGTGAACTGTTGCACAATAAACTTGTCCATTTGTTGGCCGACGGATGTCTATCCCAAGTCATAAGTGACACAATTTGGCTATCTGTGTCCGTACCGAGATTAAGACATGCACCGAATAAGCAGTAGAGATGAGACTTTCACTATAAGAGGAGTGATCTATGCACTCAACCACGTTACTTACTGGTCAGGGCACTGATACACGCTGGTCCTGAAGCAACATTTTGGACTTGGCGGAAGATCATTTCGTAAGTTCTTGGACTGTTACATAAAGCTGTCGGACGACCCTGATGCTCAGTGTGCTGACATTACTCACATACAGTATCGGACAATTACGAGCACAAGTACCTGTAATAGGTGGCCAAATTAAACAATTTACATAGTTATAAAAGATGGAATGACTAATTGAACAACAATTGCACAACAATAATCAAAACTAAACTCTCAGAACTGGTTATTCATCAAGTCTGATCTAGATTGTTATAGTTTCAGTTTTACTGTTTAGAATAGGCTCAAATAATATATATTCAATTTCAGTATTATGGAATATGTATTTCTGAATAATAGGTATGATGGTTTGATTTTAATTGAGATCATGAATCAATCAATGTTTGACCACTATTAAAAATTTGGAAGCACTGGATGGCCATTTCGTCCCATTATGGAACTAGTCAGCAGCAAGCATCCACAATCTCAGATTCGAACTCACTGATTTGTAAATTTACTTTTTCCTAATAAACATAGAATTTTAAAAATGAAAATTCAATGTAATTGCTTTATGATAATCGATTTTACTCTTTTACTAATGTTTCCAATCCAATCTTTGTAAATTATTTTCACATATTCTAATTAGCTATAAATGTAATCTTTTCTAAAGTTCGACGTACATTATAGTTGAATAAAGTATTATGTTCTTTTATATTTATTTAAGAAAAATAGAATATTGAAATTTGTCTATGAAGTTCTAAAACATGAGTGCCAATTACATGTGTTTACATTAAGTATATAAAGAAAATCAATTACTGATGTTATGAATTACTAATCAGTTAAGTAAATAACATAACATTGAATAATTCATTCAACAATACAATCATTGATACCGTTTAAATGGAATAGTCGCTTGTTTTTATTTATTTATTTTTTCGATTGTCTATGATATTTATACATGCTACTTATTAATTCATTTTTTCTTTTGCTAGTAAAAATACTGATTTTGTTATTAAGAAAAAAAATAATAGAAAAGTCACTATTACAATGAATATTATTTTCATTATACTTGCATCAATGACATGAAGTGTAACATAATTCATAGTGATACAATTGTAACTCGATGTAAAGTTTTGTTACTTCATAAGATTATTTAGAGAATATAACGAAAAGTAGCTTTTAAGAAACATCATATTTCCTTGTAGATAAAAGTATCACTGTACGAGAATGTTTAGTTAACTACACAAGAAGTACAAGTATGATTGTGTGATTTTAGTTACTATGTATCATTAAAACACTAATAAGATTAGCAGAAAATGTTGAATATAGGATTAGGTTAATTATCACTTGAACCATAGAGTATCTGATGGAAAGTCGTGAAATGTAATTCCATCGTTATTTGTGCTCATTCGTGAAACTTATTGAATTTATGTTTCTTATAATGATTTAGATGTAAAAATTACCAAAATCGAAATTCATAACCTCCGGTTGATCAACTCTAAACATTTGATAGTAATATAATCCATTAAAACTATATCTTCTTTTTGAGTCAAATACGTTATCCTCGTTTTCTTACAAAAGCACATAATGTGGAACACAAAGTGATAACTGTTAGTCAGAAAAGTAAGTAACTCAACTACTTATGAAGTTATAAGGTAGTTCGTTTTATAAGCTCTAGATTTTATTATTCTTCAAGGGTATTCTGTATTGATAACAATGAAGTCCTCAACTATAAGTAAGTAAATATTTCTAAATTGTTGTGTATGTTTTTTTAAAAAAATTTGATGCCTAAAATTTCTGATTTTGGTTATTGCAACTTCTTTTAAACTGCTTGTCAACGAAAAGTCACCATTGATTCGAGAGTAACCAGTAATAAAAAATATTTGTAATTGCTGGGATGAGACCCAGAGGTTATCATTATTTGCCTTGAGCTATATATTAACAATTCTGGGAAGTTCTTAACATGAATTTTCCGATTCATCTGATTTTTTGCACAATCTAATTTATCTGGGCGGTGTCATGCCGTGTGCCACTGGTGTCGACAGATATAAGTAGTACGTGTCACCAATCAGAAGTGAAATGCCTGGCGGCACAAGGTTAAGAAAATCAAAGAAAAGAGAATAAGCGCAGAGAATGATGGATGAAGAAACGAAGAAACAATCAAATCTGAGACAATTGATTGAGATTTTGCAAATGAAGTATTTACTGTATGGTTCTCAGAATTTACTAAGAGATTCTGTAATTTTATGTTCAAATACATCTATTTCTCCCGGTCTATGTTCTTGTTTACTAAAATACCAGTGTATTATTTAATAGTAGCGAATTTTATCGGTTGTCAATTAAAACATGATTATCTTTGATCAGTTTCTAAAAATTTAGCCGTTTAATCAAGACGATCTGACAGTGAAATATCACGTTATAAGTATTCATGACTTCTAATTTCTGTACTTCTAAATTAGTCTACTTTAATCTATATATCTATCCATGTAAATTAAATTTATGCCAGAAATATAAGCTTTTTTTGATTTATTTTTAAAGTTACTCAGAAGTATGTTCAAGGGTTGATAATTCAACATCTGCGCTTAATTCTTTATTATTCAAAATTAAATTACAGTTGTTAAAGAAATACTACATACATGTATATCCATTACTATAAAATTTATCTATCAGTAAAACTCGAATAATAAATCAATATATTTTACCATTATCTTCTTGTATATAAGCAGATGGAACTATACGTTTTGTTTACAACATATGTTTAAGTTATAAATTTTCTAGGCACTGAATTAATATCCTTTAAAACAAACAGTATATTAAGTCTACTGACATTACTAGTGAAGCAAAAAGTGTATTTATATACATACCATATGGTATTATTCATTAAAAAGATAAGTGAAGGAGGTTCAATTCAAGTATATTAAATGTAATTTACGACTAAATTTTAATATTTCTTAGATCAAATTCTAAATTATAAAGTCTGAAAAATTTGATGAACTGAAGTCGATCAGGAATGTGCAATCTTTATTCTGGTATTTATTTTGTGATAAATTATTATTGGCTCAATATCTCGCCTACCATCAATAATAATATGTGATTGCATTGCATAACTACTATCCGGTAAGGTAAAGAACTGAACGTCAGGCGGTTAAAGGCGATTGAAAAATGTCCTGGATTTGACTTTCATGACTGTTAGAACATGGTTATTATGAGAGAATTGATGCTATCGGTGAGATCCAACAATGCACCCTAGAGCTATTTCATTTATGACTGGGGTTCTGTGGGACTAAGGTGTTGACATCAATCAATCTTGAAATACCAACAAATATCATATTATTTAGTCTTTAATGTTGGTTAATCGTCATCAATCAAGTTGTGATGAGGATAGTCACTACAGTGACTATTTATTCTTGAGTTCATAAATATATGCATCACTCACAATAACCCATTACCTTTCATTGTCTATTTTTAAAGAAGACAGAGAAACCCAAAGTGATGTATTTGATATCTGTTAGAAGTAAAGAAATTCCGTAAGCATCTTATAAATTGGTTATAAGTTTTCCCAATATCCTTATAGTTTATACCGTTATACACATAGCACCAATTTTCTAATGAAGAATTTCCCATTCAAAAAAAGCATTAATGAAAATTTCATGATCAACTTGAGTGAAGAAAATAAATCATGATTTTCTTCCCTTTATCATCTTGAAGAGAGTGGAACAAAGATTCTAGCAGAATAGCATGAATTCACTTTATTTCGTTTGGCTCTCGTCAGCTGCTTACAACCTGTTATATTTAAAATCAATTAGAAAATATGGGTCTAAATTGCATACATGAAAGTGTTTAGTTGGAAGTTATGGTGAAAACATATTAGTATAGTATAGCAAGGGTGTAAATAAATTTAATGAACTGAATAAAATATTGTAAATGTATATCTTATGTAAAAGAAAATTCTACAACATTGGTCATGACAAGAGTTCAAAGGGCCAGGAACAAGTGAATACAAACTGAGTAAACGCTGATAAGAATAAAATGAGTAAAGCTCAGTTAAAAAAGTAAGGTTACTAATCTAGAACACCGTCAAATTAAAAAGATGTAATGATCTAAGTATATGAAAGAAAATGATGAGGAAATTTTTTAAATGATGCAACTAAGGAATCTTTATCACCAAAGCAAGGAAAGATTAAAAATATCTATTTTTGAACACATAAATCAGATTTTTGACGCCTGATAGAAAAGGTTTCTACAAATTTCAGAAAACTTGAGCTTGTCGCTTTATTAATGAACTTGAAATATTATGCGGTATCCACCTAATATCCTGTATCTAAGAGATGTTTGGTAATTACACTGTTTATGGTCTCTATTTCTTTTATTCTAAGGCTTTTTGGAATATGTTAAAAAATCTAAAATATTCCCTCATTTCTGTTTGGCCACTGTAACACCCTTGACAGATACACGTAAATTTATAAACACAGCTGGCGGCAACATGATAAGGATAACTGCCGACCTTTGGTTGGGTTATTGAACATGCTGTTTTGTACAGAATTAGTAGTTTGACTGTCTGATAAGTTCTAGCCAATACAGTGTTATGTCTCCTGCTGATTGTACTTGCGACGTCATCACCTTTGAAGTTAAGATTTGTATATATTTGTTTATATTGACTGTAACCATTTCCATATTGTTTTCTTTAGTTTTTTTATATTTGTCAATAAATTTCTGTAGGTGTCAGTTGTCTCGGGCATTTTTCAACGTTCATCAATTCTTTGTGCAGCTAATCCCTGGTACATATCTTTTATGCCCTATATATAGCGTTTTGATCAATGCTTTCTTGTAACTGACTGGACAAAAACGGTTGAAATTCAGGTAAAGGCCATTTTAAGTACTTTTCCGATAAACCGAACGTTGAACTGTATCGTCTCCCCTACGTTGTATGGCAACCTCAATAAAGTGGAACACGTCATTCATTTCGTGTTCCATAGTACGTAGTATGCCAAGATGAGCATTATTGGGAAGTCCTAACAGACACATCGCATGCTGGTTACTGTTGCAAACAATACGCGTATCGTCAACATATGTGGATTATACCATCGTTTCACTTATCGTCTGTTTATGTACTGTGTTTTCAATATCTGCGATTATCGGACCTAATGGACTTCCCATTGCTACACCATTAATTTGACGTATATGGTGTTATTCAACTGGAATTGAACGGTTTTGTGTACATAAATACTAGTTTTTTTATTTCCGAGACTGGTACCAGTGGGAGATTAAAATCCTGACAAATTGTATAACTAGTTTTAAAAAGTGGTGTCTTAATGAACAAGGATGTTACATCAAAAGAAACCATGAACTTATCGGTAACGTTAGTACGATCTAATCTGTCAGGCAAATAGAATGAATTTATAAACGGATATATCGCTAATACTCTGACACACTGGCTCTATCCTTTTTGCCAGCCAGTGTGCAAATTTTTGATACAGTGAAAAGGTCTAAGTGGGACATCATGATTGTAAATCATTGATAAATGATTCATTTAAGGCAGACTTAAGACAAGAACTTTTAAAATATTATAAGTAGAATTACTGATCATTTAACTCTTTAGAAGTTCTCTAAGCATGTTCATTATTCGTTTTTCTGTTACTTACTTATTTACTTCCGCCTGTTACTCCCAATGGAAAATAGGCCACCGACCAGCATTCTCCAACCCACACTGTCCTGAGCCTTCCTTTCCAGTTCTATACAATTATTGTTCATTCTTCTCATGTCTGTCTCCATTTCTCAACGTAACGTGTTCTTTGATCTCTCACTTCTCCTTCAGCCTTGAGGATTCCATGTGAGAGCTTGCCTTGTGACGTAGTTCGGTGCTTTCCTCGATGTGTGTCCTATCGTCTTCCAGCACTTCTTCGTGATTTCTTCCTCCACTGCAATCTGATTTGTTCTCTCCCATAGTAGGTTGTTGCTGATAGTGTCTGGTCAATCGGTCCGAAGTATTTTGCGTAGACAACTGTTAATAAACAGCTGTATCTTCTGGATGATGGTTTTCATAGTTCTCGGAGTTTCTGCCCCATATATTAGAACTGTTTTGACATTTGTATTGAAAATTCTGACTTTGGTGTTGGTTAACAATTGTTTCGAGTTCCAGATGTTCTTCAGTTGTAGATATGCTGTTCTTGCTTTTCCGATCCGTGCCTTCACATCTGCATCAGATCCACCATGTTCATCAATGATGCTGCCCGGTGATGTAAAGGTTTTTACTTCTTCTCCGTCAAGTGTGATTCGATTATTGCATACTGAGTTGTGTCGGAAAATCTCGCTATTCCGTTTGTGTATGTTGAGACCTACTGCTTCTGAGGTTGTTGCTGCTACACTGGTCATCTTCTCCTGCATTTGTTGTTGCGTTTGCGATAAAACAGTCAGATCATCCATGAAGTCTAGATCGTCCAGCTGCATTCTAACTCTTCTTTTCTGTTAAATCAATTAAATCCTTGTTGAATTTATCTACCTTGAATCTCAGTCGATCGTCCAGGCTTGACTACATCCTAGTAATATAATCAGCTGTGTTTATTAGGATAACACTTGAACCTTTATCTGATCGTAAGATGATTACCTCATTATCTTGTTTATTGTTTTGGAAAAGGCTTTCAAATGTTTCTTAGATAGAATATTTGACTTTGGTGTCAATAAAACAAAATATTGTTTAACAATATCAGCTAAGTTTGGTTAGGAAGCTTAAATAAATTTTCATATATTTGTATATATAGTACAATCTCTGAAGGTCACTTCATATTAGAAATCAATACACATGAATGTTAACTAAACAAAGACCACTGAATATGAACAAACAAACAAACAAAATTTTTTTTATCCAGAACCTGAGTTATAATGATTATTAAATAGTAACTATGTTAATTGAATTAATATTTTTATCGCATTACATCTATTACAAATATATAAATAAAATGATAATTTTATAAATGTATATACATGTTATGTAGTATTATATTATGTAGTAGAAAATAGTAAAGTACGATAATCTATTCAATAATAATTGGATGATTAAGAAATTCATTTTTAAATATGTCTACCTAAGGCTTATTCAACAAATAGCAATCTAAGAAATGTTCTCCGTTTACCTTGCTAAAATGGATCTTAGCTTCATGACAAACCTAAATAGCGCATTGGCAACAACTGAACTTGATCCACTTCTGTCAAATATCTTTTTCATTGTGCGTTGTGAAGTTTGTTTTTACAGTTGAAGTATTTCCTAGTTACCTAATGTATTCAAGGTATAAGTATTGAACAAAAGTAATTAATAAATTATTGTTGTAAATGTTCATCTGGTGTTTAAAGTTTCAGCTACTTTGCTACATTACAGAGTTACTTGGTAAAATGTAATGACCATACTCCGATACTTCTTTTGCAAAATGTTCATTAATTGTACCAGACTTCATTGTTGCTTCATTTTCAGACCAATTACTCTCTATTCTCGTTCAAGCTTTTTAACCTTTCGTCTCCAGATATTTCACTTTCGATTGGTGGTACATACTACCTATATCTGTCGACATCAGTAGCACACATCCTAATGTTACTAGATACTTTATGTCACTTTTGATTTACCTTGAGTACTTTTTAATATTTTTAAGAAGTCCGAGAGAAAGTTAAAGTATCTATGGATTTTACAGTGGATATAAGAGTCTACATTTTGATATTTTGCTGCCCATTGTCTGTGAAAACGTATAAGCGCTATTCTTTTATAGTATATTTATATTTTTAAGTTAAATATTTTCTAGTGTTTCAGTGTCGGATCAATATATTACATCACAGAAAATCAATGGTATCCACAAAATTATTGATAAATAAAGAAGTTTTTACTTATATTTAAATCATATGTACATAAATGATGTTCCGTTATACTATTTAATCTTGGATTAATTTTAATCTGATTAATTATTCTCTGAAGAAGTGGCTTACACTAAGTCACGAAACGTTAGAAAATCTAATTTTCTACTCATTGGGATATTACAAATACATTATTTATTTATAACAATCTACCCAATGCTCAGTTTATTCGAACTTATCAAATCAAACCTTGGTAATGATACCTACAAACTCATTAATAAATGATGTTAGTAAGTATGAGAGGCTAGTTATTATCTTCGTTGGCTGGTAAGTGAATTACCAAATCGGTAACCATAAATCGCTCCTGTTTCAGTTGAATTATGCTCAAGTGTTTGTTTCAGATTATTTATGTATAAATATATCAATTCAATAATTAAGGTTTACTGGTCAGTTATTGTATACTGTTGTCACCTGTTTAACTGAAGCTTTTGTATCATTCTATTTCAGTGACAGATCATCATATTAATTCAGATAATCTATAGGATATGAAAGTAAAACTCTAAAATCCACTGTTATTATGAGTGGAGATGGAAATGTGATTCAAATCTATAAAAAGAAACATCAATATAAAATTATTTGACCTAAACAGTTTTAAGAAATGTTTCATGTAGTTATAATAGAAGAAATTAAATCTAAAAATAGAACACAGTTAAATTAAATCTTGGGAGAAACAAAATTTGAACTAAAGTAAAGTAGTTAAATATTTTTGTTTTAATTCAATGAAAATGTGAAATTTTTTAACATTCAGAGTGTAAGTAACTACGTAAATCAATTTTTAATTTGAATTTGTAAATTGTAACGACTATGATTTATAAATTAACAGGTAGGAGACATGTATCAATTATATAAACATAATGTCTAAAAGATTTATTTCATTTTGAAAACTTTTAGAGTAGTATGTTAACTAAAATGTTGAAGTGAGAAAATAGTTGTGATTTCTTATGTACAGTGTATACTTCCAAAATAAGAATAACAAAAATCTATTTCCAGTTCAATTTTCATCAACATATACAATGGAAAAAGTAAGACTCTCCGATACAACTCAATATGCAATAATCGAATCACACTTGACGGAGAAGAAGTAAAAACCTTTACATCACCGGGCAGCATCATTGATGAACATGGTGGATCTGATGCAGATGTGAAGGCACGGATCGGAAAAGCAAGAACAGCATATCTACAACTGAAGAACATCTGGAACTCGAAACAATTGTTAACCAACACCAAAGTCAGAATTTTCAATACAAATGTCAAAACAGTTCTAATATATGGGGCAGAAACTCCGAGAACTATGAAAACCATCATCCAGAAGATACAGCTGTTTATTAACAGTTGTCTACGCAAAATACTTCGGACCGATTGACCAGACACTATCAGCAACAACCTACTATGGGAGAGAACAAATCAGATTGCAGTGGAGGAAGAAATCACGAAGAAGTGCTGGAAGACGATAGGACACACATCGAGGAAAGCACCGAACTACGTCACAAGGCAAGCTCTCACATGGAATCCTCAAGGCTGAAGGAGAAGTGAGAGATCAAAGAACACGTTACGTTGAGAAATGGAGACAGACATGAGAAGAATGAACAATAATTGTATAGAACTGGAAAGGAAGGCTCAGGACAGTGTGGGTTGGAGAATGCTGGTCGGTGGCCTATTTTCCATTGGGAGTAACAGGCGGAAGTAAGTAAGTAAGTTTAATATTGAATTGATCCCAGATCATGATAAAAATCGTATCCAATAAATTTGTTTCATAATCCAGTTTTGGGCAGATGTAATCTGTTTTTACCTTAGAGTTTCTTATCAGATTTTGCCATTACAATCATGAACAGTTACGTCATATATTTAAAACGTTATAAACATATATATATATATATATATATATTGAAGGATGGCACTAGCTGTAATAATTGTAAACCATCACTAAAGTGAATCGAACATTAATAATTCCCAGTATGATATTGATTTAAACACTCACGTGGATCAAACATCTATGATCAATATGAGATTTACTTAGATACATTATTTCGTTTATCAAATTTGAAGTCATCAAAATTTATTAAATGATTTCATCTTAACAAGTGAGCACATTTGAACGAAGAATATTTTTTTCGATCAATTCTCTTCAGGCTCCACAATTCATATATCCAAATTAATAATCCAAAACTAACCAGTATAAGGGCAAAGTGCATCGTTGAAAGTTAAAGCATGTGAATGTAGGATTGTCAAACAAAATAGATTAAAATTGTTAATATTAATATGACTCATAGAATGTTAACTTGAATCTACTTATATGTTAAGTGAAAATGTTAAGATCCATGATCAGAATTAATATGGGTTGAATAAGGTGAGAGAAATAAT
Organism: Schistosoma spindalis; assembly: GCA_946903255.1. Taxonomy (NCBI): domain Eukaryota; kingdom Metazoa; phylum Platyhelminthes; class Trematoda; order Strigeidida; family Schistosomatidae; genus Schistosoma; species Schistosoma spindalis. The sequence continues at coordinate 43,004,023 of OX336420.1, read as the reverse complement.
AGTGCAATTAAAATTCTATCAAATGTTCAGTGGAAGACTGTATTGTGTAAAGATTATCAGTAAGACATAATAATCTTTCAACTCTGGAGAACTATGATTAGTGTTTTCCACACGCTCAATAGTGAAACCGAGGCCACTTAGAATTACCTAATCTTTTAATATGATGGGGATTTTTTAAAAGATTTTTTATCATATTTCATTTCCTTACTAATAATTCATTCATATTTTAATTTTATGTAAATTAAGTCTTTTCGAGAATAATCAAATGAAATTTGTGTTGATATAAGAAAACAGTAACTAAGATTTATATTATTTCATTGTTTAAAATATAAATATCAATGATATTGTGTAACTTTAAACGATACAAGTGTTATTTACTGTTCTTTATGATGTTAAATAAGAACTAATCAATATTTCTAACCTTTTTTGTCACAGTTACACTAGAAATGAAAGTTTGGAACTGAGTAGGTTGGATAATGCTAGTCTGCGGCTTATGCTCCATTGGAAGTAACGGACGTAAGTAAGTAAGTAAATGATTAATTTGATAATTATTGATTGAACATAATAGTCGAGCAACAATATACTTCCGGTGACAATTATATACATATAGTAAAAACATTTAAATTTCCATGGTAGATAATTTTCTATGGTCTATAATCTATACAGCATATGTTGATCAGCGTACAATTAGTTCTATGAATTATAACAAATTAAAGTGAAATTTTATATACTTTGTGATTTTGTGTATTTTGTTTAAAAACTACAATGTACTGGACTATGAACTAATATTACGTAATTAGCAATACAAAGATATACATAAAAAGTAAATGAATGATATATATCACCAGTGTTATTTATGTCATATATTAACTTCTAGACAATTATATGAACATCTGATATTTATGCAGTATAACATTCATAATACAATAGACAATACTTGGTATGACATAATTAATGACTGAAAGACTGTGAAATTTTCCTAAACACAAGTTTTTGTCAGTGTAACAAAGTAGAATTCATTATTTTCTTCTCAATCAAGATCTATGAAAGTGACTTAATAATGGAAAAAAGTGTCTAAAATTTCTAAATCATACAAACCTGATTGATAATGAAATATTGATTTATAATTAATGACCGAATATACAAGTAACATTTTTTCAGCTTTATATATGTTGTCTTACATCTTAAAAACAACACATACAGCAATCAAATATTCTTAATGAGACATTCAAACAGTACAAAGTTGAATAATTTCTTAGTGTATACAGTCCTAAATAACAATGGAATGATACAAGTAAAACAACACCTAATGAATTTAAACTGCACCCCATTGCACAAGCAGATGGCTATCAAGACTGAGTAACTAAGTGGATAACGCAATGGCGTTCGAAGTTAACAGTACTGGATTACAGTCCCAGAGTGAACATCAATTCTACGATACAGGTACATCCAGCTGACGAGTCCCAAATAGGACGAAACGTGCGTTCTGAATTCCACTGCTAGTCACCATCATCCATCTTTGCTTAAAAAGCTTGTAACTTAATGCTATATCGAGGTAATCAGCACTGGATGCACATATTCCAACATGAGACTGTTCAATTGCAGTCTTAAATAACAATGAGAAGATACAAGTAAAACAAAAACTAGTGAATTTAAAGCAAATATTTATTCGAATTCTAGAAAATAAACATAAATATTAATTTTAGGAAATAAGAAATAAAAATTTCAACCAATCCGTGAAATTGCACCACCGTCCACTATTGTCTTCAGTGAGTTACTATTTCCCAACAGACCCGGTTGAACTCCACTGGTCACGGCTTCTCACTAGGACTCCAGGAAATATCTCTTTGGATCGTCACTAGTGAGCACATGATAATTATAATCATAGAGGAGTTTTGTGGAGATTGTAATAGTTTGATAATTGAATTCGTGAGCCAATCGAATCTAGAATACCATGGAAAACCTGGAAGTACTGGAAGGTCGTTTCATCCTAGTATGGGACTCCTCAGCAGTGCGCATCCACGGTCCCGCCCCGCAAGATAGAAAGTTTTTTTAATAAGCTCTATGTAAACAGACTTCACATAAAAAATAAATTCTACATAAATTTTCTACAATTTGTTTCAAAAATATTTCTTCATCTATACAACACTTCTAGAATTATTCTTATAAATTTTATTAATAATATCAATAGCTTTAAAAATAAGTGAATCAAATATCTAGTAAGGTTTTGAGATGGAAAATATTTGTAGCTCAGGTGGATCATCTAAGTGGAGTTTTGTTCTTTGAGCTGGTTATTTTAATTGTGGAGCTTTCATCGTACTTCTGAACGACATCAACAGCACAAACTTCAGGTATAAGATCGAGGTCTACAGGACAAGCTGAGAGTCAAATATGGAGAAATTTGAACACTTCACTTCTACCTGAAGTTGGTACTGATAACGGTGTTCAGAAGAACGATGGAAGCTTCACGACCAAATCATCCAGCTCAGAGAACAAAACTCCACTTAGATGATCCACCTGAGCTACAAATCTTCTTCTCCATCTTAAAACCTTACTAGATACTCGATGAGGTTACATAATATACGATTAATCCAATTTTTTTTCTTTCCTGAAATAAATTTTCAAGAAAACCATACTGAAATTAGTCATTTGTTAAGGATTCAGTATGTGAACAGCTTTTATTTTATTCCAACTACAAATGGTTAATAATACAAAGTTTTTTTTAATTTGATTCACATTCTCATAAAGTTAATGGTCATTCAATGTTCATGTGATCAGTTTGGTATTTTATTTGTAAAAAATTTAATTTTTGCTGAAATATGGAGGA